>OZ016501.1:7132594-7662594 GCA_963966595.1 Physocephala rufipes | reverse complement strand
ACCAAAGATCCCTTTCTCTCTAAATAGTTGACAAACCAATTTGGTAGCCGAAACCTTATCGACAGATTTTCCAGCCAATTTGGCTTGGGCTGCAACACGACCCGCGTCTTGCATTTGAATTTTTAAGAGTTCCATTGGCGTTGTTACAATAATCTGAAATGCTCCGGCCAAACCTCCAGCAACCATCTGATTGAATATCGGAAGTTTTCCATCGTTGTTTGTCAGTTTGTGACGGAAATAATCATTCGCGGCTAATTTGATTGCCTTTTCGGGAGTAATGAGCAGAATACTTACAGAAGATCCACGATACATGCCAAAATAGCCTTCAGCGCTATAAATTTTCTTGAAACAATCAATCCTAAAGTGATTTTACAAGATTACTCTAACATTTTTTGTTTTTTTTTTTTGCCTGATATCTTTCTTACATGTTTTTGTACATTTTTTCGCCATTTGGACCAATCTGCTGATTCTGCAAACGGGTCTTCACCAAATCCAAAGGAAAAACACATGAAACTCCAATTATCCCCGCAATACCGCCATTGATAATCTTTGGAAGTAGACTAGAAATTTGAACGAAAATATTCAAGTTTTCAAATATAGGATAGATATATCCAAGGAGGATTCTACTATGAAGACTAAACGAAAATAAGCAGATATATGGTGTTAAAGTAGACAAATAGTTGGTATGTAATATAAAATTCAGTTTTCAGATTCTTAAATTATTATAAATAAAATTGTAATTTACTTACGCAAATTCGTTTCGTATTTTATTATCAGACATTCTAGAAAGATAAGTATTAAACACGTTATTAAATTTCTCTTTCACATATAGTTAGGGAATTAATCACCTCCGCATTATTTTAGAATTGTCCGTACAACTTTTTTTCAAATTTATAGTGTCTCCCAATAACTTTAAAATTACTTTTAAAGATGATCATAAAACCAATAGAAACTCGTTTATTTTCTATAGTTTTTGGACCTACCTTGTTCAGTACGTGAAATACAAAGACTGAAAGAATATTGGCAGATTTATTACATTTCCGGACAATTCCCATAGAAATAAAAAAGAGAAAGTGGAATGACATATATTTGAATACAATTTAATTTAGATTACACTCACTTAATTTTTCTTCAATTTTTGCTGCAATGTTCATGGATAACCAAAATCTGAACTATTTTTTAGGATATTGATTTTATCCAACAACACAATAAATTTAATTTTTGAAAATATACGTCTAACGTTTAATGCGAACTAGCTCTAACCTCCACTATCAGGCTTGTCGTTATTAAATTTTTAGAAGTAATTATGTAAACCCATAGAAATTCAATGCAATATTTGGTACAAAAATACGGACTGAATTGTCAAATAACACAGACAGCTGATACTATAAACAGATTACCACTTAAAATGAGTTGTGTAAGCATCATATACACACAAAATATATATAATAATAGAACACCAAAATCCACCCATTGGATTTTCCAGATTTTTCCGTTCTCTCTTTTAGGAAAAAACTTCCTTGTTCAGTACTAAAGACATCCTGAAGTCTCACGTAGTTAGTTTTTTCTATAAAATTTTAACTTCATATTAAACAGTTTAAATCTACTGTCTTAAAGTTTAAGTCTACTGGAAGGCTCTTACTACAATGAATATTTGTATTGAAAACTTTTCAACTTTGTGTAGTTTACACTGTCAAAGTTAATTGTCAAAATTTATTCCAAACTCAGTTCGTATTATTTACAAATTGATTATACCTTTTAGTAAATAATACAAATTTGCTGAAAGAAACCGGAACGCAGATTTGAAGGTATTCTGTATAAAACGAGCAATGAATGGAACGCGCTTTGCTCGATCTGGGCGTTACCGCCTTTTTGCTGCTTTACTGGCACTCGTACTAATGTTCACCATGGTAGCTATTTTTCATAACTCCCAGCAGCAATTAGAAGAGACCAGAGGACAACGCATGAGATGTGAACAACAGCAGGAGTCTCTGAATCTGAGATTGCAATGTAAGTGCAATGAATAAATTATTGCTAAAGAAATTAGTTGTAGTGATATGTATGTATGGTAGCTATCGTAGAGCAAAAGTTTAACATGGAGAAAGCATATGAACGCGATAGAAAGGAAATGTTAGAGGCTCAAAAGAATTTAGAGCAAAAGCTAAAGGCACACCAAGAACTTAATCTAAAAGAAGAAATGGAGTCTCGTGTGAAATATGATCAGCTACAACACAATTTAAAACATTTGCAGAATGAACACAGTGTCTCAATAAGTGAATGCTCTAAAACAACCAAGCGTTACAATGAAAAAGTAGACAGTTTGGAAAAACAACTGCAAATACTACGATCTGATCTACAGAAGGAGAGAAACAAAAGAAGTGGAGATATTAAGCAGTGGAAGGTAAATACAAAAAAAATTCAGATATAAAAAATCAATAAAAACAAATGAGAACAATATTTTAGGATAAATATGAATCTGTACTACGTGAGAAGGAAAAGTTGGAGGGATTAATGAATACATCAGATTCTCAATTAATACCGTTGCAAGAACACATTAAACATTTAGAGAAAATCATCGCTGAACTAAATCCGCTCAATGAAAATAAACCAAAATCTGAGCGCGAGTCTCCACAGCAAATAAATAAGCCATTGATTGCTCCTCAAATTAATAAAACTGAAAAGTTGAAATCATTTGGCATACAACAGCTTGTGAGTCCCGACTTATACGTAATACCAATAAAAATTACTAACACAACATTTTCGGCATTAACTGTAAAACCAATATCAAACGAAAATGGGAACGGTAAAAAAACAAATAGCATTGCACAAAGTAACTTATTAACAACAAGGGAAATGAATTTCGATGGTGTAGGAAATAAGTCGATTATGAATGAAAGTAATACTGTAGTCCAGAAGATAATTCCGTCGCGCAATCGTAGCCTGTTTATTCACTCTGTTGAAAATTTTCAGATTTTACCCAAGCCTATTAACGTTATTCGTGAAGATGGTGGCAACGGTGTTAATGTTTCCACACAACGTAAACTTCAAACGGACGTACTGCAGGGTAGAAATGCATCTCCTTTAGTTTCACCATTAGAACGTATTGAGAATGTAAGCCAAAATATAAAAGTGAATGTCAGTGGAAGTATGAAGTCAACATCAGTCACCAAAACTAGTGTAACTCCGTCAGCATCTTCACAGTTTCAAAATTTACGCAAGCTTCCAGATAATGTTGCGCCAATTCCCGAAAATTTTGACGAACTCTTAAAAAATGAACCAAGCGAAGGACTCAATAGCAAAAAGCTAACGAACCTTGCTGATGGAGCTGACGTCGATGCAGCTGCTGAAGATATACAGAAAAATGATGTTGACGATAATCGGTATGCCAATGTTGTTAATGAATTAGATCAAGGAGCCAAAATAAAATCCGGGAATGAAGATTCTGGGGCGCACGAAATCAAAGATCGAGATTTCGTCAATTATCAAAATATGAATTTCCCAATGGAAGAAGATAATAATTTCATTGAAGGTGGTAATAAAAAAGATGCGTTCTTAAAAAATAAACGCAAGTTAAAAAACAATGACGAGAGCATTGACGAAATGTTGGGTGCCGGAGGTGACGCAAACGCTGATCTGGGTGATGGCATAGCTGTAGCTGCAAACAATCATAATTTATTTGGTGGGGAAGAAAGTGTCAACAATGAAGTAATTAGAGATCAGGGTAAAGAATTTGATGATGGTATAAATTTGGAAGATGGGAATGATGACGGTGATGGTAAGAATTTTCATTATTACCGTTAAACAGCATTAAATGATTCTACATTCATTTTCAGAGGATGATTACTCTAATCTAGCAGCCCGCCAACAGGGAGCACACGCAATAAGGAATTAAAAGTGCTTCTACTGAATACCAAGTAAAAGGCAATGGAATATGAAGAGAGCAGACATCTTTATATTCGTATACTTTATGGCTAAGTACTTTTATGAAATAGAAATAATTATGCATTAAGGCATAAATTAAGACCCTTCATTACCTTGGATATTATCTCTAAATAGAAAATTTTCAAAAATATTTGAATTATTTCTGTGATATACATAGATTGTTCGGAAAGTAGTTTTGCTGTTCATAAATGAATGATGTATTTCTTGTTTCAGCATTCACTTTATCCTTTAATACTTCGTCACATATGTTTAGAAAGTTGTTTTAAAAATAGGCCTTATATTCGCGTAATCAATTTTTTATCGGCCTATAAGTTTTTTTAATGGCCTATATGAATATATAATGGAGCAGCATTTCCACAATACTTTACACTTTTTTCGATCAACTCGATTGAATTCGACCTTTCATGATAACCTAACGAAATTACTTTCCGACAACCAAGTGCGAAATTATGAAAGGCACATTTTAATTGCATACATTTTAATATAAGCCAAATCATGAGTTTATCAACGTTTATCATTTAACTACACTGCACTAGGCTTCATGATCACCTACTTTAGTTATAATTAAGAATTATTCCGAGTATGTTATATATAAATAGTTTATTGCATCTCTCAAAAACGTTATATAATGCATTTCATATAATTCTGATTGGAATTGATAGATGGCAGTTTTTATTCATGTCAATGTAAGCCCAATAACTTTTTCGTATATTCTTAAAACATTATAAACATTACAAAAATGCATTTTCACTCGCAATCGTATAAACAGTTTTTAGTGAATTTTTATAAATTTTAAGTTATTCTGAAATACTCCTTAGTGATATAATTTTTCTGCTAAACTGAAATTATAAACAAACTTTAATGAAAAAATATAAAAATCTATATACACACCATATGCTGTCGTGAATGGCGTATACATTTCAGTAAATGGGAACACCTACTTTTAAATTAATTACAAATCTTTCTTGTTTAAAATTTATGTAATAGAATGCGGACACATCGTCTGTAACAAGGTGTATTGAGAATGTATTATTGTTTGTGTTTAAATAGTTAAGTATGTGCGACAATCCAGGGATGCATAAGTACTTGATCCAATGGTAAACGCTGTTGAGGATTCAATACCAAAAGTTTGGATATAAAGTGAGCAGCGGCCTTTGATACGTGATCCGGAAGCTTATAATCAACTTTAATAATCTTTTTATATGTATCATCGTAATCTGTAGCTAAAAATGGTGCTCGACCGACTAACAATTCGTAGCATAGGACGCCCAAACTCCAGAGATCAACATTTTTCGTGTGCGGTTTTCCCTGCACCATTTCCGGCGGCAAGTAGTCAAGTGTGCCACATAATGTCGTGCGCATAGAATTTGGTTCATGTACAGACCATCCAAAATCGGCAATTTTCAAGTCGCCTTTGTGTCCCAAAAGTAAATTTTCCGGTTTTATATCACGATGTATAACATCACGTTCGTGTAGGTAGCGCAAAGCTGAAGCAAGTGATTTTATGTAGATTGCCGACTGGCGTTCGTCAAAACGTTTTTGTGGTTGTGCTTGCAAAGCTTTAAAAAGGGTGCCTTTTGGTGCATATTCTAATATCAGATATATTCGCGATTCATCATGGAAGTAACCGTACAGGCGCAGAATATGAGGATGACGTAAATGGGACTGAATTTCAATTTCGCGTCGCACCTGATGTTCCACATTTGAATCGTGAATCTGCTGTTTGAACAATACTTTTAAAGCGACTACAAATTGCGACTCTTTTTCGCGAGCCATATAAACATTGCCAAATTTACCGCGCCCTAAAGGACGGCCAATATCAAAATTATGAAGGGCCCAGACCTTTTTATTCGATCCCGATTTGGGATTAGCTTAAGGGAGCACATAATTAGGAGACAGTTCATCGGAAAATATATAAAACGACTTACTTGCTTTTTGTTCAGCACAGGGCTTTTCTTCTTCGCTGGCCTTTGTTGCCGTATTCTGTTCAGAGACCTGTTTAACACATCTCTTGGTGTTATCTGTAGAGTTAGTCGAGGCTGCATTATTTTTAGAGCTGCTCTCTGGAACAACCGAACTTTTGTGTGGTTGAGGCTCTGCTACTCCAACTGGCTTTGACACGTTATTAGAAACCGGATCGTGTTTTCCAGCACTGTTTCCTGATTGTTGGTTATTGACACCAGGGCGCGTGGAAGGGCCATTTACAGTTAGTCCAGGTCTTTGGGTAACTATTCTGTTACCAGAATTATCATTTTTGTTCTTTTAAATACAAAGTTTGTTAGACCATATTACTTTATAATTTTATATTCTACTAAACCTTTTTAACTGAAACCGATTTGGTGAGAATCCTCTGGTCAGTCCTTTGTGTCTGATTTTCCTTTCCATTTAAAGCGCTGCTAGGTTTTCTAAACATAGCGACTTTTATATAACGATCTTAGATATTTATTGTTCAAGCAATTTATTTTGAAAAAATTTCTGAAATAAAACCAAATACCGTTTAAAAATTATAAATGTACGAAAAAATCCGCCAGTAGCCAGTGTATTCAAATTATATATTATACATTTAAATAGTGCTCCCAAGTTAAGGAAATATAATGGCAGGATTGCAAGAACGCACATTTTTCATAATCAAAATACAAAACTTCTTAGACAACGAACATTTTTTTAAATTTCGCAATCAGATTTTTTCACATAGAATTTAAGTGGCGGAATATTTTTTATTGAAAACTTATGTTTTTAATTATTTATTACAGTGGACAAATTCGGAAAATTCCATTTAAGGTGATTTCTTCTTAGTTCAAGTAATTTTTAATAAATATTTCAAAATACGATAATTTAATTAAATTAAAAGTATTCAGTATCAGTTTGGTTTTATTACGGAATCAGAATTGGAAAATTGAACCAAATTTGTTTCTAAAAAGATATTTAACTACAACACCAAACGATAAAATTGTTCAAAGAAATCCTCGCGTAACTGTGAAACCACAACCTGGCAGCGGCAGCGGCAGTTACGTGAAATTTACACAGGAGCTTAGGGGAACAGCTAGCTGCCGGGCATCGTCAGCAAAATTACTGTGAAACCACAACCTGGCAGTGGCAGCGGCAGCTACGTGAAATTTACACAGGAGCTTATGGGAACAGCTTGCTGCCGGGCATCGTCAGCAAAATTAAAATCTATTTCGTCAGCAAAGCATTTTCTCTTTTTCTGTCAAGAAGAGTTGCCAATTTTTGACGAAAATCCTAGACAATTTCTAAAATTGTAATAGAATTATAATAGAATGTAAACAAAACCCGAACAGAATTCACAACTAAATGAAGAAAATGTAAACAAACAAATGACAGATGCCGCTGTCGATGCCACTGCCACATATAATCCCGGCAGCTCGTGAGAGAGCGTTATTGCCGCTGCCGCTGCTAGGTTGTGGTTTCACAGTAATGAGTAAACAGACAAATTTTAACAGACAAAAGTTTTCAACTACATCAAAGTGAAATCTTTTACAATTCTCTGTCTATACCTCTATAATCTACTCAAACTCTTTTTTATTATTTATTAGGATGGAGCTATTCAAATTCAATATCGAAGGATATATTGAAATTTTGTTTTGCCTTTGCTTCGTGTTACGTGATATCAATTGCTTGTATTCCTATTTCCCAGCGTTTTAAAAGCAAATAAACTTATTGCAAAATTGGCCACTCAGATCTGCGTTGAATATACTTTTCGTGGAGATGTGTTGTCTAGATAATCGCATAAATGAAGAGAAAATTTAAAATTTGTGACTATGGACCAAATAGATTTATGTATAAGTAATTTAGCATGTAGAATTTGCTTTTCTACGAACTACGAGACTTCTAATTCACTTTTCGACCTTGTGAACCTTGAAGGGAATTTGGAATTAAAGGATGTTCTCAAACGAGTTACGAACATAGAAGTAATTATTAAGTAGTATATCAACATATGACTTCCTTCAACTGGATGCAATTTTCAGATTACATTCGATCAGACCTGCTTGCCCACTCGCATATGCTCCGATTGTACGGATACTCTTCTGTCCGTATATGAATTCGTAAGCCGTGTTGAAAAATCGGAACGCATCCTTCATGATCAACTCAACCTCGATCAAAAATGCTTTGAAAATGAAATAGAAATACTTTTAGGTGACAGTGATAAGAAAGTGGAAGCCTTCGATCAGGAATTTGAAGTATTGAATGATGAAGACAGTTCATGCACAAAAGATTTCGAGGAAATTGTGCTTGATATTGATAACTTAATTTCGATTTCTTCAGAAAAAGATCAAGATAACTTTAACTTGAATCCTAGACGTGTTCTACTGGAAGAGCAAAAAATTCAACCGTATGTCAACTCAATCGGGAAGAGGTATTTATTAGAAATACTTTTAATTATGGTTTCACAAAAGAATATTTCTAAATAGAAGCTCACAACAGAGTCCACGAAAAAGCAGACAACCAATAAGAAATAATAAGTGGCATAAGTGTGAAGAGTGTCACAGAAATTTTGCTCGCATAGAAACTCTTAATCGTCATATAGGTTTGGTACACACTCATGTTGCACCAGAACACATAGCAGCTGTGGTGGCGAAAATATCTAAAGAATATACATCAAAACAACAACTCCAATGTCCGCATTGTCCTCGTACATTTGCTCGCGAGGACAATCTCATAAGGCATGCACAAAATGTTCATCATGTAAAACTGGCACATGAAAAAGGAACAGTACCAAAGAAACGCCATACGTACAAACGAGGTCTTTGTCCATATTGTGGAGAGAGTTTCACACAAGCTAGTCTTGTTGTGCATATCCGTCGTCATACCGGTGAAACCCCTTATATATGTGAAAATTGCGATAAGGGCTTTCCGCGGCGACAAGATTTGATTATACACCAAAGAAAGCATACTGGGGAACGTCCTCACGTGTGCACTTTATGTGGAAAGACATTTGCGCGCCCAAACAAATTGGCTCGCCATATGCGCATACATACCGGTGAACGGCCGTATAAGTGTACAGAGTGTGATAGAAGTTTTTCACAATCCAACGATTTAAATATACACATTAGACGTCATACTGGTGAAAAGCCATACAAATGTAAAGTCTGCGGAGAGGCTTTTATTAGTGGAACGGCTTTGAGGTCACATAGTAAGTTAAAAGGGCATGCGCTTGAGGAAATTACATTAGATCCGTATGAAAAGATACGAGTAAACAGTCGTAGCTCATTGCTAGTTATGAAAAAGGTTTAGACAAATTAGTCGTTGAAAAATAGAAATCCTTCGTTAACAAAGGCTACGCCAGAGCCAACATTCACCAATCTTAGAATTTATGTTTATTATATTGTGGGTATTAATTAATGCGCAATGCTTCTGATTTCGAAATTGGTGTTAAATTCACAATTTGAATTAAGGATTAATGAAAAAAAAAATTGAAATTATTTCATATTTCAAATATGTTCAAACATAATCCATGTTTAGTATAAAGGATTCAGGATATGTTTTCATTGAAAAACCTTATTATGAAAATGAAATTATTTATGAAATCATTTTTATTTTCATTTTTATTTTTGTAGATAAATTTATTAAAATCCTTCATAAAATTTCAACTGAAAGTAAATTAAATTCGTTATAAAATAAAACTTACATTAATCAACGTAAGTATTTATTTATATAAAGAAATATTGCATCAAATCATATTTGTGCACTTCATACGATTTCTATAGCGAATAAGTGACAAATCAAGGTGTTCAAATTAAAACTTTAAATTATCACATTAAAATTTAAAGTATTTGTGAAATAAAAGGAAATTTTATGTTTAATTTAAATCTAAAAAAATACGAAGATTGCGTTTAGTGCCTACGCCTACTTGATGAATAACTTGATTTCGATCTTGATCGGGATCGTGATCGTTTACTTTTACGTTCCCGCCGATGGTAATCGTGGTAGTGTGTTTTGGAACGCTTAGTTTGGCGTGTCTTGGAATTCGAGTATTTACTATCGCTATAGTCATCAGAGTCGCTGGAATGATCGCGTCGATGGCGACTCTTACGATCATATTTATAACGGTCAGAATACCTATCACGGCTACGTGCGCGACTTGATTTGCGTGTGGAAGAATTTGATCTTGCAGGACGATGGGTATGCCGGTTTCGTTTATATTTCGACCGCGATGATTTGCTGTTCCTTGAGGAACTCTGCGACGTTGATGTTTCAGAGGATTCTGAATTAGTACTAGAGTCATTATTGTCACTTGTATTACTTCTAACACGATGATGTCTCCCCCGATATCGTTTTTCTTTACTTAGTGTCTTTTCAGCTGCGATCATTACATTATTCAATGCTTGATCTGCAGATTTTGACGATATGTCAGGCACACTTTTTAAACATACATCGCTAGGTTTTTGTAACACAGTTGAATTAATTGTTCTAGTAACATTTTCAGTATGATTTATGCCTTTAAATTGAGAAATCAAATCAGGAGTCGCAACGATTCCTAATCCACCACCTCGAGAATTCTTATTATCACTGAATCGGGTAGTGCGCTCTTTTTGACGCTTGCCTAGTGACAAAAGGAATAAATTTAACGATGTGATCCAATATAAAATTACAAAATAATGTTTTTTTTCGATAGTAGCTATAAAATGTGTGAATAATACGATTATTTTCGAAATAATCGGTTTTAGACTGATTGCAATTAAAGATGTATGGGAACTGACGCACCGTTGGAAAATTGTAACTTTGTATCAGTTGTCTCACCAAATTCCAATTCGTAATCTTTACCAGTCCCGTATGGCGACGGCTCCGCACCACCAGATCCCACGGGTCTGTAAGGGTTACAGATACTAATACCACATGTGCTACCTTCGAGATCGACCTGAGAACCAGTGCTGTCATTTTGATTGGATTCCTCAATTTCATGATGCTGCGTCTCTTGTTGGGTATAATATTTAAGTTTCTGCTCCTCTCGCAAATCGGATTCAGCAATTCGTTTTTCAATTTCTTCAGATATTTTAGCGAATGTTTTATGCTTTAAGCGTATGCTTCCCTAGAAAGGTACAAATTCATCATATTCATTAAGTATACGGCAAAGGACCACCTTTCCAAAGGTATTTCCCTTCTTCCAGACCAAACAAACAAACCTTGATCTCTTCTTCAGAATCAGAAATATTCTCTTTAAACGCTTCATCATCTTCCTCTGAACCGCTACTAGCGCTACTAGAGTCTTCGTAAGCAGCCAACCCTATAATTTAATTTCAACTAATACTTTGTAGGAAAGAAGCATAGTTTTGTCGTAAGCAAAAACCGAGAAAAAATACACATTTTTCTTCTTTTCTTTTTTCTTTTTTGTAAAATAGAATTTTTATCCAACTGAATTAAACAGGAATTCATTATAATTTTATAATCCTAACAAAATCATTGAAGGATTACTGATTGGAATTATAACCAAATTAATTTATAGTTGTGGACTTTTGTTTTGCCAAGTAAAAATGTCTTCTCAATAAATTCGTTTTAACTATTTTGGAATATTTCGATTAAAAGCGAACTTACCCAATTTGCCGGTTATGGTAGCAATAGCGCTTTTGGAAATCACTTGGGCCGCTGATGCTTTTATACATACGTATATATAAAAGTTTTATATATTTTTTGAGACATTAATAAGTATTGGATAAAATCACAAATATTAGCCAGCGACATATTACAACTATTGTATGAAATTCATAATGAATATGCAGAAAATAATTGACTTACTCAATACAGCTGTAAGGACACACTTATTTTGAAATAAATACAAGTTGAAAATAGTACCTTTCGTTTTATATGCCTTAATGGCGTCACCGGATATAGTGGAAATTTCCTCATTTGTAACCTCCAGCAGAAGTTCGGTAAGTGTTCTGCGTACCACTATCATCTATTGTACATATCTTATTAGTAGGTATAATATTTATAAGACTAAGAGTAATTTAATGCCCTTATAATGTATTAACACTCCTGGGTGAGCTTACACAATACGAATTCCAAAGGAAACCTGAATAACGATGTGAGAAATGTCAACATAGCGAAGTTTTCGAATAGAAAGCTTCCATATATTTTTGTATTGTACAAACATTAAGATACGAAAACTGATGAAAAGTAATTAGAAAATTATTCAAGTTTTTGATAGCCTTCCGCGTTCTTAATTTGTATTTATTCCCAATTTTGTTTGTAAATATGCATCATGAGGGCATCAAGTAATGATTTTTAAATCGCATCGCATGGCTGAGCCATATATAGTAAGTGTTCATTCTCTATATCTTATGCTAACTTGTTAAATAGCACGTACTTTCACCTAATCGGCCTGCCTTCTAAATAAATAATACGTACGTACGTAGAAGGTACTGCGAACATAATTTTAACGAAATATTCAAATCATGAAAAATAAATTGAATGAAGAATAATGAATGTGCAAATTTTTAGGGAAGATAATTATTACATTCTTGCGATTTAAAAATCTTGTTATAAAGCATATTTCGACTTATCCAATATTCTTACCATATCCGATAATTTTTGTTCATAGGTTTTTTCATTATTTTGTGCATCCACCTGTTCCTCTCTATCACTATTGGGTAATTCATGCGAATCGATGGCAGTCTTATCAACGTAGGAAGTTGAGGTTGATTCATACACTTTTTCATTGTCATCATCCTCATTAACTGAATTATCACTCTCCTATATTTAATATAAACATTAATATTCACTCATACTTCATACTCTCTTAATTTTCTATCAATCCGTGATAGATTTTCGAGAACACAAATGTCGAACTTACCACATTTGGGAGATTTTTATTGTTTACCGTATCCGTATTAATTGGTTCTAAAGTAGCGTCTCCATAGTCGAGCCCAACATCTTCATTGAGGTGGGTTTGCTGTTTCTCTATCAGTTTTTGCTTTTCCCGCTCCATTTTCTCGAGGCCTTCACTAATATGCGACAAATAAAGGTGTTAAATTAGACAATTCTTGAGTAGAGAATATTTGCATATAATACCGTATCCATGCCGGAAGAATTTTACGCTTAGCTGTATCTACTACGGGGGCTGGATTGGTTTCTCTCTGAGCACTAGGCACTATCAATGCTGGTGATGCGGAAGGGTGAGGAATATTGATCTTCATAAGAGAGGGTATATGTGAAGTTGGGTTAGCTATTTCATGAATTGAGGATGATGGTGCTAACAAAACCCGTGTAGGCCACATTCCCCATTGCGATGAGTCTTGTGATGGTTGGGTAGGGACTGAAAATTGTGCGTCTTTAGTAATATCAGAATGATATATTACTTATATAATACTTGTTTCAGTAGGAATCCCAACAGGTTCTAGACTATTTTGCATAAACCAATTCGGCTGAAATAGAGGAGCCGAAACATTCTCGGAAATATGGTGCCGCGCTGCATTTTGCAATAAGCGCCCACTTTCTTCTTCGTCATCCATTTCCATATCTGCTTCGCCTTTTTCATCGAACCGAGATTTCTTAGCGCATGAAAGTTCATCATTCGCATTTGTATCATTAATAGACATCTGACACTGTACTGATATACCACTTATGTTTGGTGGTGGGGGAGGTTCCGGCATTGTAGCAGGAACTTCTGCGGCGGAGCAGTCTCTCATTTGTATCCATTGTTGCGCTAATGAAGCCCAATCAATGGAGCCACCTGTATTTCCCAAGTTACATCCTGTGGTTCCAGGTAGTTGAAAATGACCAAATCTATTAAAGTCGCTATAACCATCACCATTAGAATCTCCACCGGAATACATAGCGTACCCTCTATATTTATACCCAATAAAATTATATTATTTTCCTACTTTGAATTCAATAGAAAGCAAGCTCTATAAAACCCTAGTTTGCCAATCAATCCTTATATACACTGACATTTATGTACTATCAAAATATGATGTGTTTAATTGCATTGCATTTGGTTAGACTAGTTCGGCTATATTTTTCAAAGATCTTTATTTCATTTTGTTTGGGAAATATTTTTTTTACTTTTCAGTGGGACGATTGTCTAATTTCATATTCGCTACAAATGGTAGCGACAGCTCGAAGTTTAGCAGTCACAAGGCCCACATAAAAATATAGTCGCAAGTACTGAATAGTATAATTACTTTTATGTTGCGATTGTCATTAATTTTTTAATATTATATCTTACCTTTCATTAAACAATATTGTCTTAGGTTTATTTTTCATAAAACTAAAACTAAACTAAAGTTGATCTTGTTCACATCAATTAAAAATGAATATGATTCAATACACATATTTTCAATATTAATCAGATGAACTTCTACTCTCTGTTATCCTATGAATCAGTCAACTATAAACGACACTGTGCAAGCCACTTAAACTATTCCTTTACAGCAACGTCTGTATAATATGAAACGTCAATTTTTTTACCATCCGGTTAGAAACGGACGGAAATTAAAAGTTTAACGTAAACATTTTGAAGATGGAAATAAAAAAGGTTGGATATTTTTTATTTTGTGATATTAATGTTAATTTCTGAATATTTAAGGTTGAAATTTCAAATATACTTGGCATACAATCTGCATCATTGTCCTTTAATAATAATCATTCGGCTTTTTTAGTCCAATTTAATCCTGACTGCCCAGCTCGGTCGGCATTCTCTACAGCTATTCAGTTAATTACAAGTTCGAAATACGCTTCTATTGAATCACTGGCACCTTTGGGTAATGTTCTGCATGGTTTTGTACGTATAACTGTCGTATCAAACAAGAATTTGTCGTGCATTTCACCTAATTCGCGTGAACCAGGAATACATAAGTGCCAAATAATAGCCTGCCGGAATTTTATAACTCACCCAACTGAAATACAATTCAGTATTGATAATAAGCCTTGGCAATTCTGTTCTCCTACTGTATTTCATGCCAGATTCCGCACAAATATTGATTATATAATACCCTATCTAGACAAATCGGGAACTATTCAATGCGGAAATTTATTAGAATGGATTTTCAAAAATTTTGACTACAAATGGTAAACAAAATGGAGTATTTTTTATTGCCTTATATATTCCATTATTTTCTTTAATCTATTTTGTAGCAATTATGACCAACAGATTTTTACGGAGTATATAGGAACCTGCCTTATTCAAAATAGCCACAATTCAAGCCTCTTCCTTCAAAAGTTAATAACTGGTTTTTTTACTACGCTTAACGTATATTCGGTTGAACAGAAATGTCATTTGATGAAATTGTGTAAAGACATCCGTACCATTTTTGAATTCCTTACTTATGATGAATACACAGCTTGGTTCTTTATACCATATCAAGGCAATCTTATAGATATAAAGGACGTTGTAAGTTTCTGTCTAAGATGGCGATGACGAGCCTATGGTTTTCCGTCGTTGATCTGTAGTAGCCTTTACTTTATTGACACTAAATTATTTATTATTATTTATAGACAGTCAAAGAATTAAACTTAAATAAAATTCATACATATATTCAATTAAAAGCTGAGAATTCTGACCTAATACCATGGTTATGTATGGATCAATTACTAAAGGATCTTTTAACCATATCATTAGACTTAGCTCTCGGATTTATGTGCAAACATGATCTATTATTCATCTATGGAATTGATGGCGTAAGATTAATTTGAACTTTTTACATTGCATTTCGAGGACATTTTTTAAATACCAAAACTGATCACTTTTCAGGTTCAAGAACACCAAACAGCTGAATTATGTAAAGACAAATATTTACGAAACGCTGATAATTTAGTAACGTATAACGTAATTTTTGCTCTAAATAAATAATAATATCCTATTTTTCAGGACAGTACAAAAAAGAAAAACTATTTACAAAGAATAATTGACGTTTGTAACACAATGAAAATAAACGCTATAATTGAATTCAGTGCCAAATTATTATTGCCAGCAATCAATGTAAACGTTATTACATATACAAAACATACTGATAAAATATGGGAGATGTCAGCTGCGGAAAACAAATCCACCTGCACCGAGGGCGAAGCAGACCGCATTTAAACAGTTTTTTCCATATAAAACATAACTAATTTTATTCAAAAAGCAATATCATTCTGAATACATACAAACATTCACACCATCCAAAATGTATTTCGATATTAGTCGGATTTTCTGTTACACATGGATGATTACTGTTCAACCAATTTTTTAAAGGCGGATGTGAATCCTCATCGATGTGGCCTTACAACATATAAGATGGAATATTTATTGCTGTCAATTTTTTGATAATTTTCGAAAATTGTATAAATAATAGCCATAAATTTTGTAATTTACCCTACACCCGAAGAGCTTAGGGTAAATTAAGTTTAAGAGAACAAAAAGAGGTATGACCATGAAATTTGGCACAAATATTCTTTGTTATTGGAAGCAGGTTGAAAATGAGCAAAATAGGATGAGGACCACGCCTATTTGTTATACGTTATATGAATGTATGCACATACGAAGCTCACTTTCTACGTTTGCATATCGAATTTGAAGACGAAATTTTGTGCTGGAACTGAGTCACGAATTTAAGGTCCGGCCAGGCCAAATATACCCATGACAATTACTCGTTTTTCTTTTATATTATGTCAAGGAATGAATATAAAAACTAAAGTGCAGATTCTAATGTTCGCAACGTCTCATCTCTTGTCTTGCCGATTGCCTTTGAATTGCCCTATACTACTATTGGTGCCGTTTTGCCGAGTATAGCTATGTCAAACAGTTGAAAGGCAACTGGACTGATTGAATATAATGACATATACTTTGTAAATAATCTACTGGAAAACAATAACAATTTAGGATTCTAAAAAGAAAACAACAAATTTGTTAATAAATGTTATTACACAATCACCCAGTAGTTATTTATAAAAAAGATAGAGTATTAAAGTTCTCAAAGCATTGCACTTTATTAACAGCTGATATTGACAGTCCTCGAAAAATAACCTCAAATACTTATTAGTTTTATATTCTAGTAATAAATGCAGCCGGTCGTATTAATTTCGCCATGGTTGAATATCTTGAATAGCCCTTTGAATATATGAATAAGAATCCTAAGATAACTGAAAATGGGTCTCGGTTCGGTTCTTTATGTGTATCGAGGGGAATGGGGATTACCGTCCATTGATTTAGAGTGTTTAAGAGCACTGGTGAGAAATTATTTGTGTGTGTTATATCATGCCGTTTCTATTCGTACATTTATCCATTTCTTAATTTTTAGTGCTTGGTAAAGCTAAAAAAATTTCCTATACAAATTGTGACCAAAAGTAATCCCCTACTTTCCGGTGGAGGAAAGTTGCCATATTTGCAAATTGGAAATAAAAAATTTATTGGTTATCGCAATATTAAAAGACTTCTGGATAAAGAAGTAAGAATGACGAAGAAAACAAAAAAATATCAATAATTACGTATATTTTCCTTCATATTCCTTTTAGGGTTTTCCAATCGATGAACATTTGAGCAACTCACAATCTGGGAACTTATCTGTGGCCTATGTCAATTGGGTTTTTACAAATCTACATGTATATTATCATTATTTTATGTACGGCAATCCTGATAATTTAGATACTACTAGAGCGCTTTATGCTAAGCGTACTCCCTTTCCTTTTAACTTTTATTATCCTGGAACGTATCGTAGGGAAGCTCACGATGTAGTTTTGGTTATGGGAGGATTTGATATCAATGACAAAGTCGAAACCCATGAATGCGAATATGTTTGTATTAACTTCCTATGGTTTGCGGAACGAAAAAGATTAATTTTTTGAAATTTCAGATCGTTTCGAATGCTAAAAAGTGCATTAATATGCTGTCAAGGAAATTGGGAGAAAATGTTTGGTTTTTGGGTGACCTTTTCAGTGAATTTGATACAATTGTTTATGCATATTTATCGATTTTATATAAAATATCGCTGCCAAATAATCCAATTCAGAATCATATTAAAGGTTGTCAAAATTTGGTAGATTTCATTGAGAGGATATCAAAAGACATCTTTAAAAACGAAGCATTCAGTTCACAAAATCCAAATAACAATAATAATAACACTAAGGGATATAACAACAAATCGACGTCGTTAGCAAATGGGACCGTTACATCGGAAAGGAAGACCAAAGTGTTTGCGGTTGTTGGCGCATTCATTGCTATGGGTTCATTTGCAGCTTGGAGAAGTTTTTATAATCAGGTAGAATTTCTTTGACTACTGCATGTATTTTGAAATTGTAAAATTTTTTAGTAAATTGTACTAGCAAGTATGTTATATATTTATAAATATACATTTTAAAATGGTGGTGAACAAATTATTTTGATCGCCACCTCCTGATTTGCTAATTCTTTAACCGCTATCTTTTTGAAAAAAAAGTTAAAAAAGAAAAGACAACTAAAACTTTTAAAGGATCAATTTTTTGACAAAATCAATAGTTTTTCGTAAATCACTTAAAAGTAATTATTTAGGAATACAGACATAGATTTTCTTTATATGGAATTCATTGGTATTCATCGTCTATCCAGACTGTGGTAAAATCTATATTCTTTGATCTACATCCAATGTCGTTGTCGTTGTTTTCAAAAGTACTAGAAATTATTTGACGAGTTGCTTTATAAAATAGCACGAAATCGATACCGCTTTAGATGATTATTTTTTCGATTGTTTTGATAGACTTTGATTAAAAGTAATGGAAATATCTAAAATATGAAGTACAAGAGGAAGTACGAAAAATTATGTTTCCATATTAGTAATTTTCAAATAATGATAAAATATTTTTGATAACTTACAAAATATATGTAAATAAAAAGTAATCCATATATTCAGCTATATAGAAATATATGAATTTTTTCCAGCTTATCAACTCGAAACATTATTATGGTGATGACTACGGCTATAATTACGATGAAGATGCTGATGGGGAGGATGATGTCGAATAAGTAAAAAATGCTGAGTGGTTTAATCGTTTTATAAGATCTATTTGATAAAAACAATCTGTTTAAAAATTAGGGAAAAAACGCATACATAAGAATAAATAAAAAAATCGAAGAAATAATGGAATTATTACATTTTATTAAATTGTATTTGTTAAATATAAATAGAGGTTAGACATTAAGAAATATAATATAAAACTGATGACATTCTATATTTTTTTTATTATTATTTTATGTTTTTAATGCATCTTGTAATTTCTTTCTGGCAGCATTTACACGCTCCTCTTGTCTGCGTATATCATCGTCCGAAATAATTATCGATTGCATTAATGGTTGATCGGGATTTATAAATGCCGAGTTGTTTATATCGTTTTTTGAAAAAGTTTGCCCAGTAATTGGGGCATTTAAAACATGTAATGCGGTTGCCAAGGATTGTAAAACTGTCTGTTCGTTTACATTGGGACCCACAGATTTTATTCCTTTAGGTAATCCTATATTATCGAATTCCTCACCACTTGCATGACACGCTCTTAAATGTTCTAAGCGCTTCTCCCAAAATAATTGTTTAGGCTTATCCTGATTTCCGTGTTTTGGATCATTCTTTACTTTGCAGTTTTCATGGTTTCGAATAACTGTCACGGGTTGTTTAAATATCGACGCCGTTTGTCGTATTGGGGGAACTAAAGAGATATCCGTCCGGATTGCGCGACTGAAATAAATGTAAAAACATAAGATATGTGTTCAAATGAATTCTATATAAAAATAGAATAAAATAAGTATGTATTTATACAAATATTTTAAATTAAAATTTTAAAATACTTATTTATATAAATATTTTAATTTGTATAAATATTTTATATAAAATACTAAACCCTTTTTAGTTACATGATAAACTGGCATCATACTTTGAATAACCTATACAACTCATTCACAAGCTCAGTTCGACTGAATCGGCTGTCTCTAAGAAGTCACTAAAGTGACAGGCGTCGCGTTCGTAAAATCCTACTCGTTTTGAGGGTGTTTTAGATACACATACCCTTGGATGCACACATGAACTACAAGGACGTATCCTATGTAATTCGAATTTGACAAGACTATTCACAAGCAAAACACCACATATCGTAACACCAAACACGACCACAACTCAATTATCCTCTCCTGCTATGAAGATCGTGCTAAGGAAGAACAAAACATTGAAAAATTGTTTTTGTCGAGAGCAACGAATGAGCGCGATTGAGCTTGTGAATTAGGCTGTAAGTTTATATTATAGTTATTAAAGAATTTTAAGATTTTGTAATGAAAAATCGCTATCTAATCTCAGATTATGTTGTGGGGAATACCGGGCGGCGAATAAAAAAGCCAAATATCAGCATGCAAATAATGAATGAATGAATGCGTATGAAAAAATATACAAATATTATCCTTAATACATATAGAATTTAGCTATATAGCTCGTAAATGTAAGGGGAAATATAATATCTGTAAATTTAATAATAAAAAATTAGAAATCGACTGACTAAGGACTAAGGAGATCAGTTGCTCGTAGAAGAAAGACGTTTTTCATAGAAAGCTTTGAATTTTATCTCGCTCAGAATGTCAGGAACATTACCTATATAGCTCACCCACCCTCTCTTCTGCATATGCGATAAATTAAAGACATGCATTCATTAGGCACAATTAATGTAGTTCTTTCTACCTGAATTCTAACTGTTGGCGTAAATTCGTTGTGCTGGCTATTGAATTATTAGAATTGGTGTTACTGCTCGCTGTTAAACCGTTATCATGTTGTGATTTATATTTTCTCTTTAAAGAATTCGATGTAGTCGTATTCCCAGTTGAGTTCGCTCCAACAACTGGTGCTGTTGTTGGTGATGAACCACAATCAGGTGTTATATCAGTGCCAACTTTACCACATCGATATAAAGAAATAGATGGTGGTGTTAGGGTTTTTATAATGTTCCCAGTTTGAAAATCGAATGTAGATAGATCAATATTATCGCCGAGTTGACGTGCTAACTGCGGCTTACTTTCAATTTTTTTGCCTGTTGGGCTGTGATGAACAAATATTGAAAAGCGTGATTGATAGCGTTTGGATGTGTGAGCGTGTGTACATGTACAATAAAACCATATCCAATATATACAGTAATGATGGTTTTTATAATATATATAATAAGAGAATAAAAAAAATTATAAATAGCTTTTACATTAGTAAGGACTCTTCACACCTTTATAGAGTTGGATTCGATGCCATTCCACTCGCACAAAATTATTTCTTATTAGACTATTGCAAGATTTAGGTACGCTCATTTAGCCAATTGATTATATCATTACGACAAGGACAAAATCTTGAAACAAAAGTCTCGAGACTTGATTTAATCAATACTCGATTTATAGTCGATTAATAATAAAAATTATATTTCGCGGTAAATCTGAATTGTAAAACGTGAATGGGCGAGTGACAAATTTCAATAAATACTGCCCACAAATTCATTACCTGTAGTAGTAAACATCAACTTTTCCCGCAGAAAGGCCCGATTTCCGAAGAACTTCCTCCCGTTGCCATCCCTTCGGAAGTGAGTTACAATCCACACGCTTACGCTCTATTGCTATCGCTGAGTTCATTTATAGTTTTTAACGCTTATTATAATCCAAACTTTAATAATTATATTCGTAGGTTTAAAACGATTTTCTTCTTATTTATAATTGTTCCTAATTCTTATGCACTCCATGTTGAAAAATAGTAGATGTTACAATTCCTCATTTCAAAATATTTAAAAGCATTTTTCAGCTGTTGAATAGATTTCCTTGTTGCCAGACTTCAATAATTTGTGCATCAGAATAATGCCTCGTTGGCGAATGGGTGCTGTTGGAATTACATTGCTTCTTATAGAAAACGAAAAGCAGCTGGCTATATTTCTAATTTATATTCTTTAGAGTTCTGTTTCTTATTTGGCAGATCTAATAGCTTGCCTGTTCTTAATTTTTCTGTTTGTTATTGTCATGTCATCATAGGCAGTAGGTGTTAAATTTATTCTGGTATTATTACGTAAGCTCTTGTAAGATTCGAAAAAAATTAGATGATAAATGATCACAATTCAATCCAAATATTCGCATCTAATTCTTGTGTGTTCATAGCACTACAAATATCTCTACCTCTTGCATGTGAATTTAGTCCAAAATTTGACGAAGTGTTTTTTGAAAGTAAAATATTGGTATTTTCGATATAATAAATTTTAATTGTAAAAAGGAGTTGGCATAAACAATTTAGATTTTTTAATGAATTATTAATAATATTATTTTGTTTTTATACTTTTGTAAACTTTGGAATATATGTAAAACTTTTTAATTCCCCTCACATTTATAATTTTTTTCACATTTATAATAATTTTCTCTATTTGCTTTGCTGTTTTTTACTGTGTATACATATGATCAGTAATAAACTTTCTCCCAATTCATAACCTGTTTTCTTTAGAAAGTAATTTCTCAATGTCGAGCAGTGAAAATTTGCACTTTTCAATTACTTAGTAGAGAACATTTTCGGGTGCACCGCAAATACTTTTACGAATTTTTATTCTCGTGCGTGTATTTTATTGTGAAGGATAAAAAATTTCGATAGGCCTAAATTTATATTTTTTAGTAGATAACTCACATCTAGACGAATATTTAAGCATGAACCTTTCGTGGGAAATAGGAATGTACGTTGTAGCCGTGGTTCTCGTACACATCGGCATATTTCTTTTTGTGATGAGGAGGAAAGCGAAAAATATTGTTGGTCGTCATGTAGTTATTACTGGTGGTTCTAAGGGAATTGGGCTGTGCTTAGCTGTAGAATGTGCCATGAAGGGTGCTAATGTGACTGTGATAGCTCGTGATAGTAAAATGCTAAGTAGGTTTTCTTGGGTAAATTAATTTATGTATTTATTTTTTTGTTTGTTTTGTGGAACATCAACAAATAAAATATTAATTAATATATTTTTAGGCGGAGCTGTTGCTTTAATGGAGGTGATAAAACAAGTCCCAAATCAAAAGTTTCTGTATCGTTCATTGGATATTTCATCCAATTATGACGAGGTGGCTAAAGTTTTAGGTGAGGTTGAAGAAGAACTGGGTGAAATCTATATGCTAATCAATTGCGCCGGATTAGCGATTTGTGGCGTCTTCGAGGAGGTTCCCGTGGACGATGTTCGAAAACTAATGGAGATAAATTATTTTGGAACTTATTATTGCACCCGATACGTTTTGCCAAAAATGAAGAGAGCCCGGGAGGGCATTATTGTTATAACTGCGTCGCAAGCTTCTTTATTTGGAATTTATGGCTATGGACCATATGCCGCCTCAAAATTTGCTCTGCGTGGAATGGCAGAGACCATTGCAATGGAGTCAAGACATTTAGGCGTATCAGTAACATTAGCCCTTCCTGCTGACACAAATACGCCTGGATTTAAAGTGGAAGAAGAAACGAAGCCTCTAGAAACAAAGATTATTTCAAGTAGTGGTGGTTTGGCGCAGCCGGAGGCAGTTGCAAAACAAATTTTAAATGATGCATTGGTTAGTAATCATTTCAATTCGGTTGAATATCACAGAGTTCCACAAATGAATGATTCCTAAGCAGGTGGATGAATGGATTCTTAATCAGGTTGTTTGACATCTTGGTATCAAGGTTGTGAAGTAATATTTAGTATTTTTTGGAGAAAAATAGTAACAGTTTTACAGTAATGATCTGGTAAGCTAGTCGTTCTCGTTGGAAGATGTTCATTGCATATTGTCTGCCCGACTATAAGAGGCGAGAAAACGTTTCAGTTACATGAAATAGGTGACTGCTATGCCATGTTTTTGAATTATTAAAAAACGCAAAATCCCAATTTAAAATCTTATATACATTCCGCATGGCTCTATTTGCCTTTATTGCTTTTTCCGTGACTAATCGAATCAGAAGATGCAATTCTATCAACATAGCCTCTCAGAAAATCAAAGTAATAAAACCTTGAACGATTAAAATTTTTTTTATTAAAATAATTTCGTAGATTCTGTATAAATTGTATTCATACAGCTTTCCACCTAGATAATTTTTTTTTTAATTTTTTATTTATTGCAGATACAATTTCTTATGCTGAATACATAATTTCCATATTTTAAAAACTTTATTTTTAAATAACATCTAAAAAATTATTTTTCCCACTACAATGAAATAAAAATTTCCCTTCAAACAATAAAAATATTAATCCTGTACACAAACCTTGTGAAAATCTCTCACAAAAAAATTCGTTTGAGCGGTATATTTCGTACTAATCTCTACCGTAATGACCCGTCTCTTAGGATATCGCTTTAGATTTTTAGTAACATTCTTCAAGGAAATTTGGCTAATAAAATATTTTTATTATTTTTCAGAAAGGGAACTTTATTTCAATCCTGGGTGCAGAAAGTTGGTTGCTGGCGATAATTGGCGGAGGATTATTTCGATGGGGAGGATTCCTTCAGTCTCTTCTGCATGCGTTTCTTTTAGGGCCTCTTCGAATTTTTAGCTGGTTTTTGCATTTACATTTCGAACGCATAATTAAAGGATGCGCTAAAGAAAAAGTGCATTAAATATACCTTAACTGCTTGAGGTAAAAAATGTGCTTCAATTAAAAATTTGTTCACAAATTTACCAAAGGAATTTTCTACATTAATATATGCAATTGTTTTTAGTGACAATATCACACGAATCCAATACGTTAGGTGTATGCCATTGTTTATGCATATCTCATATTTCAATGTGAAGAAAACTATGCGCACATCACTTCGTTAAAGTAAATAAATAAATAATAAATACACATGAAATTGGCGGTAGGGTTTATTTATTGTTATTGTAAAAGAACCATATTCTAAATAGATATAAAAGGAAAATGGATATTTTAATTCACATTAAAACTAAGTAAAACCAAGAACGTTAATTTCGGTCCGGCCGAAACATATATACTCTACACTCGGAATATAAAAGTTTATTGTTAACATATTTGCCAAAAAAGTCTATGCATAGTGATTGAAACGTATCCGACTGTTTCGTGCAGAGTGTTAATAACTAATTCCAACATCTCGACTATAAAATTCCAGTTTGAAAATATAAAACAGAAATCAGTCTTAAAAACGGGATTTTGTATAAAAGGTAGGCGTGATACTGGTCAGATGTATTCTATTTTCATTCTCCATAAACAAATGAAGATGAATATTCGGGTTAAATTTCGTGTCTATATGTCGCTCGGTTCGATTGCAATTATGACTTCCACATGCAGACAAACAGGCAGACGGACGGCTGAATGGCTAAATCGAATCAGGCGGTCATCTTTAATGCGTTACAAGTGGAAGCGCAAAGTGAATTTACCCTATCTCTTCAAGTGTACGGCATAAAAAGTAAAAAGCCGATCTGCAAAGATACAAAATAATAATAAACTTGTTTCTTTGTATACATCATGATAACTTTTTTGGCTTAACTAACCATCTGACATGTCTCACGGATGTTGTTCTCCTTCTTGTTGTTGTTAAAGCTATTGTTGCTGATACCGAAAACAAAAACTATTTTCGTCGGAAACGCTTGTGGGCGTGGCTACAGCCTCTTAAAGTTTGAAATATAATCGTCGATTTCTCCTTCCCTTGAATTCATAACGGCTTGATATTGGTACCGTTGGAAAGCTTATTAAAAGCCAATTTTTTATGTAAAATGACATTTTCTCGAAATATACATAGTTTTTGAAAAAAATTCCATTTTGTGTTTTACTACCTTTTTTAGAATTCTAAACCTTTTTACACACAGTGACGTGCTATTTATTTATTGTAATATACCGAATAGAAGAGACACAATTAACAGCGATCGTATACAATTTATTTCATTCAAATCGGTCAAGCGATTTTTGAGAAATCTTTTTTAATGAATTACACACTACACTTTTTCTGTAACTGGGAACTTGTATATACTTCATGACAACACCTACAAATTTTGCGACCATGGGCATTTCTCTACTGTGACGGATGTTGCTAACTGTGTGGTGATGATAGTTATGCTGATAGCGCACTTCTTGTTTTGTTTGGTTCCCTATTTAAACCTAAAATTGTTTCAGAAAAATCACGCGATTCGATTGCAATCACTGTGTGTAAAAAGGTTTAGAATTCTAAAAAAAGGTAGTAAAACACAAAATGGAATTTTTTTCAAAAACTATGTATATTTCGAGAAAATGTCATTTAACATAAAAAATTGCCTTTTAATAAGCTTTCCAACGGTACCAATATCAAGCCGTTATGTGTTGAAGGTTAGGAGAAATCGACGGTTATATTTCAAACTTTAGAAGGCTGTAACCACGCCCACAAGCGTTGCCGACGAAAATAGTTTTTGTTTTCGGCATCAGCAACAATAGCTTTAACAGCAACAACAACAACAACATCCGTGAGGCATGTCAGATGGTAAGTTGTTCCACTTTTTTAAGTCATTTAATATTTTTAAAAAATTTATAATGTGTAATAATTTAATTTATTATAGCAAAACATATACCACATGTCAATTTTACGATAGAAAAGTAGTTTACGCAAATATTGGTGTTTTTTTCATTTCATATCATACATTCATTTCATACATATATCTTAGGAAACGCGTACTCGCGTCAACGGTAATAAAAAACATAGGCTTCGAGTAGGGGATATTTTGGATTTTCAGTGTCAAAGGTTTGGTGAGTATGGGTGAGCATTCTGACGATTTTGTTAAAATTAATTTTTTCACAAAATTTGCTTCGTGATTGTCAAAGAATAGCTTAACGATATACAGAATTTGTTTTTGGTCTCTCAAGGCTAAACCGCAATGCCGCTTCACGCGTCGCGTGCTTTGATCGGCGTTTGATAGACTTCAGAAAAATTTTACGATAAAATCTCTCATGACGATTGAAGTTTTGTTTGTAAAACGAAATGGCGCTTCATGCAACTCCGTTTTTTGACAGCTTTTAAGACACCATATTTGGTACTAAGCTGAGGGTAGACTCCTCTATGAGACTCCGTTACAAGCGTTGCAGGAATCACACCACTTTTGTTTTTGCGCGGTGAAACATGTTGCTATTTTCTGAAAACTGGATGAAATAATACAATAACAACAATATGGCACAAGGCCGCGTGTAGTGTACGTGAAGTAAACAATGCATAAAAAATAGTCAACAAATCACTTTTTCGAGTGGTGAATTGAGAGTGTCCTATTTCTTTATCTCTGATAAAAATAAACGTAAAAATGTTTTTTGACGAGGTGAATTGACAGTGCTATATCTTCATCCCTGATGTGAAATCTTTGAAGAAATGAAATACTTATTGTGGTTAAAGAAATTTTGAGTGAAATTCATAGGTTATTATTTTGGCAGCTTGAATAGACATTTTTGGAAATTCGAAACGTAATAAGTGGATTGGCTAACCGGTTTATTTGTTTTTTACTATGATATTGACTGTTTCTAAATTAGTCAAGTAAAAAACTTGAATTGCAATCGCGTGAGTCAAAATGGAAAGAAATTCAAGATTGGAAAGATTTAGCTTGAATACTACTAATATTGCGATGCCGATAGCAGAGTCAACTTGTATTAATTTGTATGGCTCGAAACTTGATAAATCAAGAAATGTAAAGAAGGATCCATGCGGTGCATCTTCCGCTCTCCCTGCAAGAGAAATGATCACTGATAAGAAATATCCCAATGGCCCCAGTGATTTGTCATTAAACAACTATTCCCAGCATAACCAAAGTTCGGATGGTGGAAGCAAACAATATTCCACAAGCCAATTGGCTAATACAAAAATAGATCCGAGGTTAGTCCGTGCTTAAAATCTCGCCGAGGGTTTATATCAAACAATATTGCAAATTATTGTTATCATTTTCAGAATCTACACAGATGTTCAGAGCAAAGGGTTGTTTAGTCGAATCGTTAAATACCACGAAGATGGAACACGTGTTAATCGTAGTCTATCCACGAGCAGTGTGCACGCTAAACCGGGGCAATTTCCAAATGTAAATCTAAAGAAAGTGGAATTGCCATATAGCACGAAAAGTCGAAATTTATCAATAACGCGTATACCTCCACCTGGTAAAAGTTACTTGCAGTTCATCCTCCCAGATATGTGTATGATACTAGTTGATTTACTTTTTTTCAGAAAAATCTCTATTTTATGGGAATACACTACCCGGCATTCTTCGATCAAGTTCAATTGTAGGAATGCAAAGAACCGATGATGAAATTTTAAGTGAGAATCGTCCTATTTTGCATCCACCACAAGCTAAAAGCGAATTAGCTCCTACTCGTAGCGTTCTCGATGTTCTCAAAGAAATATCGCGAAAACGCATCAACAGTGATGTATGCGCATATATCTTAAACTCATATCTAAATTGATCACTATATCGAATTTTATTCCAGCATTTGGATCCTCAAAACAATATGAAAAAATACTGCAATCGCTCCGCGAATGAACCAGAAAATAAAGCTATTAGTTCTCAGCAGAATAAACGGCAACGTGAAAACTTTAATGTACTACAAAATGAACAGCAGTCGATGCCATTAATGGCGATGCAAAATTCACCGGAACAAATGGCTAAAAAGCGTCTGTGTAGTTATAACAATGAAATAAGTAGTTCCTTAAGTTCAAGCCAACTTTATGCTACCAAGCGTAAACTTTCCGAAAGTAAAAACAGCAGAGAAAAGACGGCTGATTCGTCCTCATCATCAGATGAGACTAGTTTTGGTACGAAGCCCAAGCAATTAGCCCATCTACAGCGAGAAGACTCACACACTGATCAGCATTCATCATCAACAAATACGAACTCAAATAATTTAAACCAACAAACTAATACTGCTAAAAATGTGCAAGTAAATCATAGATTTAATCATGTAATATCGGAAAACGGCTATATAAATTCAACACATACGAAAATTGCAAGCGGTGAAGGAGCAACAAACAGCTTACAACAGCCACAATCAATGAACAAAAAGAAAATAACTCTTTTTAACAAAGATTATGATGAATGTGAAAGTAGTCCATTTGAAGTACATCCACTCCTAACCAACAAGAATAATATCCTAGACGGTACGGGATATTTTAAGATACCTTTCGTGAAACCAAAAACAGATATTTCTGTTGCGAGAAATCCGATGATCGAAAGAACCCAAAAATCTAAATTAGCTTTAATGTTAAGTGCACTACGTGGTGATTTATACGATGATGATGATGATGATCAATGGTGTACTAGAGGCGATTCAAGTGTTATAAATTCTTCATTTGAAAAAGAAAATGGGGCAAGCACTTCGAAGGAAACTTCAAGTTATAACCACCCTATTGAAACTATTAGAGTCACCAAAGAGCCGATAGACGCCCAATCTAATAACATTAATAACCTAAGAACAGAAATTAGTTCAAGTACTCAATCTTTTGCACCTGCAGTATCTACAGATTCAACGTCTTCAACTTCTACAACGGCTAAAAATTCTCAAGAAACGATTATGGTATCTAACAACGAATCTTCTGCTTCTTCGAAAAATTTGAGTTTGAATGTTCCAGCACATCCATCGCCTTTGGTAGGCATAAAACTTAAACCCAATACCGATGTTGGTAGTAATCCTTCAACGGAAAACACTAAGTCTTTCAATGTACCCGTAAGCGAAAGTTCTTCCATTGTTACAACACCAATAGCAACAACAAAAGCGGTTACATCATTCACTATTAGTTCTGGAAATAATACAAATGCAGCAGCAACAATAACAGCAACTACCTCACAAATTCCAACAGTATTTGAAAAAAACAGTACTACGAATTCTACATTTACTTTTGGACTCACCAGCAACATTTCAGTTGGAGATGGTCAATCTTTAACCTCGACACAAACCTTTGGTACACATCAGTCTTCAGCTGATTCTGGACCATCAATTTCATTTTCACCAGCTACCTCAATATCTTCTATGATGACGTCTGGCGGTAAAGATGATCTGGTAAAAACTTCGGCGCCTCCTACAGTAAATTTAAGTGCTGATCCCGTATCAAAAACTAATAACTCTTTCAATTTTGGAAATCTGCCAGTTAGTACCTCTGCAGTTTCAAATACATTTTCTTCTACTCCGAGTTTTAGTTTTGGAATGAAACCATCGGTCGCAGCTGCTCCATTTTCATTTAGTGCTAACACACCACAAGTTGGTAGTGGTTTTGCTTTTGGTGCCACTCCATCAAAAGCAAATTCCATTGCAGCAGCTGAAAGCAAACCAGGTCTCTTAAAAAATGCAACTATTACATCTGACAAGTTTACGTTTGGAGAAATCGCTCCAGCAACTAGCACCACTAGCACAAGTGTTCCTAATAAAAATGCATTTGGCTTCAGCTTCGCAAACACAAACGTTGTTCAGCCTACGACCGCCGTTGAACCTAAGAAAGATGCTCCAGGTCCTTTTACATTTGGTACTAATAGTAATTCAACAGCTGGTGTAGTCAGTCCAATAAAACAAGGCGGTTTTTCTATGGGAAGCACTCCATTTGTTGCATCAGCAACAAATTGTAATAGTAATTCGACAAATCTTTTTAATCCGTCATTTACGAAAGCAGACGCAAATAAGCCAATTTTCAGTTTCGGTGCAAACTCAACTTCTACCAATACAAATCAGAATGTTACTACTTCTACCAATACAAATCAGAATGTTACTAAGCCGGTCTTTGAAGCACCAGTTATATCAACCTCGTCCTCGACAACTAGCGGTAATATTTTTAGTTCTGCAGTTGGTTGGCAAAGCAAGACTTTTACGTTCGGTTCAAACAACAATAACAACACCAACAATCAAACAACAAATATGCCGCAGCAGAGCGTTAAGCAGAATTCGGGCGGTTTCTCATTCGCTGCCTCTGCAAACACCGTTCCCGCGAACACGACACAAAATCATGCACCAGTATTCAGTTTCGGATCTTCTAATTTGCAAAACGCTTCCAAACCTCCTGATAAATCTTTTGCCTCTACGAATTCCACTAATATTTTTGGGAATTTAAATGCCTCCAATCCTGTGTCCACAACGAACAACTTCAGCTTTACAAATGCTAACTCTACATCTAGTGTCCCAGCACATAATCCTCCAAATGCAAATAATATTGCATCACCACAACAAAATACATATGCTGGTATTAGCGATCGTCCTTTCCGTCGCGCTACCAGACGTTTACAGAAATCTTAAGCCGAGATAGGATGCTTTATTAACTTATTGACGTTCTAAGATGTCTGCTGATTTTGTGTAGAATAAATTCGAATTCCACAAGATTTGTCTATTGATTGAGTTTGTTAAAAAGTTACATTTGGTCAGTAGTATTTTCTATCATTAATGGAATAAATGCTATGACATATATATTTATATAAATATTTAATCGCCTAGCTTTCACTGGAATAATATTTCAACATTGATTTTGTATGTTTGAATTGCAAGCCATCCGTTGCCGCTAATACTTCCTGAGTAAAACTCTGTGAATTATGTATCGTAGTACCGCCCAGCACTACATTATAGCCCATATTATTTAATTGATGAACAGTTAAAGCTTCTTCATACGTTGCTCCGCCAATAATAAAAACTACAACTTCTTGGGGAGGTCGGCGAAACGGCACTAACTCAGCATTTATTGCAGGATACATCGGTTCTAAATCTCGGCCCTTTAGAATTTCTTCTAGGGTTTCTTTTAGTAGTGGAGTGTGCTGAGTGAAAACATTCTCAACTCCTTTAAGACCCTACAATTTAAGAATAATATAATATTGAATAATGAAAAAGTACAATCATGAGAAAGTACTTACCTTAATTAAATTTCTAGTTAATTTAACTGCATCGGTAATTCGTATCAAGTTAAAAAGTTCTCCCTGTCGTATATGCGCTCCAGCGTATTCAATTAAACTGGGAACAATTGATGTCCGTCCGCCACGAGACTTTATTATTTGTAAGAGACTAGAAGTATCACAGTTTGCATGACGCTCATACCGAAGCGCATATAGACCAACTAATTTAATAGCGTCGTCGACGGAAATGCGTTCGACAGAAATTATCTTCTTTATGCGCTGCAACTGAGCGGAATGTTCTGCTTTACAAGCCACCTCTTGTTCCAGCTCAGAGAGCTCGAATAAATTTAACTTCGTAGTTAGCGTGGATAATTCGCCCATAACACAGAGATGCTTTTGTAGAGTTCCCGACATTTTCTTGAATTGGGGATAAGTTTCGATGAAGTTTTTCATATCCGATATACTTTCCACCTATGAGAATAAGTTATATAAGGAGTTATTGCAGAAGAGCAAGCGCTATTGTGGGCTTCAGTGAAAATATTTATGTAATCGTAATGTAAACCTTTTGTTATAGCAAACCTTTCGTTGATCTTTAGCTTTACGCTGAAACTGTTCCATTAGATCCTTGATAGTGGAACCGATCTCACCAAAATTCGCGTACATATTTTTTGCATAGAATTCATCCTGATCTGCTGATAGTACTACCTCCTTCAAATCCTTCGGAATACCGTTTATATTGGAGAGGTCTACACGATTATTTCTAATCGTCAACAAATCGTGCACCATCGCTTGGTAGGTCCATTGATGCAAAAGTGGTGTAACAGGGTCGTCCCTTCGGTCCAATATTAATAATAATGGTGGTGCAGCGCCATTCTCGACATTACGGAAGTCAAACAATGAAGACTCTTTACAAGTTTGCTCGTATATTAGCTTTGCTAAAGTTTGTGCCACAAGACTACCGGAACGATGTCGTATTACCGGATTTAGCTTCAAAGAGAGTAAGAGGGAAGTGAGGCCTTGCACGCACCGTGTTAGGGCATCCGGTAACCAATTTAGACGTTGCATACAATACGGTATATTGAGAGAAAATAAAGTCGAATTAACGGAAAGATAATCGGCGTAAAATTCTTTAACTTCACGCACGGATTCACTCTCGTCACATTCTGCCAGAAGTTTTATGTCGGTGCGTGGTATTATGTTGCTGAAATCTACGGATGGAAACAACAGAATGTTAGCATTGTTTTACATGAATTATAGACATTTTGTTTTTAACAATTGCTTACAAATAAAATAGGATCCGTACCGCGGAGTTCGAAGTTCATCGGAGAGAAGTTGAATATTTTGTTTAGTAGGACGAATGAAAACTATGCATTTCAAATGTTTCATCCGCTCATTTGAATAACCAGCATCGAGACGTTCAAAAAGATAAACTTCTCGGTGTAGCATATCCGACTGGCTGAAGGCCATGGATAGTATACTGGTCTGCAAATGTACAAATGCACTATCGATTGACTCTATGACTTCTTAAGATTTGTTCAAAGAAATTCTCACACACCGTTTCTTTATCCAACAAAATTATTTTCATGCCGGGGCCAGACTCATTGCACATTTTTTCAACGTACAATTTAATTGCTGACAATAAATTCATATTAAAATAATACTGTTTTATTGTTTGCTAAGACCAATAATTGTTCGAATTCTAAACTTCTCCTGAGAGCAGAGAATATATACGAATATGCACTACAATGCCAGATACAGACAAATAATCTCTCGCGAATGTCGGTCACGACGATATGTCAAAATTCTGCAATGGTAAAGCTCCATTCAATAAGGGAGTGAAAAAATTTTGTTTGTGTAATGCCATGTCTGATTTCAATTCCATGGGGAAAGCAGAAAACGAGTGACGAGAACAAAATAGAAAATTTCGAAACATTTTCAATGAAGGCGATAGACTCAGCTTCGCTATTTTATTTGTTCTCAATTCCCAAGCGTCTGTTATTTTGACATGACCCCACGCCCGTATTTCTATCTGTGGTGAGGTTATTCGTATATACTGTTTGAAAACGATAAGTTAACTTTTATTTTCTATTTGGTATTTTTTGACACTTCGTGACTAGTGGTGAATTATGGAAAAACTGTATTTAATTAGAAAATCAGTGTAATAATCACATTTCGATCGCTTCTGTCCGAAATGCGAATGCTTTTCAAATGCGTTCAAATATTTATTGATGTTGTTTTTATTTGCATTTGGGGCTTGAGTTAAAATGCGTGATCGAAGATCGGTTTGTAGACTAAAAATGTAGTTTTCGATAAAATGCTTAGTTTTCCCTTAAATGGTTGACATAAAGTACCAAATGATTGGGTGACTGCTGATATTACGTTTAGGTTAAATGTAAAAAATGTATGGGGAAAATGCATCCACCTCTCGGGCTCAAAGTCAACTTTTCAATAGGCAATATAACGAAAATATTCTTTTTGGGATGTCAAATATCTATACACTCAATAGCGACGAACGATAAAGAAATTGGTCTACTAGAGGTAGTTGTCGCAATATATCCTTTACTTATAACTTTCTTCTGCCTTCTCATAAAAAGTTGCTGTTCCACCTTTAAGGTGAAAAGGGCGCCTTCTTCTAACACATTTGCTAGGATTCAGGATTCTACAATACAGCATCATCATTCACTTACCATAATGTAACCAATCTTATGAATTTGTTCAATTCCTGCTATGAAATCATGTATTTTAATATGTAAGAATAAATGAAATCAGCATTTATTGATAACGCTTCAACGGTTGTTTTACTAAAATTAAAATATATAACCTTTAATATGTATTATAACACATGATAATTTTAAGTGAAATTCATATACTAATAATTTCTATGACTTTATTAATCGATAATTTCAATGGGAGAACAATATCACACTGAACTAATAGAGCTAGCAACGTCGTTTCCGCTCGGTATAAGAAATATTAAAATATTCGATAAATTAGAAAGAACTCACCTCTTTTCACCTCCTCTCTAACACACCACAAATACTTCTTTTATACTAAATCGAATGTGGTACCTTCTCCTCGGATAGACACCTGTTAGATTTTTAAATATTTTAGGAAGAGTTCGAATTTATTCTGAATGCTTTTATTTTATAATATAAATTTAACAAATAAGTAAATGTGTAATGTATAAATTGATCTTAAATAGAAAAGAAAATGGTGATTGATTAATCATCTATTAAATATATTATTTTTTTATTTATTAATCTTTGTTCACTTTCTATATTAGTTTCATTATTGATTATTATCTTTTTTTACAATAGTTTTAACGAACTCATTTTTATAATTTCTGACACAATGAGATTCTATGCAAAAATTGCATTTACTTGCTAAGAAAATTAATCTGCATAAACTCATTTGCAGTCCTTTGTCGAAGAAATAGAACTAAACAATTGAAATCTTATCGTTAGCGTGTTGTATTTTGTTCTCTTGAAATATTTTGTATTTAAGTAAATTTAATTATATATTTATATATATACGCAATTTGAGTACATCCTATTTCTTTTAATTTTATTGCAATAAACGTATTAAGAAGCTTATTTTACAAAATTTTATCATCCAGTATTTTTTTAAAACGAATGTCATGTCCAGTTCTATTTCAAAATTACATCGCTTTTCAAATATCGTTTACTGTCTGTAAAACAAATTCGCCAAATTCACTTTATCGATTATATGAAATCTGAAACTGGTAATAAATGCATTATGTTCGACCAGTTGAGATTTGCAGAAGGGAACACGTGAACTATTAAATTAACTTTATTTTTTACTCTAATAAAAAATTCTGCAGGATTCAAAACTCGTTCTTAAAGTTTATTCATTCTTTGTCATGGAAAAAAATAAAGAATATAAATAGTATGGAATAGAAACTATATGAAAAAATTTATTATATATTTAAAACTAAAACAGATTATCGCATTTCAAAATAGAAATAGCTTTAAAATAGTTGATAAATGATTTACATTTAGGCAGGTTTATCGAAATGCAGCGTAAGGCGAAACAATAAAATGAAATGAACAAGATTATGGAAACGCATAAGTGAAAATCTTAAATTTATTAGTGTTGATTTTCTAAGCTTCAATCAGTCGATCAAAGTTTAAGAAATTAATAATATAATTTCAATTATATTAAAATTAATTATTAAATTTAGGTCCTCTTGTTCTAAGATCGGGAAGAGCGGTAAACACTTAAAAATAATGATTAATAATAACAGAAGTAAGAATGATGATAATTGTATTAAAAGATTGCTTTAAAAAACATATTAAATTTATTTTTATCACACTTATTGCCGCACACATACACACATGCACGCGCAGACAAGAACAAACACGCAAACATTCGGGGGGGCGGGGGACACGCATACAAATTTAGTAACTTATAGATTTGACATAATGCTAATTAGATAATTAAATTACTTAATGCCGAAATATTTTTTTAGTTTTTAGTTCTTGCTTGTGATTGTTTAAAATTAGAACAATGCACACACACGCGCCTTTAAATAAGTTTAATCCTAATTTAAATTCCTTCTTCTTTTACTTAATAGTATTAACTGTTTCATGTTTGTTGTTGTTGTGTTGTTGTGGTTGTATTAGATCATTTATGGTTTGAAGTATGTATTTTCTCTCTTAAAAATTATTGTGTAAATTTATATATAATAATTATAATAATTTATAATATGAACTCAATTAATAATAATAGAATTAATTAATAAAATACAATACCATATAATTTAAATTACAACGGAAGTGTCGGTGTATTTGTGGTTGGTGTTGGCGTTAGTACTGACGCGGATGGAGGATATCGCAACGTATGCTGTGACGCCGCTTGTTGTATATAATCCTGACTAGGATTATTCAACACGCTATCCCTCGAATTTGAATGTGACGTAGCGCGTAACAGTGTTACTGCTTCGCGTTCTGGACTACACTGGACACCTTCTAGTCATTTTTGACGTGATGATTTCTTCTTCTTTCGTTTAAAGAAGCAACAACATCTACAATTACGAATTTAATTAAACAATTTTTAGTTGAAATAATTACTATTAATAATTATTTATATTTTCAAACTCACTTCGTTTCGTCCACTAAATCTACTTCGGGTTGTTGCGTAATAGGAGTATTTGAATGTCCGGCTGTGGGATCGTCCGCATTTAATTCACCATTAGTGGAACTTACAACCTGCAAAATTAATTTTATGATATTAATTTTTTTTCAATACAATATCGGAAATGACAAAACAATATAATGAATTATCACAATCACAATAGAATTACATAAAAGAAAAATGGTGGGGTTGGTGAAGAAAGCTTGGTTGGTTTCTACTTGTAGTAATATTTTAGAAAATACTAAATTAGAGAAGTTTGCTAATTAGTATGATATATATATATATATATATATATATATATATATATATATATATATATATATATATATATATATATATATATATATATATATATATATATATATATATATATATATATATATATATATATATATATATATATATATATATATATATATATATATATATATATATATATATATATATATATATATATATATATATATATATATATATATATATATATATATATATATATATATATATATATATATATATATATATATATATATATATATATATATATATATATATATATATATATATATATATATATATATATATATATATATATATATATATATATATATATATATATATATATATATATATATATATATATATATATATATATATATATATATATATATATATATATATATATATATATATATATATATATATATATATATATATATATATATATATATATATATATATATATATATATATATATATATATATATATATATATATATATATATATATATATATATATATATATATATATATATATATATATATATATATATATATATATATATATATATATATATATATATATATATATATATATATATATATATATATATATATATATATATATATATATATATATATATATATATATATATATATATATATATATATATATATATATATATATATATATATATATATATATATATATATATATATATATATATATATATATATATATATATATATATATATATATATATATATATATATATCCAACACCAATACCATAGAAAAAATAGAGGCCAGGAAGTTGTTCTCCTTTTCTTATAAATTAATTCTCTTTTACGCTATTTTTCCCAACTGAACTCAATTCGCTCGCTAAGAATTTTATTCCTTCCTTTCGTTATTTATTTGGTCTGATCTCAACTAAAATGAACGAACCAATTCAACAATGCTTAAATAATTTTTATGTATCAATTCAATAATGTCTATATAATTCTAAAATAATTTTTTCTCAAAACAAAAATATATATATATGAAAAAAAACGTATATGAATGTATTGACAATCAAAAAATTTAGGACAATCACATTTTAACAGATCACTTCACTACACCTCCTCCTACCGGTTCACAATTTCAATAAAAACAATTATATATTAAACAATACTCGTATATTAATAAATATTTGATCAATAATTTGTACAATTTTCAATTCTATCTAACATCGCTATAGAACACTTTTATAGAATTCCTATGTTTCGCAATCAAACAACTTGAATCGTTTCTTCTCTATCACTTTTTTCATAATAAGGATCGAATTGACTAACGTCATCATCATCGGTATCAGGGCCTTCTGAAAATTTCTGAAATTTTTATAAAAATAAAATAAGAAAGCGAAGTGCTTGTGAAATTAATTGTGGAATTTTTCCTTTGAAGAAATTATTTCTTAAATGCATTGCAACATGCCATCCATCATGAGCTACAAAAAACTGCCATATGTCATAAATTCCTACGATGAGTTGCCATTCGATAGAATCCTAACGAAAAAGTTTGGCTGATGAAATTAATTTTGAAACTGGTGCTTCGTTATAACAATATCTACTGATACACTTCTGATATTCATAAATTCGAAGTTTCCCATACTTTAAACTTTACGTATAAATTTTAAAAATGTCATGCAACACATTGTTGGTTTATTTGAAAATAAATTAAAAAGAAACAATTAAATAAATAGAAATATTTTGTATTAGAAAATCCAATAAATCATTCACTTCACAAATATCTATCACCGCCACATTCAAAGATTTTCGTTGATATTTAAGTATTTTTGGCAAAATTGGAATTGTAACTAAATCTGTTCTTGAATAGTTAAATTAAATTATAAAAATGTCATTGATGACGGTATTAGAATGATATTCCTTCTACAAAGTCACCTTTCGCCCGGCATGATAATTAAAAAAACTTAAATTAAATTAAAATTATTACGAAGAATTTGTAATTTTATTGCTTAGTTTCTAAATTGTTTCCATAACTTAAACTGTACATCATATTAATTTATAATGGTTTAATAATTATTATACTGCAATAAAATCGCCAACCGATATTATGTAAATTATTGTCCAATGATTGAATAAATTTGAACAGTTCGAAGATACTTCATGCAGTAATAACTCAAAAGGATCATGCAATACCGCTACAATGATTAAATTTCAACTGTATTAACCATTAGTTGCATATTTCATTATTTTCATTTCTTACTAATTTATTAAACGAAAATCAACTGATAAGTTTTCATTACTAATGCTTAAGTGAATCTATTGCAAACCATATTGCAAGCATTTGCCAGCTTCTGATAAATCAGTTGTTTCGGATGATTAAAAATAATTAAATGAACGTTGGATCAAAACTTTACAAAAGTGCAGAGTTTACTTTTGAGGCATTAAATTTGTTGAGGCATAAGTCGAAATGTGTCGAAATCTCTTAAAAAGACAAGAAGCTTTCGGAGCATGGCGAGCAATACTAATGGGTTTTGGAGATTCAATTGAATCCTTTCACGACTATACGCAAATCGTGATGGTATTAAAAAGTTTCAGATATTCGAAATAATCGAGACCACATTAGTTATGCAACAAATATTAAAAACTCTTATTATTATTATTATTATTATTATTATTATTATTGCAAACTACAATAAAACATTAAACTTAATACGATATGTTAAGCTAAAATTAGTTTAGGAAAATTTTCATTAACGATATGTGTGGATTTATGTAAATACCTTGAATTTATGTAGAGGAAATCAAGAAAAAAGATTAAAATGGAAAATACTAAAAAAATAATCGTCTTTAGTTTTACAAGGAAAAAATTAAAAATTTTAAGAAGTCGTTTTTTAAAGATCAAGGATAAAAATAAAGAAGAAGGGAAAGAGAATGAGAAAAAGGAATTAAATTTAGGGAGAAACAAAAAATGTTAGCAGAAGTAATAAAATAATGTATAATGCTAAATTTTTTATAACTTTTATGTATTTACAATTTCACCCTTGTTTCTTTATATCAATATTTGCGCAGCAATAAATTTACATATTGTTTGTGTAATTCGATTCAATTCAAGGATTTAGTATTATTTATATGATCATTGAAATTATTTACATGATGAAATTGTTTCATTTGTTTATTACAATCACAAGAAATGTTAGACAGAAAATGGAACTTACCTGAACTGAGCCATGCCTATCGGCTGGCGTTAAATTGCCAAGAGTGGCACCCGGTTTTGGAACGTCAGGCCACGCAGTAACACCTCCTTTGGCATTGGTCTGTTTGCGATGATTCGTTGAGTGCGATTGAGGTATACGAATGTGAAGCGATAGATGAAATTGTTTTGGTTATAATGTTTGTTTGGTTATTTACATAAAAATTATTAAAGAAAATGTAATTAATCATTATATGATCCAGCTATAAAATTGATTACATACAATATATATATATATATATATTAATATGATCGCGAAAGCAAGAGGCATCGTCGAGCAAGAGATCAGTTTACAGTTTCGCCAAATTTATTCTAATTTTTAATTACTGTCCTATCTGAAAGGCTAATCCGAGCGAAATCAATTTTTGAAAGCGGAAAAATCCGAGATACAATACCCCTCCCACATCTCCTAATAATGAATGCCACAAAATATCCAAAAAACTAATTCTAGGCAAGTGTTTTGAATACTACTCGCTTTATTTGCTCAAACAAAAATACAATCGATAAAAATCGATTTGAGAGAAAATAATAATCATTTACTAAGATGTGACTGAAATTATTTTATATAAAATAAACGATTATATATTAAAATATAAATTCAAACTGCTTCAAATCAGATCTATGATTACAAGCATAAAAAATACTCATATTTTTGAAAAAAATTTTTTTAGTTGAAAATTTAGGCTATTCTCTCCTATTTAGGATAGGAGTCCCAACACTTACTTACTGAAACATAAGAAAATAAATCGAAGCAAAAAACGAATAAATTTTTACATCTACGATATCCACGAATTAAGTAGATAAAATTTCTAACCTCTATTATTAAATAATCTTCTTCGTCATCTTCATAATCAAAATAAGAAATGTCCTAGTTATGAAGAAATTTCAATTTCAATAAAGAAAAGTTAATAAAAAACGAAAATATCGGAAAATGTTTGTATAGAATATTTCAAATTAAAAAATATATTATGATTGGGAAAATATTTGGGAGTTTTCGAGCTATCAATCAGATTTATCGCATCAGTGGCAACAGATAAAATCCCAACACCAAAATTCCCAAAAAGGCAAAAACCTTATCACTGCACTGTTTTGCCAACTCATTTGAATAATATTAAAAGCTGGTTTAAATGCATTAATATATAATGTATAACTTTCATTCATTTTTACATACATCAATACATACACGCATACACACGCGGACATGCAATTGCTCATTATTTTCACGAATAATAAATAAATAAATAAATAAATTGGATACGTTAAGCAAAAGAGGTCCTTACTAAGAGGATATAATTTAAATGGCGCTGCATAATTTTAAAACGATATATATATATATATATATATATATATATATATATATATATATATATATATATATATATATATATATATATATATATATATATATATATATATATATATATATATATATATATATATATATATATATATATATATATATATATATATATATATATATATATATATATATATATATATATATATATATATATATATATATATATATATATATATATATATATATATATATATATATATATATATATATATATATATATATATATATATATATATATATATATATATATATATATATATATATATATATATATATATATATATATATATATATATATATATATATATATATATATATATATATATATATATATATATATATATATATATATATATATATATATATATATATATATATATATATATATATATATATATATATATATATATATATATATATATATATATATATATATATATATATATATATATATATATATATATATATATATATATATATATATATATATATATATATATATATATATATATATATATATATATATATATATATATATATATATATATATATATATATATATATATATATATATATATATATATATATATATATATATATATATATATATATATATATATATATATATATATATATATATATATATATATATATATATATATATATATATATATATATATATATATATATATATATATATATATATATATATATGTACACTTAGGGATAATAACATGTTGTTAAAAAAAGGGGCATTGTCAGCCTTACCTTTGCCGTGATATTATGACGATCTTTATTTGGTGAAATGATGACCTCATGGCCAGTTTGTAGAGATCCGACAGGCGTAGACTAAATTTAGTATTGGATTTGTTTTTGTTTGGTGTTAGATGTGTTTGTTTTAATGGAAAACATATATTTTACACCACACAAAAATCAATCAATCAAACAAAATGCATTAACGTGAAAAGAGAGAAATAAAAACAAAATTGTATTAGTTATTATTTCAACAGTAAAAGAATTAATACAATATTAGTTAGATATTAATCGATTTGTACGAAAATATTCATGAAATATAATACTAAGAATTTTTAATTGATAAGGCATTATAAAACGTATGCTCTGGCTTGTCTTTTACCACACAAGATGAATGGATCTATGATATGATATACGATTATTTATATAAAAATGAAAATTTATAATAGTTATCTTTTCAAAATATCTTTACGCAAATGTTTTTATTAGAACGTTTGAAGGAATGCATTGTCTTAAGGCGACCAAAGTGTATTGTTTTTTTACGAAATTTGTTGGACGAATTTTGTTTGAACGTATTCCACGCGTAAAAAGAGAACTGTATATATTTTTATATATTAAATATACTGAAAATTGATATTAGATTTATTTAATACTTGGACTTATTTGAATCTTGTGTGGATTAATACGGGATACTTGTCGTATATTTCACTAGCATCTGTTCTAAAGTGTTATACGCAACTAAAAATAATAAATCATACATAAATATACAAAAAGACTGTTTTGATTTGGTTTCGAAATTTTAAAGGAAATGATAATCTTCAATAAATTAAACACATCAAAATCATAAATCAAACGAAATACCTTATCCGATTTATTCTTTGCTAAATATGATGGCGGCGCATTTTTAATAACTTTCATTTGATCGAGTTGCTCCTTTGTCTAGTTTAATATTTTATATTTCAATGTGATTTCCAATGTAATTAGATTAAACATAAGTTAAAAATTATATAACGTTAACGAACAAATAAAATAAGAATAAGTTAAAAAGAGTCACTTAATTTCTATAACTAAATTATTACATTTATTCATCTGATTATAATCTGATTATATATATCGCACATATGTTTGTATTAAAAGATTTTCAAGCATTTTTATTATGATGCTTCGTTAATGTGTTAGCTATTCATTCTACCAAAAACAAAATTCCAGTCAAAAAATTTTTCATATTATTTTCAATATCATACACACTTCGATTCAGGATATAAATGCGGACAGTCACCAACTCCGTAATGTCCAAACCAGGTCCAAACATCTTATCAATTTATGCGTAAAAGCAAACATCCACACCCTTTTCAAAGTTAGAAAATTTTGCAGTATTTTTTGGCCGATTCTATTTTCACCTTCAAAACTTCCATTTTTTAGTGGAAGGTTTAAATTTTGAATGAGTTAGTTTTTCTTAACAAAATCTCAAAACAAAATTTCAATACAATATTAAATAAATACTATCCAAAGACACTCAATTTAGGGAAATATGTATAAATATATTTATTGGAAATTATCAATGAAAATTATTAATAATTATATATCAATTATATGAAATGCAAATAAAATTATAAATTTTTGTTCTGACCTTTTTGAGAGTGGAAATAAGAGGGGTGAATATTTTATAAACACCCTAAAGCTCTCTAAAATGAACAGGCTTCTGGCACCATCACAAAAGTGTGACAAATCACAAATGCAACAATTTGGTATTATAGGCATAGTAAAAAGCTCTTTGCGTTTCAATTGAGAAGAAAGTTACGACGAAAGCAGATCACTACTATACAAAAATATTAAAGACGAGATCGGAAATAATTTGTGTGATTTTAGTCCTTAAAAATAAATAAGAAAAACGCCATAGAAAGGGATGGCTCAAGAGCTTAAGCGATCTGAGTAACGTACATCAACAGCTTAAGTTTACAAGCTCTTCTGTTCTTTATAAAATTTTGTGCATTAGTCTAGAAATGATAGTCATTCAACTATTTTAAAAAAGTTGCCTAAATCACATAAACTATGCAACGAAAGATTATAAAATATATAACGGTATAAACGGTAATAATGTCTTTTATTTCTGTATATTCATGTTTAATCAAAATGCTTAAGCTTTTCAAGAAAAGTTTAATTTAATTTTGAATACTATTTTCTTTTCTCATCATTAATTTTTTATCGTTTATATTTATAATATATAAATACTCGATTTAATTCTGCTTATATTTAGAAACCGTGCCTGCGCGTATTTTTTTTCATGAAAACTGGTGCAGGAATTTACGAGAAAATTTATTTTCAATGTTCCCGTGTAAGAATAATAATAAATTTTAATATCGCCTTGTTCCTCTAATTTGCTTAAATCTTTATGTATGCAACCATGGTTGCTTTTAAAAATTGGTACTTCCCCTTCACGTTTTTCGGGGGATTTTTCGCTTTTTTGTGACAAAACACTAAACATCACAATTTTCATTCCGAATTGTGATCATCACAATCTTTTTGCGACTGTGCGTCAGAACCGGCATGTAATTTTATGAATTTTTTAAAAGAATTTGAACTAAATATCAGCGAATATGACAACTAATTGGTTTTTAAACAAAATTTGGTTTTCCGACATTTAAAATTATTTCTATTTAAGAATTTATTGTATTTGTAGAAATTATTTTCAAAAATCAAATTATAACTTCCTTTATAATTCCAACAACGTGACTGACCCTAAATAAATCAATGCCAATTGAAAAAGTTAAAAAATAATACAACCTTTATTTAGAAATATATTAAAAAAATAATAGATTTCCATACTCTATGAAGAAGAAACTTGTATATCAAATAATTTCAGATGAATATGTTGCTTTTTTACAAATATATACTATTTATATACTATATTATATATATATATATATATATATATATATATATATATATATATATATATATATATATATATATATATATATATATATATATATATATATATATATATATATATATATATATATATATATATATATATATATATATATATATATATATATATATATATATATATATATATATATATATATATATATATATATATATATATATATATATATATATATATATATATATATATATATATATATATATATATATATATATATATATATATATATATATATATATATATATATATATATATATATATATATATATATATATATATATATATATATATATATATATATATATAATATATATATATATATATATATATATATATATATATATATATATATATATATATATATATATATATATATATATATATATATATATATATATATATATATATATATATATATATATATATATATATATATATATATATATATATATATATATATATATATATATATATATATATATATATATATATATATATATATATATATATATATATATATATATATATATATATATATATATACATATATATATATATATATATATATATATATATATATATATATATATATATATATATATATATATATATATATATATATATATATATATATATATATATATATATATATATATATATATATATATATATATATATATATATATATATATATATATATATATATATATATATAATTATAAAAAAAATATTTCATTAGCTTAACATTTCATTTTAAACAATTCCAAGTTTATTCCAAATTTCTCATGCATTCAATTCACTATTTCTCTCTTTTTTTCTTTCTTTTGAAACTCAGGACTTCATTATCCAATTTTCATGCTTAGCATCATCATCATCACATTTCCAATTTCATTTCTATGTTTTTATTAAAATTTGTCAAGTAGTTTTTTTGTAGTAGAACCCTTTAAAATTAAGGTAAATGCGTTAGTAATTATTTTCTTGGGCACTAGTGCACTCTTCCATACAGAGTTAGTTAATCGATATATATATAATTAATTAAATTAATAAAAATTTTTTTGGCTGCTTTAATGAAAGCAATGAAATGATTTAAATCACAATGATTTAAATCATTTCAATTTGGATTTAGTCTTACCATTGTTTTCCCTGTCCAGTCGAACTCTCCATCATCCACATAACCCTTACGATCAAATAAGTCTTGAAACAGTCTTCGCAGGAAATCATAATCGGGTGTTTCAAAAAAATCTAATCGCCGCACATATCGTAAATATGTTGCAAATTCTTCTGGGTGTCCTTCACAAAGCACCTGCATAAGATTTATTCATTTTAGGCTGCAGTTAACAATTATAAAATATTGTAAGCCATTATAAATCATTAAGTTTATATAATTCAGCGGAGAGTAAGTTAAGAAAGAATTACATCTGGTGTCCTACCCAAGAAATAGCAAATTGTCGGGCCAACATTGAGGGATATGTGCGATTTACCGATTCTTGGGATTTTATAAGTTCTGGCGTGTTTGTCATTGAGCGACTATGAGCCAGAATTGTTATATCTTTTTATTTTTGTTATATTCTTCTAAATTTTTTTCTAAATTTCTATAACTAAGACATACCTCAATAGAAGTCGCACGTTTTGTGTCACCAATTTTTTGATATCTTTCTTTAAGTGTATCGGCTTTTAGACCTTGCCATGGCAGTGAACCTCTTAAAAAATACATAAACATATGACCCAAAGCTTCCAAATCATCACGGCGCGATTGTTCTCTACCCATATGGGTATTTATCGACATATAACGTGCAGTCCCAGTTAAGGATTTATGCTCCCGATATGGTATATGTCTATTTGTATCCAAATCAATGTACTCTTTGGCCAATCCGAAATCTGTGAGAATATTGAAAAGATTACAATTGAATGCAAATAAATCATACCTAATCAACAAATCAATATTGAAGAATCAATGAAACTTAATCATACTTAATCAATATAGAATAACAGCAAACCTACCTATTATATGAATAATTTTCTCTCGTCTCGTTGATGTTCTGCCGATCAAAAAATTCTCTGGTTTGACATCTCTATAAATTAAGTGCCGACTATGAACGTATTCGATCCGGTGGAGCTAAATGTAATTCGAAAACAGTCAGTATATATTTGCGTATGAATTAAATCCTAAACGTAATTTAAATAAAATGTATTATTAATTTAATACATGAATACGTTTTAATTCAAATAATACTTATCATGCATTTATGTATATTTCTATTGGGTTGTTCGGTAAGTAATTGCTTAAAAATATCTAAATTTAAATCGAATCTTTAATCAATCCTATGAATTGATATTTCATAATTTACATTTATCAATACGTACTTCCGTTTTGTCTTTATCAGGCATAGATAAACGGCCAGTCTATGGCGCATCTTCGTCATTAGAATTTTCGAAATAACATTTGAAAAACGGAATGCACTGATATGTATATGCATAATTTGCTGGAAAAATCTGTCGATATGTATGACATATAATGAAGATATATTGATAATACTTCTTTGTCAATATATACAACTAATTTTATTTGTTTGGTGATCAAGATTTTAAGAATTGAAGGAATTAAAATATGTAGAAAATTCCGTATGCATGAAAATCTTTGTCTAAATCAACCTACGAATGCTTTTAAAATATAGAATATCGCTTAAGTGTGACATTGTCTGCAGAAGGAAACAATAATCTGACCTACCAAAAAAAGTGAAATTATTTACCGAACAATCCAATAATTGTCGAATGCTATAAAATGTGATAGAACATGGTATTACGCAAATTCAAATAGTGTCTCAGCAACTAGCAGAAGCTAATGAATAATTAATATATTGAAAAAGGAAAGCAAATAAAAATTACATGCATTGATTATTGATCAAGAAATATCGAAACTAGTTTTGAAACTTATAAATGTGTAATATCGTTTGGATGATATTCGTTTCGATTTTAATACGAAAAAGAATTTCGATTATAATACGAAAAGTTCATCATAAAAAATATAAATACATCATAGTTATCCATAGATACCCACAAATTATAACTTAAAATAATTCTAGGATTCCTTGTATAAAAATTCTTTTTTCATTTAATTTTTTTTTCTACTTCTCTAGCAATTGATAGTTGTATGTCAAAAGTATCGAATGAATAATATATATACGTATGTTAGGCCGTTTTTTGTTAGTATAATATAGAAATGAAGGAATACGAGTATTTGAGTCTAAATCATAACCGAAGAAAATCAACTCGAGTGCTTAGTTTTAATATAAATATAAGAGCTTTTTTCTTTAAAACTATGATATTTTTAGTTAATGTTTGAAGCGTTTTTAGGTAAATGATGTTGTATTTTTTGTACTTACTAATTGTATAGCTATCAGTAGTACTGTCTTCAAGGAGAAACGTCTGCCGCAGATATCAAACAAATCTTCAAGTGATGGACCAAGCAATTCCATAACAAGTGCATTATATTTGCCGCATGGCCCAAAGTAATAAACTTCGGGTACGCCCTCTGCTGCATAGTTATCGTATAGTTTCAAAATTTTTAATTTGTTTTTTTTTTTTTGTTAAAAACATTTCACACATTTTTGTGAACAAATCAATAAAATAATTGTCGGCGTTTAGTTGAAATAGTTAGTTAGTTTAGTTAGTTTAGAGTTCCATTTGATCGCGTTTGTATAGTATTCAAGAGTGTGATAAAGATTATCATAATGTATGACAAAAACGCGTCGGATGCCAACCAACAAAGATACGGTTACGAGAACACGCAGACGCAGACGTCGCACAAATTAAGGAATTTGTTGGGGAGGAAAAAAGAAGAATATTATCAATAAATGTATAAACACAGACAATGTGCATCTAATTAATTACATTTAGAATGAAGACATTAATGTAAGAGAGCTTAAGCAAATCTACTTTGTGGCAAAGGAAGGAAATATTGCTGTTTTGCTTGGATGTAATTGGGATAATATTAGTGATGGATCATTTTTCGTTTTTATTTAAAAATACAAGAGTTTACCACCTAACGCATTGAATATATCACCCATATTTCGATACTGTAACGAGCGACAAATCTAAATGAATTTTTAAACGTAATTTTTTTGAAAAATATGAAATCAATTTGTGGTTTTACGATCGATTGTTTGGCAACTTTCAATTCATTTAAAATAGAAATTCTCGTGCATATATAGAAGGAAGTCTTCTTTTAAGCTTCTAACATTAATATTAAATGTATACTAAAATTAATTAATAATTATTTTGTTTGTCATGTCAGCAAGAATGTATGACTTGAAATATACACTTGTTATTTTATATTAAAGCAAAATTTAGTTTAGTTTAGTTGTTCTGTTTTTGTTTATATAATAATACGTTTAGAAGCGGGAGATCTGCCAAAAAGCATATCTATAACATTCAGTTATTTCGCTCCTTGAAATTTATTCTAATTGATTATATTTGAGAAGCTACGAGACGCATTATTTTCGATTCAAAATTATACAAAGTTCGGTAGAATGATCACAGAATATTATTTGGTATTTAATTAAATTCGTTTTCTTTTTTAACGCGGTAACAATTAATTATTATTAAATCAACCACAATAGTGGTAAAATTACCACGAAAAAGTCTTTAATGTATAAAGTATTCCTCTAAGATATCCTACATTCATTTATGACTTCGGTGAGTTGACTTGATTTATAATAATAAAAAAATATATATCTGAGGCATTAACGTGCTTTAAAAAATAACCTTGTTTGATAATCCGAATTATATTAATATCTAAATTATCATAATTATAATCGTAAAGAGTTAATCAATAATCAAAAAATATAAATAACAAATTACTTTCAGAATTATTATAAAAACTACATAGAAACACATTTCGACTAGCTGTTGAGACACTTTTGCTTAATTATAATTTTAAAAGAATATCGGGAAGAATTGAAAAATTTACATTAAACAAAATTCCATTTGAAATTTCCAAATTGAAATTAAAGCGAAAACAAAACCAAAAGAACGGTAAATAATAATAAACTTTGATTTTTTCAAATCTAATTTGAAAGAGAATTCATCAATAAGTACTACTATTAATTTGCACAATCTTAATCTTGCACCTGAACGTATATCTCATTCTTATAAATAATACACACTAAATTTAAGAAATAATAAATATATTCAATTTAATGAAATTGTTTGATTTGAGTTGAAATATGATAACTTACTAGTTGCTTAGCTATCATCAGTACAGTCTTAAGTGAAAATTTACGGGAACAAATATTGAAGAGATCTTCTAACGATAGTCCCAATAATTCTAAAACCATGGCATTATAACGGCCACCACAAGTGCCCAAATAGTAGACACGTGGTATACCCTCTGGACTTTCCTCTTTGGATAGATGGGGCGCGGGGAGGGGGAAAACAATATAAAAAATTATATATAAGCTTATTATAAAAATAAATTGTCTATATACACACAAACGCAGAAAATATAATTGCATCTTTCGTTGTCTTGCTTAACTCTTTTTTTTAAATACATAATATCATATGGCTCGCACGTAGACCACGCACGTACAAACATTTATAACCGTAAAGCACCGACCTCCGAAATATGCTGAGAAATTCTATTTCATCAAATTAAATTTCCTTTTTTTACGCAATGACTGATTACTGGGATTAATATCAAGAAATTCTAATCTTCTATTGCTTCACGAAGGTGGTAACGGTGCAAAAATTCAAAATTAAGAAAAATAAACGGGGAAAATTCGAAAGTCTAAAGGAAGGTTTTGACGGTAACTAAGATAAAGGAATTGGTTTTTATTGCAGAAGATATAGAATTGCATTGCATATTTTTAAAAAGAGATACCAATAAAAAAGGAAGTGTCGTTTTTTTATATTCAAGGAATACACTACTCCTCTTTGATTGCAAAATTAATGTAGCCGAACTATTGTTGACTTAGATAGCATATATTATATTATACTATAATTTATATATCCACATATAGTATACAGCATAAAAATCTTATAATATTTGAAGCAAAGGTTTACTCTGCGTATTGTCTATAAAGAACTACAAAAGCATCATAAATTATATAAAAAAATATGCAAGCAAATTTGTGGAGCCAAAGGATTTTTATAATGATGAAAGAAAACAGATTGTAATCTGAGCTCTTAGGCATATTATAATGCTGACGGATGTTACAAAAGGAATATGGACAATGACATTGGGACGTTGGGCAATAAATGAAGGGAGGCAAACATCAATATATAAGATATGAGAAAAGGAAAATTGAGAGAGAGAGAGTAGTAGAGGAAGAAGGACGGGTGGGGGAGAGCGAGAAAGAGAAGGATTTTATTAGAAATTGTAAACAGTTTACATACCATGTGATCCTAATAGTTTATAAAACCTATACTCTAAATGTAGTTGAGGAGCCTTAGACTTCATAGGTTCCATTTTTATTGCTACGTGTTCATTGTTGTAAAGGTTTTTGCCTGAAACATAAAAACATTGAAATTGTAATATATTTTACATATTACACAATTAAATTACAAAAAAAAAACGAAAGAAAAAATTATTAGTCATATAAAGAAAATTCTTATAGGGTATATGGAATATATTATATCAAATTTCAGAATGTCTTTTAACAGCAGTGACTGTGACAACATTATATGAATTGATGAATTGATTTTAATCCATCGCTTTTTGAACACTGACTTATACAGGAAGTACAAACAAAATGTATGTCGCAAATATCATCGTCATTCAGTGGAAATGATTTTTCACAAATATTTACACTGCTGCCTACCTTTTTGATCTGTACCTGAAGCAGGCTTTGTAAAAAAACACAAACGTCGGCCTGTTGAATAATAAAAGGGTTTTCAAGACAACCGATCTGATTTTTTAATCAATTTATCTATTTATCGAGGTACAAGATATACATATATATGTATATCCCTTGATATCTAAACTGGGATCTATTGTAGCTATTATTGAAATATGGCCCCAATATAGGTCAATAATGTTTGCCAATATTCAATTAAATGTTTAGTTGAACTTAACTAACACTCAACTAAAGCATAAAATTATTAAAATATTAAAAATTATATTTTGCGCTACATCATTGTAATTTTTAATAATAATTTTCAATAATTATTGAAAATTTTGTTATTATTTGATATCTTTTTGGAATCATTTTATAACCGTTACATACCTAATCGCAGCTCTCCAAAGTTACCACAGCCGATTTTTTTGCCAACACGAAAATTTGGTCCAACCATCAGCACTCCCGTTGAGGTGCTCACTGATTGACGGGCGCCGTACATGTTGGCGGTATTATTTGGCCTAGTAGCACCTGATGCCACTCCGCCGACGCCGCCGCCACCACCACCACCACCGCCACCAGCACCGCTTGATGATCCAGCAGCTTGGGTTCCGCCAGTACTAAAATAAATCAAATTAATTATTAATACTTCTTAAAAAAACAAATTAATTAATTATTCTTAAGAAAAGTAAATGCTAGAAAGATGATGAAATTAATAAAAAAAAACTAAAATGCATTTCCAAATTTTACTTTTGTTTTTCTCATTATTTAAGCTGAATGTTTTCCATGAAATATTCTAATATAAAAATGTATTCAAGAAGATAAGATTAAATTATTCTTTTAATTAAAATTATAACTTATGTCTTAACACTGTATTCTAATATAAAATCTTAATTTATTAGAGATGAAAAATTTATTGTATTGTTTACATTTCATCAGATCTACCACCTTGATTTTAAGGAAAAAAAAAAGGTAAATGAAAACTATTTCAATCAGAATAAATAATAAATGAAACGATCATACAAAATTTTGCGAATTGCGAAATTTTCAAACTTTTCTAGATTGGAAAATTATATGAATTCGCACAGTTCAGTCATTTTTTAGACAATTTGATTAGAAGTTAGAATTTTATCTTATCAGTTTAGTCATTTTTAAATGATGAGATAATCATTGCTCCGACAAAACTGTTGTATTGCCGCCGTCACACAATACCTAAAAGGCGGCTCAATAAAAAAGCAAATTTTTAAAATTATTTAATAAAAAATTATATTTACAATTTTTCTTGAAAATTCTTAATAATGATTCAGGGAAAGTTAGATAGCTCTCAAAACTTGTAGACCCCACCCACCTTTGTACCGAACGTATTTATTGTTTTACTTGGGTTTTGAAAATCTTTGAGTAGTCCTTAAACCTACTGATTTTTTAGGCAAATTTTTACTTTTCTTTAAAAAATTCTAAATCTTTCAAAATATTGGAGTATTTGTTTTATACAATTACTATTAATTAATTCTCCTTTTTGAAAAACGAGACTAACTGTAGACGAGTTAAACATAATAGTCTTAGAAAAATAATATTATTAAAATATTACATGAATATGGCGAACTGATCATAAATAGTATAAAAATCGACAAAGTAATCAGACACTAAAGATGACACATTGTCGAAACCGGTTTGTCTCCAAACCAAATTTGACACGGGACGACGGAAATTCGTTCCAATATCTTTTAACATCCAACCCTGTCGAAAACATCAACGAAAATCTGCACACAGTATAAAAATCAGTATTTTTTTAATATTTTAAACATTTCAGTGGCAGAATTTTTAAAAATCTTATCCTTTACAACGAATTACAAGATGCGTACATAGTTTTATGTTGAATTTTGGAAAACCGTCTACGTGATCTTAGACAGCCCATAATAGTTCCGGTTCGACTCGATTACCGATTATACTAAATAAAATTAGTTAAATAATTACAAGTGTAATTTAAAAAATCCAATATGTAATGAATTTTAATTTAAATTAGCGATTACTTTTTGGAAAAATACGATCTATTTCCTGCTGAATTCTAATAAAACACGTTAGGAAAGTTATAACAATTGGTATGGGTTTTCTAATCCAGTTTTGAAACCAAGTAATAATTTGTTCACTAAATTTCATTTCTATCTTTTTAAAAGAAGCGAGCTTTTATGGATCAACAATAAATTAAATAAATAAAAAGTCTACACAATCAATAACGGAATGATGAACGAAATGAAAAATTGATCGGGTACATCGATGGACAATGGTGGTGGTGGTGGCTTAATCATACCTTACTATATTTGCATACGGTTATTAAATGATGAGTGTATACAATACATGCATATATGACAAATGTGATTGTGTACTGATTGATATGTAAATAATGAATACGGACAATATAGTGTTGAATTATATACAAGATATAAATAAAACTATATATAAACTGAACTAAATCAAACAAGAACCAGTTGAGCTCAGACCAGTTAAGCTCTAGTTTAACCAGCTGACTCAACATTATGATATGAATTACCGAAAATAAAAAAAGAATATTAAGAAACAGTTATACACTCACGCATCAAATTTCTGCTTATAAAAAATATACACATGTTTACTTGGATTCAATTCATACATATGCACACATTGAATTCTTTGATATGCCTTTTTGTGGATATATTAATATAACACACATACACACAAATCTATTCAGGTTTAAGAGAAAGAGAGAGAATCCATTGAATCATTTGTGAAGAAAATATACCACAACAAAATTGATTCACAATCCATATTTTTCCAGGTGAAAGACATTGAGTGTTAAGTATAACAGGCGAGGAAATAGAGATAGAGATAGAGATAGAGATAGAGAGAGAGAGTGAGAGGGAAATAATCAAGGTAAGAAGCTAAGAACAGATAATTATTACACAGCAACGTCATATCCATTGAAGCACTACAAACTAAGTAAAAATAATGTTAAAAAAGCAATAATAAAAAATGATGTCTAGAAATAAACCTTAAGCGAAAGGAGAGAGATTTCACACAAAAAAAAATATATATATAAATACATGTACTTTTTAATACAATACATATACGTTTTAATACAATACATATACTTTTTAATTATATATTAATATCCGTTTTATCACGCTTCTCCCTAAATCGTTATATATTCGTGTAAAATATATAATTTATTGATATTATATCCCATCACTTGAATCTTTATTTCATTACACTAACAACAATTTATCAAATAACATTTTATTTTAAACAAACAAATTTCTTAGACTACAAATTACACTGAAGAGAAACGGGAAGACAGTGAACTAGTTAACAGATATTAATCAACTTCCTCGCTACACGATCAAAAATACACTGAATTTAAAGAGAGAAAAAGAGCGAAGTAGTATAAAGTGAAATGTATTTCTCTTTACGGGTCGAAAAGATTAGAAGAGAATAGAATTGGCATTGCTATGGCAGTGCTGCCAGAATCATATAATAAAAAATCCACCTATATAAGCATTACGAATCGGCATAAAAACCTATTAAATTAAAGCGATAATAGTTAATGCATAACTACGGCATAAATCCTAAACAAAAGAAAATAATATATCCTAAATCCAAACCAACAACAACAGTCAAACAATCTCAACAGCAAACTAAAAATATTTACCTCGTTCGAATTTCTTTCTTTATAATTAAATTAGTCAATATACAAACAAATTATTTGATCACAAAGAAAATTGCAAACTTTTTATATTCTTTGCAAGTAATTTCAGACAATTTTCAGGTATTTTAAATAATTTTATTTGTAGAAAAAGAACACTTCTCTTCACCCTTTTTTCTTTATCAGAAGGCTCTTTTAGAGACATCGAATCGGATTGGAGAGGACACTATATAAATATTTTGAGGATTTTTTCGCAATGTTTTTGTGATGAGAGAATCGTTTAGTACAAATTTTAATAAATTCCGGTTTAGTTTTAATTGTTTAGATTCCAATGGTATTAGACTGCATAAATACCCCAAAAAGGTTTTGAAAATTAAATAAACAACAACCCCTGGAGAATTCATTTTATTAAAGGGAAAACACGAAAGATCATTTCACCCAATTTAGGAATATTTGATTTATAGAATGATAGATATCGTCGATGTGATCGACAAATATATTTTTTTAATATGTCAAATCAATTCGCGAATTTCGTACACAATTTTCCATTTTATATATTCATTTCTTAATCTTAATTTTAAAGACGAACTTGTGATTAAATTTCAAAACATTTTGTTACCGCTTTACGATTAATTATATTTCTACGTATAATCACCATCAACGAAACCAGCTAACCGAGAATAAGTAATATAAAGCTTGTAGATAGAAAGTAGTATTTAACGAGTATTCAACTAAAATGTTGACGTGAACCACTTTTGTGGTTTCCTCACGCATATAAACGATTAATAAATGGAGAGCATTCATTCAGTTTTTCTCTTAAAATCGATTTGTATTATGACTCACAAAACTCACGGTGTTATTTAGCAAATTATAAATCCAATAGACACAGATACCGGCAATGGCAAATAATAAGACAACACAAATCACGTTTTTTTGTATTTATTAAACGAGCACATATTTGTAAATTTTTTTTGAAAAATCAGCGGTAGAATGAAAGATTAGACTAACAAATAAAAAACAGAATTTTTACAGCGTTCAATAAAATCATGAATTCAATTTTTAATACGCTAAAATTTTGGCATTGATTAAAATTTTTCTACAAAATGAGCACGTGTAATTTGCTTTTCTTTGGCAGACAAATAATGTTAAATTAAATTTTATTTATTCTTTTAAAGAAGGAAGAGGATTTTTTGTTTAAAAGCTCTTGTTTTTGTTTAAAAGAACGCACAAGGTAATATTCATTTTACAATGTAAGATCTTAATCAATATATGTAAAGTGTACACTTTTATATAAAATCAGAATTGTTTGGTTGGGGCGAAATTTTTCAAAATATAATGCCCTTTTTTCAATTTATGTATCGGAGCCCTATCTGATTTTAATGTAATGTTTCGAATATTTTTGTCAAAGGGAATGGAAATAGTAAGTTCGTTATAATATTCCAATTGTTTACAATTTGCTTAGTGTTACTAGACCACTCACCTTGGTTGTCTTTCACGTATTTCACGCCGCTGCATATCAAATACAGCTATTGCAGCTAACTGTGCGTTCCTTCCGCTATCAATCAAGGTACCAATTAGAATTCCCAAAAACCTTTCCTTGTGCTTTACACACTCCTCCACGTATTACAGCTACAGCTGTCCGGTGCACAGCTAGTTGCTTCGAGCTGACGGATTGAAGATATGCCAAATATTTTAGCAACAACAATTACTTTTTCACAAATGCACTTTATTTCTTTGTTAAATTTGATTTTAAAAGACGAAGGGCAGCCTCCGGTGCTTTGTTTTTTGTGTTAAGCCATTGTGCGCGTTTTAAGGGATTGATTTTTTACTTCCTGGCTTATGTCAAAAAATATAATTCAACTGAATTGTTCGATTTTGCCACACAAATTGCCACGCTTGCTCAGGTATGCTTCCCGACAGAAGCGGCTTTTGGGATTTAGCTTATATTTTGTTTATTTTAATTTGATTAAATTCTATTTTGTCCTCAGGGTTTTGTTGTTTTTACGTAACTGAAAATACTTCCGAGTGTCTTTTCTTAAATAAACTATAAAATTCCAAAACAAAAAATCGACAATAAATTGAGTTTTTATTGTGTGATTTGTGTTGCAATGTGATCTTCGAAGTACTAAATTTTCACTCTCTCAGTTGTTTCTAAATTTTTGCTAATTGAATTAAGATCGATAAGAAAATTGTTTTCTATTTTCAACAGCAAGACGATGTAGTGGCTGATTTCATTTTCGTGCATATTTTTATTTTTTTACACGATCTTATAATAAAGGCCATGAATGTTAAAAAACTTAATATTTAAATTGAAAATGAATTGTGTCTTTATATTGCATTTAAATAAATTAAGATTCTTCTTTGCCTTTGATTTTTGCATTTAGTTAGATACGCACTGATATCTGCTGATATACAAACAATTCACTGGATTTGTTCTTGTGGATATAACGTTGAGCTAGAAAAAATACAAATAAATTAAAAACAAAACATCAAAACAAACAATCGTACATTTATGAGCCTCAATATTATAGGAAGTATAGCTAATACTCCTTGTTTATATTTTTGTCTTCTATGAAAGTAAGATGTTAAACCGATTTAAAAAATATTTTCATTTTTTGTCTGAGATGGCAACAATGCTCCAACAATATTTTGACAGCAGAAAATACGAACACATGAACTTCAGCATATTAGAAAAACGGGACAATTATATGCAGAAAAAAATCATAAAAAGCTATTTGTCGCTGGAACCGTGAAATCATTGATTTTCACCTACAAAGACAGGATGGCATTGACAATATGTCGTCACAATATTTCTCTTTAAACAATGAATAGAATATTATCGTAACAATGTTAATATTTCAATAATCTTATATTGCTTTCCACATTATTAAAACCAAGCCGCAAGCCTTAGACGATAGCACATTATCCATTGGTAAAACTGAAGCAACTAAGAATTTTTTAACGTTGGTCTAATTAGTTTAATACGATTGGTTCCACTCAATACCGGGTAATACTTTTCATTTGTCGTTAGAATTTTTCATTACATTAACTTTCTGTCCTCCGATGGTTTGGGCATTGATAATGGCCCCTAGGAAAACATATTCACAGTATGCAGCTCTTCGATTTAGTCTACCGCTTAATGAATTTCTAAACGATTCTAGTGCATCATCACCAGCGTATATTTAAAAAATATCACTTTTATTAAAAATTTTTCTAAATGCACTTCTCCACGACATCTCTCACGGACGCACACAACCAACTATGGCTGACAAGTTTTTCAGAGTTGCCATTTCAATAATAAAAATAGAAATTTTAAATATATATGCCGAAGTTCTTCCTACATTGCTGAAGTTTGTGTATGTGTCAGATATAAACAATGGAATTAAAACTATTTAATTTGCAAAATGTATCTACTAGATTAATGAATCATTTACAATTCGTAAATTGACCAACACGTTTTGACTTATACGTGCATAAATTTGCCGCCAACAAATTGTCAAAAATGGAACAGTAATGAATCCCATATCGACACATCTGATGACTGCACTATTAATTTGAACCAGTTTGATTTATATCTTTTCTCTCAAAAAACCACTTCCTTACTTGCTTACATACGAACATAATAACCTCGTACAGGGAAGTGAATAATATTTACAAAAATTATCAAAGCAGTCCCACTGTGCTTTACTGGTAAAAGAGTGAACTCACCAATGCGTGAATTCTTTGGGATTATGTGTATATACTAGAATTCAGTATAGCTGTTCTCTTCTGACTTTCACTATTAAAGCGACACAAAAGCATAGTCAGAGAACCCACCATGACTCCGAGGAATGAAATAGAAGTAGGCAATCTCTGTAACAAAAATAATCAAATTTTCCCTAAATAATTATAGTTGAAGTAAAAAATTCGTTAGTTTGTTTTTCTTTAAATTACCAGGTCTGCATCCTGCAACCGTTTCCGGTGCAAATTTGATGCAAAAACCAGGACAAACCGCAACCACACAGAACAATAACCAAATGCACACCGCTCTAGAAACAAAGGCGAACTATCATGACCTCCGCCTTTTCTTATCGCTTTGTTTTTGACATTCGTTGAGATTAAAAGGTGAAGTCACAGTAAGTTGACTGATGAAGAAAATAACAAAAAAATATATGTAGAGAATAACAATCCAAAATTATAATACACTTTCTGTCGCTCTTGTGATTACAATAATTACAATTTATAAATTTTGTACCACTTCAAGTAATTTTTCCCCTTCAAGTAATTTTTCACTTCAAGATGAAGAATTCCCGAATCTCCCTACAATTACTTTTGCCACTATTACAAAGTTGGAGTCCTTGCTTATATTAAATACTTATAGGCGCCAATATACATGCCTAATTCCTAAAGTAATGGCAGGAGAATAATATTGATGCACCATTTACGGCTGCTTTGATGGATAGTGAATGTAATTCTTTTTAATAAGTGCTGCCTTTACAATGTGGAAGTAATTCCCATAACATTCTATTATCCATAAGGATAATAAATTCCAGAAGGAAATTATTTTTCAAGAGTCTGAACACAATTTATACTATCGAATGAATACAATACAATTTTTACAACACCGTATCCGTTTTTTCTTTAGCGATAACTTTTGGAACCTGAACGTAGGTCATTCAAGCTTAAGTAATCAAAACAATGGAAAGTTTTAAGTAATTAAAAATTTAAGTCGTCTTTAAGGTCGTTTTAGGAATGAATGAGTTATTGAAATTTTCTTAAAGAAATGTTTTATAGATTTTCACTTCCTTATTTATTGTTAAATACATTAGTTTTTAAATCTATCCAATTTTCAGAATTCTTTTATATTAAAAACTCATAATTATAGTCATATTATAATTTTTTAATTTATTTTTTGTAACAAGTTTACAATATACAAAATAAGTCACAGGAATACAAAGCTTATTAAAAGATGAAGAAATTGTTTACGAGTTACAACATTTAAAGCAACAAAATAGTTCATTTGAAAGTATTTATAATTTGGCGGCTTTTGTTGTAATAGGATGTGGAATCTAATGAATTATAGGCGTCTGTGCAAACCATCCTAATTACTGATAACTGAGCGAAGTTAATTGTATTGCAGAAATTTGTCAATTACACATTTTTTTCCTTTGTGTTTCCAAATGGGATTGACAGATGAGATCGGAGTGACAGATTGGAAGCAATTAGTTATTTCTCCAAAATAAAACTATAAACATTCGATTTCTTAATCATTGCATTCACAAAATATTCTTGATGGAATAATTACATAAAATGGAGAAGCTAAACGCTACCTTAAGTGCTGTGAAAGCTTTACGCTCTAGCGTTGGGCAATGCTTTGAGCAACTGGCTGACGGAACAAGTGCTGATAGTGTTGAGGAAAGCCGCGCAAAATTTCTTTTGGAATTTCAGGAAAACTTTAACAATATAAATATTCAATTAAGGTTTAAATAATATCGATTTTCTTATAGATATACATTTTAATTACAAATCAATTTTCCTGTAGAGAAGTAGAAAATTTAATTAATGCGCTACAGGTGCCACCAGCCCCTTATTATTTGGGCAATACAACATATTTGGCGCAGGAGACAACACAAGATCGACAGGCTCTGTACTCACAATTGGTCAATAGTTACAAATGGATTGATAAAGTAAATGAAATGAGTTGGATTACAGCAGTCTAATATATTTAATGTGCTCTACGTTTTTGTTAAAGGTGCACGATCACAGCTTTTTGGCTTTTAATAATTTAAATCAAAATAATTTAAGAAGAAGCTATACCTATTGTTCACAGAAAAGAGGTCGCCTTCCTTTCTCATCCTGCAATAACACCGATCCGGAGTAAGAACAAGCAATGAAAGATTTCGATAGAAATTATATAATCAGTTTCAGTGGGAGCAACGAAATCATGTATTATTTTAACCTATTTTCGTTTCCAGTCATACCGATAAACTTCTCAGTGAAATCAATCATCTTCACACAAGTTACAAAGTTTGTCGACCATTTGGATCTAACGCTGTTGTTATTGTAAGTATTGTGTTTCTTTGTAATCTACAATAATAGGAATTCATCAATATATTTTCCGATTCCCACCGTCTATTACGTCAAATAGGTGAATATAAGTCGTGTACTCAAAGCTGCTATTGTTTGCAAGGGCGTACTAATAGAATGGGTAACCGTCAAAGGATATGACGAGGCTTTAGATACTGATGATCTTTGGGCTGAATCACGTTATGAAGTATTTCGTAAAGTTCAAGAACACACGCATTCAGCGATGCTGCATTTCTTTTCACCAACTTTGCCTGATTTGGCTGTGAAAAGTTATATGGTATGATTGGATGATTTAATTGGATTCACAAAAGAATTATGTTTATATTTTCTTTCATGCAGACTTGGCTAAACAGTTACAGTAAATTGTTTCTGGAAGCATGTAAGCGTTGTGGTAAGTTTGTCTCCAACGGATTACCACCAACGTGGCGCGATTTACGTACACTGGAGCCATTCCATGAGGAGTGTAGAAATTGCTAATGCAGACACACAAAAAGCACAGGAACCAAAATAAAAACCTTTTTTAATATATCTTTAAACATTTGTTTGTATAATTGCAAAAACAATCTTCAACTCTCTTGCGAATTACATGAATTCATTTAACTATTCAATAGATTCAATTAATTTTATTTACAATTGAAAACACTAAGGCCTCTCTGCATGCATAAACGTGCAAAGTTCTGCTTTAGAGTTTCACGTAACTGTTGACGTTTTTGTTGGATTCTTTCCTTCTGGCATTGATATTCCAAGAGTACCTCTTGGGGAATGTAGCAATCCTCATCATCTTCATTACAATCTTGAAAGTCGTCCTGTAAAAATCAAAAGAAAAAGTAATGAAAGTTTACAAAGGATAATGGACGTCAGTATAAAATGAATAATCACTTGATACTTCAAGTTTTAATACATACAAGCATTTGAAGCAGACTGAACGTATGCATACTCTGGCGACAGCAACTAATAGAACATTCATCACAATCCGATTGTTCGCTGTGACGAAATTCGTCAATATTGTTACGATTATTTGCGATCTCAGTTATGGTATGCTCAGCATCATGCTCCAATTCATTAATCTCATGAGATTGTTCATGATTGCAAAAGCCTTCTGAACATGATACTTCCGAACCCTCTGGTGATGGAACCACACTCGAAGTGCGTGAATTTCCATGCGAATTGTGATCGGTTGAATATCCTGCATCTAAGGATTTAGTGCAAATAGCGATCTCGCAAGGGCAATTTGATGACGGTTCCTGACAATCCACACACTTGGCAGCAACTTCACATTCCACAATTGTTTGAGACTGTAGTTCGGGTTGATCATTGGGAAGAGAGTTCGATCCATTACATTGAACCTCTCGTTTTATTTCAATAGTTTTTTGAATTTTCTTTTTTTTATTCTTTTGCGTTTGTATCTGTTTCAATTTGGCTTGCTGCTGCTGTTGCTGCTTTCCTGCCGGCTTCTTGCGCTGGTGTAATGGTTTAAGCGTGTGTTTAGTCATTTCCACTTCCTCCGTCTTGCTCTGAATTTCAGATAATTTAACGGTATTTTCCGAAGCAGAATGGTCAAGTTCTTCCACTATATTCACAGCCTCTTCAGTCTCTTCGTCAGCCACAACAATATCAGAGCCAGAATTGCCAATATCACCGGTAGTGCATGATGTGCAATTGTTTCTCTTTTCATTCTTCTTCTTCTTCTTCTTTAATTTTTTCTGTTCACGCTTATGCTGTTTAGCCTTTTCGGCACGACTGATTTCCTTATAGAGCAATTCCAGATTACTTATACCCTGCTTTTTCTCCACTGTCATATCAAATCTGCGACAGAGAGCATGTACTCCAACAGCGGCTAGAACTTGACAAGCACGTTCCTCTTCTCGCAAGCTGATATAAATTCGACGAAGACGCTCGTACATGATCATGCCGACACAGGTCAGCACTTCTTCTTGGGCAATTTCTAGAGTTTTTGCATGGCGTTCCCTCTGCTTGGAAAAGCTAGAAATTGGAGGAAAATAATTCAACGAGTTGAATACCAAATAATTCATTGGCAAGAACATTTGTTTACCTTCCATTGACCTCGGGCTCGGCACGCCTAATAAGCCCATCAAGAAAGTCAATTTTATTGGTAACGACATGAATGTGTTTATCAGGATGACATTTTTTAATATTTGCATATAATGCGGCAACAAATCCTTTCTCTTTAGATGTTGTTTCACCAATCAAAATATTGTAGGCTTTCTCAATCTGAAAATAAAATGATTCATTAATCTCAAAACTTCGATTTGTTTTGTATGAATTTACCTTCGTACGGCATCCCTGACAGAACTTGTGCTTCTTTAGATAATTGTCTAATACGTCATGAAGTTCTTTTGTCTCAATCACAGCCAATTCATCTCGACAATTATGTTTCATAGATGACCAAACATCACGCCATGTTTCCGAAAAGGGTTTCGAACGAAATGTATCCAAAGAATGAAGAACACATCGTGTTTTATTACGTAATTTATTTTCCAGTAAATTATTGAGTATTTCGTGATGTCGATAAAGTAGAGTACCCAAAGCCTGAGGAGTTTTAAGCTTTTCCTCTGCTACAGTTAAAATGCACGAGGTTTTCAATATAAGCGGATCAAGTGTAGGATGGCCGGATAGAGTTAATTGATAAAATAAACGTTCAACACTACGTCGACAGCCGACACATTGCACGCATTGATTTAGAACACTAACAAATTCGGCACTCTCAATTTCTAACGATTGCTGTAATTCATCCTTGCTAAGCAAGTTAAATTTTCGCGTAAATTCCTCAAGTTCTTTACCACGTATTTGCGGGCAATCGATAGAGAGACCTTTACTGTTTAAATCCATAAGCATCTACAAAAGATATTGAGAAAATTATATGGGTCGTTTTTTAAAGTTTTTAACTTATAGTCCTGCAAAGGATGCTTGTTTTCATTTTTACTTTTTTTAAAAAAGGGAGATGGAGGAGAAAATAAGAAGCAAATCCTATCATATTTTCTATATATTTATTAAAAAATTATTCCCATATAACATTTGTTAGATATGGTTGTTACAAAAAAAAAATCGCTGCTTTAGAAAGGTAACAAACAAATTTAAAATAAAACTCATAAGCTGATGAAAGGCCAATAAAATTAGAAGAGAGACAAAACCATATTACATAATTATTAAGAAAACAAATGATAACATCATTAATAACTATTCCTGAGACCTTCTCTACGACGGTATCACGATAGCTGTTGCTGTCGTGTCTTTAAGAATCCATGTATATATGTTTGATTTTGAAATGGAGAAGTTCGTATGAAAGTGTATGCATGCGTATATGCGTGTGTGTGTCTATCGTTTGTGTAAAAGCGAGTGCATGTTATGAGGGCTAACGATTGTTGGTAACTCTTTCGATACTTTCTTCGCCAATGCATGAAGTACGTATGAAATTTCTTTGTAGTAGCGCTTAAGAAAACCAGAACCGCTTTATGAATAAATAGAAAGCTTAGAAAGTAAAGTAGCTACTTAAAGCTTAGAAAAGATCATATTGAATCGTCGAAAAGGATTTTATTTGAGAAATTTGTATTTACGGTCATACGAATTTTTACTCTCCATCCCGCCTACATCTCATATTTGTATTAATATGGTCCTTTGAAAATCAGAGGAAGCTAGTTTGGTTCTTAATGAATTTAATCGATTTGGAAAGTTATTAATTTAGTCTAGAAATTCAGAATCTCAAAAATGGGAAGTTTAGACAGATAATGACGATACTAGAACGCATTTTACTGTGACGACGTAACAGTAAGGAATAACGAATTCAGTTGTCCCATCTTTTGATTATCGAGAGATCGTACAACTCACCATTAAATTATCACCAGCAATTACGGGAAGTTGCCTTCTTCCAATATTCACATAACTGATATCCTCGGCACGATAAACATACGTTAAACGAGCCATATTTCTTCATGCAATTTATTTTGTCACAATAAGTTGCTTTTACAGGTGAAATAATATAAAATGAAAATGGTTTCAGAGGACCTGATTAATTCTTCCGTACAAGTACCACTGTGAGTTGTCAATCAGGCAGCTCCAAATTTCAGTCCATCCTGATGTTTTTAAATGCTGCCAAATCTGTAGCTTTTACCCGTAATGATCATGATACATTTAATGAATCATGTCTCCACAGATTTTAAGAGGTATAGATTGAACACTTTCAGGTCGTTAGTGATTGACTCTGCCAAATTTACATTGGTTTTTATGAATAATGAGAAATTCCTCTATTTATTTACAATGAAATTAGGCGAAAAACTGTGCTTAATATTTTACCAATATTATTAATATATTATTAATTAATATTATTAATATATTAGATATAATATAGAAGATGATATATAAAAGCGACTGGAGATGGCCAGAAATATGAAATTATAACTGAATTATATAAATCATGTACACTTTATCTGTAACCTTTGGCCTTTTAGTATTTTAATGTAACACAAAATTTAGCTGTCTCACTTTTCTGTATTATGTTTTATTGCGACTTAATTTTGAGGAATATCATTAATTATGATCCATTTTTGTAGGCCACTGGAAATGTTCCAGTTGTTCAACAAATGTAAAATTGTTAAACAAAAAAATGAAAGTCGTTTTTTGATTTCTGATGAATGTAGATTTTCCCAAATTGTTTCATAGTGATGGGATGGTTTACAGGGTACTGGAACTTATATACCATGTAAACCATCACATCACTAAGGATGATAAGTTCTGGTTACTTTCCAGATTATCGACGACATGTTGGTGGGACTAAAGTAAGATATGTGTTAGCTTTGTCATTATTTGTGACTGAAAATTCTAAACATATTTATTACAAAATCCTCATCTGAGGTTAAGTACATGTAGTATGTTTAAGTATATGTTACGAAGCCATTTGTCAATCTTTTGAATTTTGTAATCCGTTTTGGTGATTATTTTTTTACTTCTAATTATAATGTAATATATATTCGGATATTGAACATATCTACTAATTTTTTAAATAAATAATCTGGTGGCTGAATAACGAACTGAGAAATCTGGCAACTATGTTTGTGACAATTCAGGAGTTTGGTATTATTTTTTCTCTTTACATATGTGTTGGATGTAATTCCTAGCCGCGTTTTCTTGGTGCATCATTTGTCTGAAATATATTCTTAGTTGGAAGACCAAATACTGTAGGAATTTTCATCGAACGCATCTAAAATCAGTCTGTGAGGGAAGAGCGCTAAAATGTCGCACCATTATGTAGTTACAGCTCAGAAACCAACCGCAGTGGTTGCCTGTGTCACCGGTGAGTACCACCAAAAGTAGATCAATCTTCCATCCAATAGAAAATTTTAAGTATACAATATTTGGATCGAATTAAGGTTCTGAAGGAACCCATTGCACTCCAGATAAGCCTGTAATTTTTTGTTATAACAATTTTTCCATTTTTTTCGCATAATGAACGGAATTTTGTATTAATTTTCTTTTCTATGGCAGGAAACTTCACATGGCCAACAGATTTAAATTTAATCATAGCAAGAAATAGCCAACTTGAAATAGACTTAGTGACACCGGAAGGCTTGCGACCCTTGAAAGAAGTGAACATTAATGGACAAATATCGGTCATGCGTCATTTTCGACCACAGGTTATATTTATTTCCTCGGGATTTTGAAAAGCATCGATAATAATTGTGTCATTCAATTTTAGCATAGCAAAAAGGATTTATTGTTTATTCTCACACATCGCTATAATGTTATGATACTTGAATGTCGCATGATTGGCAAGGAAATTAGTGTTATTACCAGAGCGCATGGTAACGTTTTTGATCAGGTTGGAATACCCACAGAGGGTGGTGTTATTGCAGTTATTGATCCAAAGGCTCGTGTAATTGGTATGTGTCTCTATGTGGGTCTTTTCACAATTATACCGCTAGATCGGGACACTAGTGAGTTGAAGGCAACAAATTTGAGGTATTCTTTGGTTTATTTAGAATAAATTTGCATTCTCATTGCTTTGTGTTTGTTTTTGTTTTCCTTAGAATGGACGAACTATATGTTTATGATGTGGAGTTTTTATATGGCTGCTTTAATCCAACAATAATCGTCATTCACAAGGATAATGATGGTCGTCATGTGAAAACTCACGAAATCAATTTGAATGATAAGGAATTTATGAAAATCGCTTGGAAACAGGATAATGTCGAGACTGAAGCAACAATGTTGATTCCTGTTCCTACGCCCCTGGGTAAGCTTAATGAAATAAATATTGAAACTAAATGAGTCTAGATGTTTTGGTATTAATTTTTAAGGAGGTGCTATTGTTATTGGTAGAGAATCAATTGTATATCATGATGGTAACAGCTATCATGCCGTTGCGCCATCTACTTTTAAGGTGGGATATATCTTTTTCCTTTTTGGTTAAAATATATTTAATCAATTCTTATATAATTTGAATTTTTGTCGATTTAGCAAAGTACCATTAGTTGCTATGCACGTGTTGATAGCAAGGGGCAACGCTATTTGCTTGGAAATATGTATGGCCAGCTGTTTATGCTCTTTTTGGAAACAACTCACAACGACAAAGGCGGTTCTTCGGTTAAGGAAATTAAAGTTGAGCTACTGGGTAAAAATGAGTTTATGAACTTTTTATAAAATTTATAAAATATTTTATATGTAGGTGAAGTCTCTATACCGGAATGTATTACTTATTTGGACAATGGCTTCCTTTTTATTGGATCACGACATGGTGATTCCCAGTTGGTACGTTTAAGTACCACACCAAATGAAAACGGCTCGTACGTTATTCCAATGGAGAACTATACCAATCTGGCACCTATTCTTGATTTAGGAGTAGTTGACTTAGATCGTCAGGGACAGGGTCAGATAATCACCTGCTCTGGTAGTTTTAAAGACGGTTCATTGCGAATAATAAGGTTTCGATTCTGCTGTTTGTATTCCCAAATGGCTTGATACAAATTTGTTTTATTTAGGATTGGCATCGGTATTCAGGAGCATGCGTGTATTGATTTGCCTGGTATTAAAGGCATGTGGTCTCTTAAAGTTGGCATTGAAGATAGTGCCTTTGAGAACACTTTGGTGCTGGCTTTTGTTGGACACACTCGTATTTTAACGCTCACTGGTGAGGAAGTGGAAGAAACTGATATTCCAGGATTTGTTAGCGATCAGCAGACATTTCATTGTGCTAATGTTGATTATGATCAGGTAATGATTGCATATGTAGTCATTTAAATAAATTTATAAATTTCTACTATTTCAGATCATACAAGTAACGCCCTTAACTATTCGTCTGGTAAAGAGTAGTACGAAAGCTTTAGTGGATGAATGGGAGCCTCCAGGTGGAAAACGCATTGGTGTCGTCTCTTGTAATTCAGCACAGATTGTGGTAGCATCAGCTTGTGATATTTTCTATATAGAAATCGATGATAGCAAGCTTGTAGAAAAGTCCAACAAGACATTAGAATATGAAGTGGCCTGTTTGGACATTACGCCGCTAGACGATGGAAACTGCAAGTCAGATTTGGTGGCCGTAGGTCTTTGGACTGATATTTCTGCAGTACTTTTATCACTGCCTGATTTGGGACAAATGTTTACCGAAAAATTGGGTGGAGGTACTTATTACATTCCATGCATGCCGTATAGAAAGAACGTACACTCAAAATTGAATTCTTCATTTAGAAATAATACCTCGTTCAATATTGATGACCACCTTTGAGGGTATACATTATTTATTGTGTGCCTTGGGCGATGGTTCAATGTTTTACTTCATTTTAAGTAAGAAAGAAGGACGTCTGAGTGACAAAAAGAAAGTTACTCTTGGCACTCAGCCCACTACGTTGCGAACTTTTAAATCATTTGCTACGACAAACGTTTTCGCGTGCTCAGATCGGCCGACTGTAATATATTCGTCCAATCATAAACTTGTTTTTTCTAATGTAAATTTGAAGGAGGTCAATCATATGTGTTCGCTTAATGCTCAAGCTTATCCGGATAGTTTAGCTTTGGCTACAAAAAATTCTGTAATACTTGGCACGATTGATGAAATTCAAAAGCTGCATATACGCACGGTCCCCTTGGGAGAAGGCCCACGTCGAATTGCTTATCAAGAGAGTTCACAAACCTTCGGTGTAGCAACATTACGCATCGATGTACAGGGTCGTAGTGGACCTAAACCCACCAGACCAAGTGCTTCTACACAAGCACAAAATATTACCTTTAGTTCGAACATTGTACCCAAACCCGGTGTCGGTAATTCGTCTACAACAAATGCAGAGATCGGTCAGGAGCTGGATATTGATAATCTACTAATTATCGATCAGAATACTTTTGAAGTTCTACACGCTCATCAATTCATGCCATCCGAGGGAATTATTGCTTTAATGTCAGCTAAATTGGGCGATGATCCTAATACGTACTACGTTGTCTCAACCGCTTTGGTTTATGCTGACGAACCTGAGCCAAAAGTTGGAAGGATTATTATTTTCCATTATAATGAAGGCAAATTAATTCAAGTTGCTGAAACTAAAATCGATGGCTCTTGTCATTCTTTGGTGGAGTTCAATGGTAAGGTCTTGGCTGGAATTAATAGTTTCGTACGCCTGTACGAATGGACCAATGAGAAAGAATTACGAATGGAATGCAATATACAGAATAATATCTCCGTGCTTTATTTGAAGGCTAAAGGTAAGAAGGATACAATAAGCGATAATCAAATAATTATAAAAAATATTGCATCTTTTTCTGAAATCGTTATATCGTTTATATTTGTAGGGGATTTTATACTTGTTGGCGATTTAATGCGTTCGCTGACACTGTTGCAGCATAAACAAATGGAAGGTGTATTTGTAGAAATAGCCAGAGATTGCGATCCAAAGTGGACACGAGCTGTAGAAATATTAGATGATGATACCTTCTTGGGTTCGGAGACTCATGGAAATTTATTTGTTTGTCAGAAAGACAGGTTCGACTCTTAACAGAATTAATGACCAATCATTCAGATATGTATTCATAATTTTATGCTTCATAATTTTAGTGCTGCAACAACCGATGAAGAACGCCAATTATTACCGGAAGTGGCGCGTTTTCATTTGGGTGATATCGTAAACGTTTTTCGACACGGTTCTTTAGTAATGCAGAATGTTGGTGAACGCACGACACCGAATCATGGTTGTGTTTTATACGGGACTGTAAATGGAGCAATAGGAATTGTTACACAAATCCCACAGGACTTTTATGATTTCCTGCATAGTCTCGAAGAACGTTTAACTAATACTATAAAATCGGTAGGAAAAATCGAACACTCCTATTATAGAAGTTTTCAGACAAAAGAGAAAACCGAACCGTGTGAAGGTTTTATTGATGGCGATTTAATTGAAAGCTTTCTGGATTTGAGTCGCGACAAAATGAAGGAAACTGTAGCTGGATTAGAGGTAATGAAATTAGAAATATGCAGTAATATATCCTAATGTGATCCCTAGTGTGATTACAGATAACACAGAATGGCGAACGGCGAGAAGTTGATGTCGATGGTGTTATTAAAATTGTTGAGGATTTAACGAGAATGCACTAAAGTGTTGTTTTTGTTTAGTACGTTTTATTTTTACTGTTGATATATAGCTGTATATCTGCGATACCTATTTAATTTACATGGTATGTAATTCATAAATTCAGTTTTCAGTTGGAATTGTAATAAATACTAAAAGGACAATCATAGACTTTTCTTTTTAAAATTAAACTGATATTGGTCTAGATCAAATATTTAATTCATATTAATATTTATTTATTAGAAATGTTTTGCAGATTTTCATATACTTAAGCATTTCATATAGTATTTCGATTTCTTTTTTAAATAAATTTGGAAAATCGTATCGATATTTGCGAAAGATTTCCATTTATGTTTTACGCAGAGAGAGCTTCTCTATCTCGCTGCTTTAACGAAATGAGGCTCGACATGTTAATTTCATAAACTACACCCAATAAACTCTGGGGAGCATTTCGAAAAATATATCCATTATAGAAGAAATTTCTGAAATTGTTCTCGATAAAGACTGCTTGATATATTCAAAATATATTAGAAACACGGTTTGTTTCGGTTAGTAGTAACGTTAATTAGAGCTTCCGATTGAGCACAGTCTCGTAATTATCATTATGTCATTTAGTGTTTGCCCGATGCAAATGTCCTGACGCACAGCTGGTAAATACGACCATAGTTATATCTTAACGCATGTGCTGAACGACCTCTTGTTTGCGCGAGTATATACGATTATATGAAATAATAAAAGCTGGAAACTAACCCACACACAAACATTGTCGGGTTTCGTCGTTCTCATTGGAAAAAATACTATATACATAATTGGACATACACACACGTACGCAAATGCACACGACCGCATATACACAATACGATGAAACACCGACGCAAATAAGGACGGAAGAAGGAGGGCACACACGCACACAAACGCGTCAACTTTGAAGGGGTGTACGGCGCGTATGTGAACATCGTCGTATCGCATTGCTAGCAGCAAGTTTAAATATAAGCATTGTTGTTGTTGTTGGCTGTTTCTGTTGTCGTCTGGTCTGGAGTGTGCCTGGAATTTGGTTGGGAAAAATCACGGTATTAAATGTTTGGGTAGTTGTTGTTCCTTCGTATGTTCGGTGGTGACTGCACATTTAATCAGTCGGTCTTTTAATCGACGTCGGTGTATTAGTAGTATTAGTTTGCTTTACCATTTTCATTCATTCATTCAGTCATTCACTTAATATTGATTCTGACTTATATTAAAAACGTAGGATACCATATAAAGCGTGATCGAGAGAGGGAGAGAGACAGCGATGTTACATTTTGTTATGTTTGATTATTGATCAACTTGAAATCAACTTGTATCGTCGATAACGACGCGATCCTTGATGCTTTTTCATTTTCCTACCGCTTAAATCTGCTCAATAATCCGAGTTGTGAGTTTTATTGGACCCTTCGCTTCTGCTGTTCATTCATGACTCGTTGCGTGTCGTTCGTTCATACTGAATGTGGATGTAGTTCTGCTTCAGTAACAAAGTTCCGTTTTCATCATTCAAACCAATCGTGTTTTCGCCTTCGTCGTTGTCGAATGGTGTGACCAAAACGTCTGTGTCGTTGAAAATGTTGTCGCATATTTGTTGTCGCAACAATGACCGGAAGCTGGAAAAAGTTAATAATAGTTAGTTTATTTTTCGCCATTAAAAAGGATTAATCTGTTACAAATAAGAAAAAAACAACGATTTCATATCGTATAATTGCAGTTTTTGCAAAGAAAGAAAAAAATTGAAAATAGTGAAATATATTCGTTTGCAAAATGATTAAGTTCAAATTACTTTGCGATTTTATTTAATATGCTGGGAACTAAATATGGAATTATATTTAGTTTAATCACGCTTGAAAATGGTTTTGTGTGTTTTGTAAATTTCGAATTTAATTAAATGCTGGAATAATTTTAAGAATTTCCATAGCGTCGTTGGATTAACGAACATTATTTTTCAAAATTATTGAGCATTTGGTTTTGTTTGGAGCTGTTTCTTATCTAAACCTAGCCGTATAACCCGCCGGCAAAACGGATTTGATTCTAAGAAGGTAAGCTTTGGAATTCAATATTATTAAAATCGTTTTCGACTGGAATTCTTCTTTTTTTTTCTCAGTGCAATTCTTTATGCAGAAGATACATTTTATATAATTAAATTTAATTAATAGAAGTTTAATAAATATAAATTGAATAATAAACTTTAGCCTGACCGGGCGCAACTTGAATCTAAGCGACGCAATTGCATTACAAATTCTTCACTCGCGCCTATTCGAAATGTTTAATAATATAAATTTTGTATTCAAATCTTGAATATTTAATAACATTTTTGGTACCTTAAGGCAATATTTTAAGATTATTTTTAATAAAATTGCATTTACTTTTACAACAAAAACTCATAGGTTTTGGAAAAATATGATATGTTGTTCATAAACTTTTTAATTGAAAAAATTAGTCAGTCATCGAAAAAAAGGAATGATGTTCAATAATTAATTATATTCGTGGCCTTAAAAAGAAATCATGTTTTATATGTAAAAAATTGACAAAAAATTTTCCTTCACTTAATAAAAAATTTTCCATTCATCATCATTTTTTAATATTTTTTTAAATCGCGGTGACCTTAAACTTGTGATTGAGTAGTCGTAAATTTTTTTACTTATATTCTACATTTTTTGTTCTGGTGAAAGTGATGAAAGAAGAACTAATATATTTTTTCTTTGACAATTTATGAAGTTTGGCTTCTGTTTTTACTGTTTTACTGAATTGCATTTGTTTTTTGAAGTTTTGACATTGAAAAGAGAAATTTCAAGAAAATGTTTCAGTTTTTTATTAACGTGAATAATTGTATTGAAATTGCAACCCTGAACGCGTGTCAACGAATAGAATTTCAGCTTCATCACATTTAATTAGAATAATAATTATCTGCAGTTTTAACGGTTAATTGCGGTAACTTAACGGTAGACAGATCGACGAGGGGGGGAGTAATTTAGGATTAAATTAAATGTGAGAACTAATGACTAATTTATTATGGTTAGAGCTTTACCAGTTGTAAATCTGACAGTCTTAGTTCATTACAAAAAATTATTATATTTTTATTAAACAGTATTTAGGATTGCAACGAAAATGACAATTTAGCAATTTACTACGTTCAGTAATTGCTTTACTACTATTGCTTCTACTACTATTATTACTACTGCTATTACTACTTCTACTACAATTACTATTACTACTACTATTTCAATATGCGGAAAACCACGTCCTTATTCATTCAAGCTTCAGAGTTAACTGCATGTAATACATGCCTGAAGGACATATTTACAAGTCCTTTGGGAGGAAAAGGAATTGACTTGAATTGAATTGAATTGAGAAATGTAATATGTAGTGTATATCCCATGCACTTATTATACTTCTAAGTATTGTTTACAAAAAATACAACCATGTTTTTCACGGTTTTCTAAATTAATTTGGAGGTATTTTTAGGTTGAAACGGTTTCAAAATCATTTTGAATAATTGAATAATGAATAATGATTAATTATTGTAACGAATAATAATTTCAGTAAATATAATTTTTTTATTTCTATTGTTAATTTTAAATTTTCTAAAATGTTTGAACGATTTTCCGTCAATTATGAATTTGTTGAAGAATTCAGAAAATTTTTGTTTTCCTTAAAACACACGATTTCGAAATTATATAACAGTTTTGATAGAATTTCTAAATCTTTTAAATATTTCTAGTAATGTTTTTTTGAAACTAAAAAGTTTAAATAAATAAGTTTATAACTTTGTGTTCTTGAAGCCCCAAAAGACGTACGATTTTTATAACTTATCAATCAATAAAATTCTGAATTATAAAACCCTAACCGATAAATTCTCGAAGAATCGCTAAATTGAAAATTAAACTGCTCATACAAAATTTTGTTTATTATGTAGCGACTATTGGCCGCGGCAAGGATTGTGATCTCTAATAAGCTAAACTTCGGTAGCTGGTAACAGTATCGATTCTTGATATATGTTGAAGTTTCCGACAGGGTTGGATGTTAAGGTATTTTGGAACGAACTTCCGTCATCCCTCGTCAAATTTGGTTTGGAGACAAACCGGTTTCGGCGTTGTGCCATCTTCAGTGTCTAGTTACGTATCCTTGTAAAACAAACTTGTTACTGTAAATATTTGAAAGATTATGAGTATTATTCGCTACGAACTATTGCTATTTTGGGATTCCCGATTCGCATCGGGATTCCGGTTGTTTAATGTTTTATGGAATATATAAATTATTCAATAGAATAATTTTTCTTCATAAAATTGCTTGTCTTCTAGGTTATGTTGGTTTTATGTAGACTCAAGCGTAGGTAACGATACGAGTACATAAACTTGATATGAATATTTACTTTCGAAATCATAAAGATTGGGCTGGGAAAAGTGGTTTAAAAGGGAACTAATCTATAAATGTGATCTATAAAAATCCAAACTATAGATTTTTATTAATATAATTATAATCACACGACAATCCCGATAATATTTGACAGATACTTTATCGTTTTTTGTCCTGCTTCAATTCGAACCGATATTGAAGTATTGAGTGAATGGTATGGCTTTCATATGAATTTCGGAGTGAGATTTCGTGGCTTGGTTTATGCGGGTTAATGTATCAGATGGACGTATCAATTGGTTCTCATAAAATCTAAAGACCAAAGACTGTGGAGGCTAGGAAGGAAAGTTGAAATTGTTTCAATAAAACAAAAGAGAACATCTCTCTTGCGCATATCCTTTAAGGACAATAGATCATCTTATACACACGCACATCATCTGATTATGATGTGTCTTGTTTTTAATTTGATGGTAGTTCGATGATTTTATATTCGATCTCTGAATGAACACAGACGAAACGATGATGGAGTGGTCGTTGTTTCGGGAATTAGTGGGGGGGGGAATATGATCAAAATCAATTTATTACGTACGATACGATATGGATTGGACGTGATCATGACAAAGGATTGAAGGTTTTTAATTTTCATTATAATGAATATATTTATTGTTTTGCATTTATGGCGAATCAATCACGAACCATCAAACAATTTCATTATTGTTTCATTATCCTTTTCGAAAAATGTTTTAAAACCTTTTAAAGCGTGAATTTTTCCGAATTTTAATAAATTTTCAAAATGAATAGAAAATCGTAGAGGAATTCGTGTCAGTGCATGAACACCAACAATTACGAATTATGATGTTTTTCGTCGGTAATGAGATTGTTATCGATGTTGTAGTTTTGATCGTGAAGGATCCTTCCTTACTGGGAATGTTGGTGGCAAATATGGATATATTGCTTTATTATCATTTTTCAAAAAATTGTACAATTTTCTTTTGGATAAATAAATATTTATGCTTTCTTTTTTCCGACGTAAATTTACGAAGGATTTAGTTGATTGGTTATCAAGCGACGCTTACTCAAATTACACGGAAGTAATATCGGCAATCATCCATAAAGAAGCATGTTGGATACTCGAACGAACACTCTCTTACGATCTCTTAAGCGAGTGGCTTCGTTTAAGAAGAAATGACACACAAAGTGAAATTATTTCAAATTAGTTTGGGTTTGTAGATCAATTATGAATTTTCATTGAGCGTAAAATTGTGACGCAAGGTTGCATATGCGATGCATGGCATACACAACTGTAACAATATCAGGAACAATAACAACAACAATACCAGCAACAACAACAATATCAACAACAAAAACAATAACGGTAATAATAAAAATCTGTAAAAGAAATACTACCACTAGCGTAAATGAAGTATCGATCGATCCTTTTCTTGTGACTTGCCATAACTTCCTCGAATCTCTTCGTTGTTTTTGTTTTTGTTAGTATTTGTTGATTTAGCAGTCGTAACGCTAATTCTTATTTTTAGCGATGATTGTTGGCTTGGCAGCCGTGGCCAAAGGACCATCCGCACTCAAATTCGTTGGTCGGTCCTTATAACACAATTCGACTCATTTAAATCTTGGTTATGATTGCGAGATTGTTGATGTTATAGTTATTGTTGTTGTTAGTGTTGTTGTTGTAATTGTTAGTGTTTTATTTGTTACGGAATTGCGGGTTTTGTTGATCCTGCCGCTGACGCTCCTCGTCCTTCGCCGACCCACTCCTCCGGCTGTTTGGACATTCGTATGAAAAACTGAACCAATGGATAAACACCTTGAGCTGGCAGACTCCATGCATAATCGTGCGTCTCGTAAATGTGCGTAAGATTGTCATAGTCGTTCTGCATTAACTTTTCGTATGACGTGTCGCCGCCGTAAGCTTTACAATGTTTTAACGTGAAATATCGTTTTCGATGCGTTCCATTTAGATGTGTCGCGTCGCTATGCGTCGCCTAACCTCACGATGTATGCGTCTCCGACTCTGACGATGCGATGCGCAAGCAAAGTTAAGCGCTTATTGCGCGTATAGTAATAATTTTTTTTTGTAAATGTTTCGCCATATTTCCAAGAAACATTGTTGTAAATTTTCGCATTTGTAGATCTGTTCGTTCGTCTCTTGTTGGATTTTCTTTTGTAACTTTGCGTTCAATTCAAATTCAACAGCTTTCCAGTTTCAAATGGAATCCACGAGAATGGCCTTTTTATTCATAAGTTTTTCAGTGTGAGAATTGGTTTCGGGCAATTTGCATTTTCAAAGCTCGTTAATGTCGTTCGACTGTCGCGTCGCAGCAAACTTGAATGGCAATGGATGAATGGGAGGAGACAAGAAGAAGGTGGGTGGAGGAGTAACTAAGGAATGAAACGCAATTCGGTTATCCTCACCTCCGATCCTTCCTTTAACCCTTTTTGTAATGCTACTCCTTTCTTTCTCTCTCTCTCTCTCCCACTTTTGTAATTTTACGAAGAAACCGACTATGGAAAATTTTACATCGCATTTTTATGATCGATTCTTGGATGCTCGACCGTAATACACTTTCGTTCCGTTTCGATTTGCCATCATCAGCTGTTTGTTATTCATAATACGTCATTTGTCGTCCGTCATCCGTCGTCCTTCGTTCGTCAACCGTCATTTTTATTATACATAAACTGCGCAATGCATTTTGGAAATTTCGTGGTTTCAAATTTCACTTTTCATAGCATTCATAATTTGTTGTTGGTGTTCATTGTTTTTATTCTCGCCTACATGATTATCCGACACTTTTCTCACTTTACCCTTCCCAAACAGGCTTCCCCGGAGATTCATCTCAAATAAAGGATCGTTACAAGTGTTCTTCTTGTGGGTTTTTGTGTTTGCAACAATAGAAGATCAACAATATCTAGGAAAGCATAAAAAAAGAAAAATGAAAAAAAGAAGAATTTTTACATATAATTCTTCGCTTTACAATTGTAATTACATCAAATTTTGATCTAAATAAACCTGTAGAACGAACGTTGGTTGTACAAATTTGGTCTTGTCGTTTAGAATAAATATATCGAAAGGTATTTATGGATTTAAGCAAACTTTATCTTTTTTTTATAAACTGACACCTGATTCCGATCGATTATCGAGACCTCTCTGTGATCATGGGATCATGTATTGACGACGAAAAAACTATGTTCTTCTCAAATCATTATTGTGTTCAAACGGGATGATTATGGGTAATTCTTAGAATTAATATAAAAAATTGTCTTTTGGTAACTGTTTTCTAAATGAAAGCTCGCCGTAGAAAATTGAATGCTTATGCTTGTTGTTGTTTTTTCCATTGGTGATGGATCATTGTGTGATGGGAAGAAGGAAGAGCTTAGTGAGAAAGACAGGGGTAGAATGGGAGGAGGAGAGACAGTGAAATATTAAATTGAAATCGCTTTGATGACATTGAATTAATTATTGTATTATAAACATATACACACATGACCCTACATGCTTTGATATCATGCTCCTAATCATCATCTTCTTCTTCTTCCTCGTCTTCTTGTGTTTCTCTTGTTCTTATTAAATTTGAAGGAACATTAACTGATTAATGACTAAACAACGGGATTAACAGGATGGTCATTTTCCAAAGAAAGCAAACCGATCATTTCGTATGACGTAGACAAGTCATTCTATTATTTAATCAGAAAAATGTGTGCACTCACCACGTGCTCTGGAGACCGTTTCTTAAAAGAAATCTCAGTTTTTTTAATTGTAAGAGTCCACAGAGTCAGTGGCCAGAGTGATGAGGTCGAACAGTTGGATAGACGGAGCGGTCGAGCTTATGAAGTAATCGTATGTGTAGACACATATGTACACATGTACATACAGACATATTATTTTCTATAGAGCTGTGTACAATCAGTATATAATTATACGGTTTATTAACACTCAGAATTTCGGATTGACCGTCCAAAAAAGCAGCGATCAGCAGAAGCTTTCTGAAATCTAGAAATAAAAAGAAACAAGAAAAAACCATACAAAAATAAAAGAAAACTTTATAAAATAAAGAAATAAAATAAAACTTATGAGCGATCATAAAAGCAAGAACAAGAGCAACAACAACAACAACAACAACAACAACAGCGACAACAACATTATACCAACTCTAAAATGAAATTTTATACAGAATGCGATTTTCGCAAACTCGTCACAAGTCACGGACTTGGTCGTTGTTTGTTTTGATTTAGTGACATTGTCCGCGTTGAAGGCGACATTGGAAACTGAATTGAAACCGAACCGTACCCCACAGACCCAATTCTCCAACCAGTGATGCCTTACTTTCGAATTTAATAGAGGCGATTTTGTCGCACTGCAATCAAACAGACCCAATCCAAACACTTACAAACTCTAAATCAAAAAGAAACCAACGCCACAAATCGGTTAGCTAACAGTTGCAATGGAACCGACCGTGTTAGATCAAGCTCTTCGGCTAGTTTCAGCGAATCGGGCAATGTTGTTTAAAACTCGAATTCTGAAATTATTTTTATAAATCTCGATCGTTCGTTCATTCAGTCAGTGGATTTAGTGCTTCACTTGTAGATGTTTTGAGTTTTGAACTTCTAAACCAATTGTCCATTCGTGTAGTGTAAGAATCGAGAATATGCTAACGGTTATACGAATTCGGTTATTCCGTAACTGTGCGAGGATACTGGACATTTAATGTTCCCCGATTTATGATTAACGAAGTCTAAAACTCATTTGAAAATGTTTTGCTTTGGTCCGTGTATTTATTGATCGTTGTTTTATGTTATAATTTCTTAAATCATTACTGCCGTCTTGGAATTTCTTTATTGATGCAGCTGGTCTGCTTTGTATAGTTTAAACTAAAATATTGATCGGTTGATCGGGCAAAGACATTTCTGAGGCGCGCGTGCCTCCGATTTCAATCGGTTCTTCCTTCTCAAAAGGGAGCAACGTCAACGACAAACATCAGCAGCACGAGCAGCAGCAACTGCATAGCAGTAGCTATTTATTATTAATGCTGGAATCAAAATGGATATAAAAAGTAATGGTCCGAGTTCTTTCTCGTTTTTCTCGATTCTATTTATTTTTTTAGTCCCGATTTTGGTAGATTCATCTAGTTGTTCCACAAGTTTCGTCTGTTGCTTTAAATGTCCGCGGAAATGAAGGGAGTAGGAGGAATATTGGATAAATGTATATTCGAAAAACGGTAGCCAGAATGAAAATAATGTCTGTTTAGAAATTTATTGGTTAAAAAAATCCCATAAACAGTTTAAGTTTATGTTCATGAAACTTAAGATTTGGTTGAAGAATTGCCTGAAATTCAAATAATTACATCGTTATTGCTATTGTAATAATATCGTATAAGAGTATATATTTATTTTCTCCAAATACATACTCTTCTCAAAAAATGGTAAGTAGTCGATGGTGGAAGGAAGGTGGCTTCACTGCACTATTTCGAGGTGAAAAAGTCTAAAGATAATTTAGGAAAAAAATAAGATTTTTGATCGTCGTAAGACGGGATGCTACCCCGGGAAGGAGGTAAAATAAGAAGCAAAAATTCTGGTATGAAATAGTAATACAATATAGAGTTTTTAGCACTAACAATCGAATAGAAAAATTAATCATAGTTTTTGTCTTGAGTCTCAGTTCGTTACATCATTTCTCCTCGGGCTTTAATTCTTTAAAAAAAGGATATATATGTAGATTTATATGAAAGGTGTTATTGTTCTGTCGATTTATAAATAAGTGCATAATATTCTAAAACCCTGACGATTGGAAATGATATGTTGAAATTTAATTTTTTCCATTTCGATGACGTCCATACGTGTTGGATTACAATTCAAGTGATTAGAAGTTATTTTGGTGGATGAGCTCCGTTTCTTTTTAATCGCCGCGAAATGAAAAAGTAAGAAATAAGTTTATAAATAAAAAAAATTATATAAAGTACTTTCAATGTATTAGAAAATATTTTAATTAAATCTTGAAAGTTTTTAATGCAATTTGAATTAATCAAATTGATAGAAACGTAATAACATTCATTTATAGAAATCATAATTCTACAACATCGTTCCTCCGTTGCTTGTTTGTTTTTTAATTTGACAATTGTCACGAAAAATTAGGGATTTTTGAACTGTGATGATACTTAAGTGTAAGCCTATGCAAATTTCGAGAGCGTCGTTAAATAGCTTTATATATGTATCTTTTATATAGTTATACAGTTTTTTATGTGACAAAAATTCTAAAAAAATTTCAAATAAATTCATAGAGGTTTTTCGAAGCCGAGATTTGGCAAATAAGAATCCGAATGGAGTTGAGTTGAGTTGGTTTTCTGCTTCGGTAAATCCATGCTATAAACTGTATCGTTAAATATTCATGATGAACTCACTGAATTATCACTAAATCGTGAATAACTAATTATTTTTAACTTTAAATATTTGTCTTGGAAGATCTTGAATTTTGTTCCGTTCTTTGTTTTTTGAGTAAAGTAAGTAGTAGATTACGGGAGCAAATGGTGCAATAGTTTGTGGAATTATTGTTTGTATTACACAGGTATACGTATATAAATAGGTATATTATATGTAATATATAAATGATATAATACATAATTAATTTTTGTCAGTATGAACCTTTTATTTTTAGTTTGAAGTTCTTATGTCTCTCACTAAATTCATGAAGCTTACAAAGAGAAAACGCTTCATTTAAGGTTTCTATTCAAGGCTTTCTCTACTCACAAGATAAAAAATTCTAAATACATAAATTTAAGGGGTTGTTAAGCAAATCGCCAAGCAACAAAAACTTATGCCGACAAAATCTCGAACGATAATTTCTCGAATGATAAACTCTCAATAAAATGCCGAAAATTTTCGGAGTTCTTACATGAAAATTTAAATTCTGGAATTGTATGCATCTCATGCATTCAACATTCGTGCAGAGAAATTATTGAACCACGAAGAGAAATATAATAAAGATCAAATGAATTCGATGAAACTATAAATGAATCAAAAATTAATTACTAAGGGTTTAAACGGTAAATAAAATGGAATGAGATATAATCGTTTATGATCGAAGGGACCTTAAAAGCTTAAATAAGATTTTAAATTAATAATTTTCTGTTTCATTGAATGCAGTATTGAATGATGCAGTTGGTGAACGATTTTGGCCTTCAGCAAACGAGATACCGGCTAGTTGCTAACAGTATTCTTAAACACAATTTTTTTGCGTGTGGCGACCTTTAGTCGCGTCAGGAATCGTAATTAATCTTACATAAAACGACGACTTTACTGCCAGTTTAGCAATATTATTAATAATATTCCCTACAAACTTTTATTAATACAAGATTTTGCATTTCTTGATTTTATTGCTTCGGGAGATTTATCGTTTTGGTATTTTCTTGTTTGAGATTTAAAAAAAAACGTCAGGACGTTGTCGTTGGGTGCTTGTCTATCACTTCAATTTAAATTTGTTGGTTTCGCAGAAGTTGTCATAATAAATATAATATATATATTAATCCTACCGATCTGATACTTATTTCTTCTAAAATTATTTAATGCACAAAATTTTATTATTAAAATGGAAGTATAAATCATGATCTTATACTTCTATTTTTGCATTAACTTTTTGTGTATTAAGTAATTTAAAAAAATGGGAATTAGATCGGTCTAGTTCACTAAACAAAAACGAAGTCTTTCACTTCTTTAAATATTTTTCAAATTTCCTTTCTAGGCAAACCCTTTATAATCCTTTCCAAGCCGAAGTAATATAAGCTTTTACTTTTCGTTTAGTGATCATGCCTTCACTTTCACTTCGATATCAATTAAGCCAATGGAAATAAGTTTGGGCGTTGGATTTTTAAGTATATCGCATGCACCTACGTGCACATACATGTGTCTAAAACAACGACATGTATTTCAAAATGAATAAAACCAAAAAATGAATAAAAAATGAATAAAACCATAAATGAATAAAACCGTCCTTCCTTGACGTTGCCTCTGAAGGCAATGACTTATCGATAAGCGACGATATTATTGTGTCTATATAGAATCTATGTGTTTGGGTTCCCCTGCATTCAGTTTATAAGCAAACCAGTTTCATAAAGACCGGCCATTGCGATGGCGGAATGCGATTGTTTGGGTGCTGTTGCTGTTGCGATCTTTTATTTAGAAAGAATAACGAAACGATGGCTTCTTCATTTTAAGTAGAGGAAGATAGAAAGGGATATAAAAAAAGAAAACACACCCATCTTTGCAGGCCCTTTTTTATTTAAAGATCACTTCCTTAGGAATATTTATAGTTTCTATAAAGCAGAATTCATACAATCTTCGGCACGCCTATGATCATCATCATCATCTCTGTTTTTATTAAATAATTTTTAGTTAATTCGAAATCATAGTTAGTATCTAAAATTGTGTCTAGGACTAATCAAATATTTGATTTTCAGAGTGAAAATCGTATGTTTTTCCTTATTTATGGATTTTATCTTAGATTTCGAAATGGATTGAATGCTTTGCAGCCCGTTTAAGCAGATCTTAATAACGAAAAATGTGAGGATTAATTTCGGTTTGGTAGCAGTTTATAAACCTTACCCGTATCAGAAATTTATATTGCGATTCTGATAAACAGATAGTCGTTCACGCCATTTTTTATGAGTGCATTTTCTAATAGACCCGAATAACTTGAATATACATTTTTACCTTCGCACTCGCTCCCGAAGCTGAGAAATTATGTTAGTTTCACAATTGATTAAAATATGTAGTCTTGAATTTCGATTTCGATTTCCAATACCGAAACGAATCGAAGAGAGAGGAGAGAATATTGTTGCCAAATTTCATGGCAATACAATCCATTATCTATTTGTTCTCCCGCAAACGTGATTTTAGCAGACTGACAGAGAGATAAATAGATGGAGAGTCTGATAGCCGGACTCACAGATGTGGACACACAAACGATTCTGAATCGGAATCTATATGCGTTTCTATATGTTACGGTAGGAGAAATACCTTTATACTTTCATTTTTAAAAACCTCAGCAGGTTTAAAAACCTATGGCCATTTTTTTAAACCCTCCGCATTAACCGAATAAAAAAAACTTTCTATGTTTTATAATCATATATTGTTTAAATCTTTCTATTATTGATGTTATTTGTACGGCGATTTATAAAAATAATTTTAATAATAATTTTTTTAGAAAATAATTTTCGTGGGAATTTTTCCGTTTAAATTTAGCCGCCCAAAACAAGCATTAGTGCATTCTGTTATTTCAGTCAAAATTTACCTTGTTAGTTTTCATTTATTAATCAAGTGATTCTATATTTTGTGTACAAGAAAAATCTAATTTAGGAAAAAAATTTGAAAATGTTCTTTGAGTTAAAACAAAAATTTTGTAAGAAAGATTAAATTTCGAAATTTCTTTATTTATGAAAATATATTTACTTCTAAATCGATGAAATGTGAAAAAAATATTTCACGATAATGTTTTTAATTCAGTATATAAAATTTCAGAAGGAAAAATCTAAATATTGATTGCTTTTTTAATAGAAATTTATATTGAAAAGCCTTTTGAAAAAATGCTAAAGAATTATTGAGGCATGCCATAATTTAAGCAATATTTACGATAGCATGAAAATTACACAAAACAGTAATAAAAAGTAACGATGAAAAGTAAATAAATAAATTAAATTTTATTGAAATAGAAATGAGAAAAACAAAATGGCAAAGATTTTTTGTACGTTGGCAACTCTTATTAAATAGAATTCTTGGGGCAAGAGCAAGCCAATCTGTCAAACCCATCATCGTCAAAATGAAGGAAAGGGATGAAAGAGAAAGCTTTATACAAATAAGCGCAGAAACAAATGAGGGTGAAATCAACGCGCGCACAATGAATACACACACAAACACACATCTGCACAAATGCATTTACATAATGCCTTCAACTCAGCGGCTCACTCTTACTCTTTGACTTCTATAATAAATAGAAATCAAATAACAATTACTAAGGCGTTGCCAACCTTACGCATACAAGCATGTTCTTACGCGCTCGTATATATTCTATAATATGCGCGCAAACGCGTCGGCTGAAGACGTGACGGGCGTACTCGACTAAATACTGTGTATTCCAAACGTGAGAGACTGTTCTAACAAACTGCTGTTAAATATTGGATAGCCTCGTACAGATATTCGTCGTTTGCGTTGCGCACACGTGTGTACGCTCCTATAAATGGAACTGTGTGTGTGTGTTGAGTACGCTTCTCCACGTGTGTGTTTGTTCATATTCATGACAGCCAATGAAATGTGTCCGTTAGTATTTATTTAATGGCTGGGGTAGTGGCATTTCTGTATGCGCTTGTGTATGTGCTTTAAATAAATCTTCAGATGGGTACGTTTGTGTGTGTGTACATTTGCTTCTCACCAGCCATATTCGGGTCTAACCGGTTCCACATCGACCGGTAAGTAGCCGGTGAATGAACTGCTGCCGAACAGATTCAAGTATTGTGGCGCTACCAAAGTAAACACAGAAATAATAACAAAAACAATGATAACAAATAGAATAGTAATAATTGTTTATTGTTGACAATTTATTGTCAATAATTATGTTTAATAATAACTAATAATAATTATCTTTTAAGGAAGGAAGGAAGGAAGGAGAAAATACTTTGAGTTTACAAATGCGATTTCAGTTTGTGAGTGAAGTAAACCCTGATCTGGACGTTTCTTAAATAAAAAAATTCATTTAAAAATGTTTAAAAAATATTATATTTATGTTTGCCTCATATTTTTGTATTTAAATCAAGTGCAAACGTATCAGGATTTTATGAAATTGAATAGCTAGAGAAGCAAAATGAAAAGGTCTGGCGGCTAGATTTTGGGAGGTTTAACCGCCTTTTTTGAAATGTTCTACATTGTTTTATTCAGTGTTTTTTGGTGAGGAGGTTGGAACGATCGTTTACTGACATTTCTGACAATATTTTTCTCTAGTTCACGAACGAAAAATTTGCGACGTGTAATAAATTTAAATTTATAATACGAATAAAGAAATTTTGACCTAGACTTGGATATGACCGAAATGTCAAGGCATGAAAAATTGGATATTTTGCCCGCCGTTGCGTGGTGAGGTCTAGTGTTCACCTCACCAAGATCTTTGCAAATGCCTCGATTATCAATAATCAACATTTTAAAAAACATTTTTTGAGAGTTTGCTCAAAATATTTATTTAAGAAAATAGTTGAAAAGAACAGATACAGCAAAACATATATATCCGACTCATCATCATTTCCTGACTCGATTTAGTTTTCGCTGTATGTGCGTCTGTTGAAACATAGAGTAAGAAATAACATAGAGTAATAAGTTATTTCTTACTCTATGGTTGAAACCATGATTGCAGGAGAGTGAATGGAGGCACTGTTATTGGCATTGTCAGCAATATTCTCTGCCTTCTTCTAGGCTGCTTGGTATTGAAAATGGGTGGATTTGGAATTACTGACTTGTATTAAAGCTGAGACGTGCTATCGGCTGGTAATGGAATTTTGTAGCCAAAATTAGGTTTTAAAATTGACCGCCTAAAGAAATAGATTTTCTTAAAAACGGGTGTGACCACTTTGTTGTTGGAATTAAACTACAAATTGTTATTACTTGCGCAAAGCATGGTTTCCCGCTAGGATGAAGATGATTGTCCTTTTATATTATTTTATTTATTTTCTTTTATTGATTAATCCTATCCCATGAATTTTGGTTCAAAGATTTGCTAGGTTATGAAAAAAATGTCCAGGCGATTTAAGAAAAAAAATTGCAATTTTTAAAATTAAAGGAAAACTATTTCTCTTTAGTTTTGTTGATTTTTATTTGATTTATATTTTTTAAACGATTATTTATACGCTTCATTTTCCAAAGCGAGGAAAGAACGTAGAATGAAACGAAGAAGAAGAGTAAGAAATATCTGAAATTTTTTGTGTCTTTTTTCCATTCGTGTTTGTTCGTATCGTCTAAAACGTGATTATTTGAAAAACGTGACTTTGTATTGATTTTTCTAAAACTTTGGCGGCGATTTGAAACTAGGAAATGTTTTTTTCTTTGTTTTTTTTGGCGTTGGTGTTTTGTTGCCATCATTCCAATTGTTTTTGTTGTTATCTTCTTGGCCTTGTCTGTTATTTTGCCCCTTTGGCCCATGCCGTCTTGTACGCACCTTCCATGGTGTTCATTATTACCGTAGAGATTATTTAACACATCGATGTTGTTGTTGTTGTTGTTGTGTTTCGTTATATGTAACAAATTTGATAATTCCATTTGTTGCTGGAGTGAAAAATCACGTATTTATATTATATATTATCACAGTAACAAAATGCCTGAATTTATGCATGGGTTGACTATCATGAGAAGAAGAAGAAGAAAGGAAATGATAAGAGTAAGAAGAGAAAAAATGGTAAGGAGGTATGATAGGTATGCAATCAAGCACATACTTAATGACCCACACTCACCTACACATACACATATATAAAGAGACACGCACATACGAACATATTCACACACACACGCTCACACACTCGCATACACACTTACTCTTATTTATGTACAAGTACATTATGTGTTTATGTGTTGGTGCTGTGGAAGAGGAAGAGGAGCAGGAGGATCTAGAAAATTCTCTCTGGATAGCAGTCTCCTCTAGCATGCTTTAGCAGTAAATTATATGTTCGTTTATAAATCGATAACACCAAATTTAAATCGATTCAACAGCAGTCGAAATTTGTTAGAAAAAATTCAAGGACATTCTAAAAAAATCTTAAAATCGGAAACGTCATTGTAAGATGCTTGAATAAACTGATAAATAATTTTAACTATCTCTATGAGTTTATCCATTAAATGAATGATCATTTAATGAATAAACTCATAGAGATAGTTAAAATTCTTTATCATTTTATTCATTTTAAAGTTTGCAATTTTTAAGTTCATTACTTCTTTATCGATTCCATTAAAAGGTTGCCGTCTTTTTTTGACACCCCTTTATGAAAAATCAGATATATTATATTTGCAATATGTGCATAATTTCTCCGCTTGTAAATATTAATTGTGCTTTATTTGACGCAGATTAAGCTTTTCAATTAAATAAATTTTTTGAATTTATCCACCCCGTAGCGTCCTCTGACTTCTGTTTTATACTTGGAGTGTGATTTTATTCTCCATTAATAGAAAATTTTTAGTGATCTTTATAACGCTTGTAGAATGTCCTGAGTGTATAATCAAGGTTTAATTAGTACTAATATTTTTAGGCCAGTTGGAAAATAAAAAATATAAATTTTTTTCAATGCTTGAAAGACTACTTGAAACGCCTTATCCATCCCTTACCCATTTTGGAGGCCCTAACACCAAGACGGCAGTCATTATAAATTTATCGCTCATTTTCTGCGATTTACAAGTGAAGTTGTCAACTCTTTCCAAGGCGAGATCGAGTCTAGAATTGATCGGAATTGTCTTCGGAGCTTTCTTCGAAGTGTAAATGGCTTTATTGGTTTATTTTGCTTTCGAATTCGTGTATCTTTAAATTCAAGTTTTACAGTATTCTTCTGAATCCTTCTGAGTGAAGTGGATTAATTTTTAATGGCTGGCAACTCTATCTGCAGATCATGTTTCAAGTAAGTAAACAAATATACATCTCTTCCTTTTGATTATGTTGTATAAATAAAACTTGCAAGTTGCAACAAATTTTGACGTTTCTATTGGTCGATGTTGTTATTAGTTTTATCGTTGTTGCTGTTGTTGTTGTAGTTACTGTTGTTGTTTTTTTTTTAATAAGAATTTTCCCAGTCATGGTAATCACATTAAACCAATCACCATAATCATTTTAACTCTAATGAAATGAGCCTCTTATTAGCCTTATATATCGTTATGTTGTTGTTGTTGCAGTTGCTATTGCTACTGCTACAGCTGCAGCAGCTGCAGTTGTCGTTGGACGATTGCATTCATTTATTGTTCTTTTATTGTTGTAGGAAGTTGTTGTAGCTGTTATTGTTATTGTTATTTTACCCATACTAATGTTCTTACATTTGATACTATGTATCGTATTTACGAGTGTACACACTTTGTTGCTGGTACAACTATTCGCTTTTTTTTTGTTGCTTCTATAAACCGTTCTGTTGTTGATCGATTTTACGTGATTTCCTCAAAGTTTTTGGTATTTAACGATTTTGTTCATTTCGTTCGTTCGTATTTACTTTTTTATTTTGTTTTGCTGCCATTTTTATTGCTGTTTTTCCACTATTTGGAGCGGGGGAGGGTGTCGAGTTGGGAGTGTCGTAGATTCCTTAGCGTTTTCGTTGGCAATCGCATAACAATAATCATAGCGTGTTGTTTTTGTAGACGGTATGATTTTTAAACAGTAGTTTGTATTTATTTAACAAATAGTAATAATATTCGAATTATTAGCATTTCGGTAAATAATATTTCTATAGCGTTTCTGTTGTTGATTTTATGTTCACACCCTTGCACAAATAAATACACATGCAGACATATGTTCGTACATATTTCTGAAAATAACTTTGTTACAATTTCAATGCATTTCTTGCTATTTATTCAAGCATTTCCTGTAGATTGTGTGGTGACAATTAATGCTTTGTTTAATAATTTAATTTTTGTTTAATAACATTTTTTATAATTAATTTTATTCTAAATCAATAATAATCATTTTTTAATGATTTCTAGGATTAAATTTTAGCTGAAAATAATTATAATAATTATTAATTATTTTTAAAAAATTCTTTTTATATCATTATTAATTTTAAAGAGAATTATTAACTTAATGATTAATTTTTTTAATATTTTTATAAATTTTTTTTAAATTGTTCTAGCTCACACATAGCATACTTCATTCTAGAGTTTGTTAACGATTTTTTCCAAGGGAGCGAATTTTTTTATATTCAGTCAGAAAGTCGAGATTCGAAAATTCCATTTTTCTAATCAAAATAAAATTTCATGTGGGGCAATAATTTTTCTGTCGCTTTTGAGATGTCTCGTGGGGATGAACTTTTTTATTGGTAACGAAAACTCGGGCAAGGATTCGATTTGAAGTTCTCAAAAGACAAACTTCAGAAATGCTTACGTGAGGAAAACTTTTAGAAAATCTTGAATTGGTCAAGGTTGAGAGGTGGGAGAGTTTGAGAGGTTAACGCCTTTCGGTTAAGACAAATATAATTTTCTGTTAAAGAGAAAAATATCGTGCAATTCATTTGAAGACAAAAGCGTCAACAATTCGAAAATATACGACACGGTCACTAAAGCATTGTTCTTTAAGGATAACGGTCCATCAGAATCAATTAGCAATAATCTCTTCTCACTTTAAAATCCCATCGAAGCGCAAAGAGCGAGAAAGGATGATTTTATGAATGAATTTTATGAAACAAACGAATGAAGCAATAAAAGAATAAATGAATGAATGAAAACTTGTGAAACATCATCAAGCGAAAGCAATTCTCGCATATTTTTACGACATCCTCCTAAAATAAATACAGGTACTAAAATAAATCTGTGTAATGAAATGCATATTTCGGGATTCTCGAATGCTTCGATTCCGTGGGAATGTTCGGAAAATGTTCCCACGTTCTCACGGTAATCACGCACCAAACGCGAATCGGGATTTTCCCAAAATGAAAAACTTGCTGCTGGTGTTGGTGTTGTTGCTGATGATGATAATGTTGTTGTAGTATCTCTTGATACTAAGGAATTTTGCTAAACATGTGTGTCTCTATTTGCTTGAGCAACGCACCACGGTTCTCTTCGCATCATTGCTGAAATTCTTCTAACATTTCTAAAACTTCAGCAAGAATTCCGTTTATTTGTATCTTTTTTTCTTGAAAGTACGAGTCTAGTCTCTGCTGGAACCTGTTAGAGACGGTTTTGCATGATATCGGTGCTCGGCAGGTAGGTCTAAATCGGGAATGTCCTTGCAGAGGAGTGAGGTGCCAAAAAAGGTGTAAAAAGTTCCCACACTTTTATAGATATTCTATATCGTAATATGCCGTGCAGTCCATCATTCCCGTCAATTCCAACATACGCATAAAATGTGATGGACATGTGGCGACCGAACGATGACACCGGCATTGCTTACGCCAATTGGTTTCGTTTTTGTTGTTGTATGGCTGAGCAATTGGTAAATGTTGGTTTGTTGACCTTCAGAAACGATTGCTGTGACGCCCATTTTTATAACGCCACCTTACTTTAAACCCGTCGTTACTTCGCGTCAATGCAGTAGAATTATCTTGAAAAAACAGTCAACGAATTTGGTGTTTTCTTTTTGGTAAATCTGAAAAAGTATCGAAGGATTGAGGGTCTGGAATTTTAATCCATTGAACAAACAGAGCAAGCGTGGCGCAACCCACATTTACACACTTACACACATCCACACGCACATATTGATTGAAAACCCTAGCGAGGGTTCATGAAGCGCGTGGGGTTGGTTGAAAGACGAGGAGGAATCGTAAGCGTGTCCATTAACCCAATTTTAATACGCTTTTTGATTTGTTTATCGAGCACTAAAACAGCATCAAAGTGAACTTTGTGTGCAAATTCTTAAATGGAATTAATTACACCATCGCCATTACCACTATCATCGTCTTCATCATCATTATCAGCGCCGTTACAAAAATAACAATAACAATGAAAACAAACTGAAATCCATTCAAAAGGAATATTAAGAGGAAACGGAAGTGTCATAGCGAAGGAACAAATCCCGTAATTATTCACAGCCGTTTCAATTAGCTCGCTCTGTCTGCTGGTTACCGAGATTATACGAACATACGCGCTACGAACCGACCAAGAAAATGAGTATGGACAATTACACTACTTATGAGTTTTGTTGTTTTAGTGGATTAATATCAGTTTTGGTTTGTGGAAGTGGTTTTGTCTTTGTGTTCATAAAGGAATTTAATGCGATTGCTGTTAAATGTTTTTATTGATTTCTTTCATACGAAATAATCACTTTAATATCTTTATATTCATTTATAATTGTCGCTAAAAGGTTCGGATAATAAGCATTTCCAAATATGTGTCGTTTGTTTTAATATTGCGTCATTGTTTTCTAATATCATCTAAGAAATGTGGTATCTCGTGAGGTAATGGAGATATTATTATTTTTGAAAATTTGTAAAGAAATATTTTATATTTATGCTGTTTATTGCTTCAAAAATTTATATCGTGAAAATTTAATTTCCCTAAAAATTTTTAACATATTTTTATTCTTTCTTTTTTCAATATTTTCTTTGATTTATGGATTGCATAAAATAATTCATTCCTCAATAAATTTAATTAAATACTTTCATCTTTCAATCTACTCGAACTTATCGATACCACCCGACAGTTGTCTACAAGATCTCAAAAGGGCTCTTGTCTCGTCAGAAATAAAGACAATCTCGTCACAAAAATATCGGTTTCTTTCGAACTAGAGGAAAAGCATTTAGAAAACGGGCTTAAAAAATCATTTCAAATTTAATTTTACTTCATTAAAATTCTATAAAAAATTCATTATATAATAAACAAATAAAAATATTCCCAAGCTTTCAAATTGTTTTTCTCCTAAACAAATGCATTTCTTGCACTCCGTTTTTTTTAAACCCATGAAAGATATTCGTAATACCGAAATCAAAACGGAAATAAAAGTAAAACAAAACACTTTTAATTCTCCTTAAAAAAGAAACCGGCAAGGCTCCTAACGATGATAACTGAAAAAACGATATGTTACGGATAGGACGGTCTACAAAAATAACAAAAACACACATCGTTCCAATATCATCGTTATTGCCATTATCGTCATTACCATTCCAAACGTCAACAACAACCATAACAGCAATAACGAGAACGGCAACAACAACAACAACAACAACAACGAGAACAATAAGAACAACACCTCCCCCAGAGAACATGTTGTCACATTAAAATTGCGGATTAGTAACGACATCGCTTTATCGCTTTAGCAGATTATACTCGTGTAGCCATTGAGAAAATCTGTTGCTCTTCACCCAGCAATTTGGAAATGTTTCTGATGAAAAACGGCTACGTATGCGTTGTAACTGAAAGTAGCGACCGATATGTCATCCATTGCGTTGAAAAATTACTGACTTTTACCAACTGGCCCATTTTGCAATAATTCTATTGTTTCATTTTGATCGTTGTTGTTTTTTTTTGTTGGTTGCTGATGCTGGTACTGATTTTTGATGGCGCTGAAGAAGTAATGGAGGATTGCTTGGTTGGTTGTTTGTTAGACAAGAGATTGGTTTTTTTAGCGGAGCTTCAAGATTGCCAGAATGTTTTTACAATTTCTGGTTTTTGAGAAAAATTACATCGTTAATATTTATTGTCGATGTAATTTTTACGTCCGGATGTTTCACAATTTTATTGCCTTTTGGTTTCTTTCACTGCAGTGAAGACGTTTTTTACTGTTGGGTGTCACAAGAAACTCAGGGGGGAAAACAAAATCTGTGGGGAGATCGAAGAAATAGTCGAGATGTGCTTCTATCTATAAAAGCCATTTAATTCAACATTAAAGTGAACTATAGGCTATATAGCCTATGTAGTAATTATATATTTATATGGATAAAAACCAAAAATTATGAAGAAATTCTTTCAATTATTTTTGTTTTTTTAAATGGATTAATTATTTAATTAATTATTGATTCAAAACATTAATTATCGATTTGATATGAATGTTTTCGAACACATTAAGAATTTTATTTTTATATATTTTGATCGTATTTTTTGTATTAAAATTTTCTTTAATTGCAAAATAATAAAAATAATTTCTAAAATAATTAAATAAATAAATAAATAAATAAATGATTAAATAATAAAAATTATAAATAAATGTATAATAAATAAAAAAATAAATCAAAATTATTTATGTAAAAAAATTGTAACAGAGACGTTTTCTGGGTTGTTTTATTGTTTTATTGATTTTAATAAAAAAAATATTTTTTCACATAAATAAAATAATTTCAGAACATTCTGTTTTGTCACGTACGAAAAATCGGCAAACGGAATTCCTAGAATTGATATAATTTTAACCAATTCTAAAGAGTGCAGAATTTTCATTCTCTTGTTCTTCTTGCGATCAAAGTGTTTGTGCAAAAAAGAAATTACGCCCGTTTGCCGGATTGGACCAATCCAAACCAATATTTTGTGGCAACCTTTTATGACAAATAAGAAAAACACAATGCCTATAAAGGATACAATTTACAAACAGAAGATTTTGGGTAGACATCGAGACGCCCAAAAACAAACATTAATTTGAAAATGAAAAGTAGAAAAAAAACATAATGAAATCAATGCTGGAAAGAATGAAGACTTCAAGCGTTCGTTGTGAAGGGAGTGGGAAGGAAAGAGAGAAGAAGAGATAGAGAGAAAGCAAGAGAAAGGGAGATGGAGAGAGGTGGGACTACGTGAGAGTGAGGTAGAGGCAGAAAGCAAGAGGATCTGCAAATGTATTAGAATCTGCAATAGAACTAGTTAATTGACAGGTAGATTCTAACATCCGGTGAAGGATTTCCCTGAACGGAAACCTGTTGAGTCGACCAATGGGAAAATTTGTAATAGGTAACAAAAACAGGTTAATTAGAAAAGAATTCACAATTCACAATTGAGAATTTTAAACATTTGGTTTAGAAAACAGTCTGGTGTTAACTTTCAAGAAGGCAAGAAAGTTCAAGAAGATCCTGCCGGAGATTGTTATTGCCACGTAATTTCCAAAGATTGTTACGAATCGTAAACTCTCGCGTTTAAGTAAAATATCGAACGTTAACGTCATTATTGTTTGTTTTTATTAAGAAGCTTTCATAACGGTTTAATGCAAAATGAAGTTAAATCATCGAATTCTGCGTGACTGTAATCGTAATAATTATTTAGGTATGCCTTATGGATTTGGAATCAGTATAGTATTTTAACACAGATAAAAAAATTAATATTAAAAATAAAATCAAATAAAATAAAAACAAATGAAAAATGGAATCCTTAAACTGTGTCGCTCCCTCTCCCCCTCCACAACACAACGTTCTCTATAAGCCATCGATCTTCGCCAAACTGGAATTTAATTCGCGTGATTTATTATCGAAATCGTTATTATTATTATCGTCGTTTTCTTTTTGTTACGTTTTTGTCTTTAACCTTCTTTGTTGTTGTTTCTTTTATTGTTGTTGTTGTTCTACATTCAGGTTTATCTAAAACGTGTGCCATGAAGGAGAAAAGCAAAAATGCCGCCCGCACGAGACGTGAAAAGGAAAATGCAGAATTTTTCGAATTGGCCAAATTGCTTCCGTTACCAAGCACGATCACCTCACAATTGGATAAAGCGTCCATCATAAGATTGACCACCTCATATCTAAAGATGCGTCAGGTCTTCCCAGACGGTAAGTTCTTAAACTGCTAAAAAGGGAGAGAGAGAATGCTTTTGTTTGAGGATGATTGTTTATTTCTAGATTTCGATTATTTTTTTACCGTTACCCCAGAAGTACTTGTGCTGGTTTATTTTTTTCCTATCATTCTTTCTTTTTTCTTTTATAATAATGTGAATTTAATTGGTTCAATTAAAGTGCGCCTCATATTGAGCGTACGTTAGCTTTTCAAGACTCCTGGCATGCGAGCACACGCTCGTCAAATTCGGACCAACGACTTTGTGACAGACGACGTTTATACCGTTATTGCGGAATATATGTTCGGTTATGTGTGTGTGTGGGGTGGGTGTGGGTACGCGCAAATATAAACTATAATTACTCGGTGCTAAACGTTAGTGATGTCGATCACTGTGATGACGTTTATGATGACAGCGTTTGAATCATGCGATGTGATTTTCTCGTTGAGGTGTTTTGGGCTTTGTTGTTGAAAGCAGTAAAACAGCGGGATATCATTTATAAAGTGTTGGTTGTTTTTGGGTCTCTTGTTCTTCTTCTTTTTTATTAGTTCACGCAAACCTTCGGACTTCGGAAGCGCGAAAAGAGTTGTCATATCATTATTATTTTTGAGTATTTATTTATTGCCTAGGTGCTAGAGGGCACTTAATTCAATAATGAACTTCTAGGCAATATTATAAATTGTCAATAATAAATAAGCAATATATAATTGTCAATAGAAAACTATGCATCATTTCAAAAAAATATGAACGGCCTTTTCCTTTAGAGATACACAAAATATTTCCTATTGATTCTCTTTGAGATTTTTTTCCAAAAAATTTATTCTTTTAATATTAAATTGAATGAAAGGAGAAAATAAATAGTCCGATTATTTTTTAACAAAAGTTCGTGGTGTGTTTCTCTGACTTACTCGAGAAGTACTCGGTTGAGAGTGACGAGAGATTTGATCATATTCACCAGCTGAAAAGCAAGTAAGAATCAACTCGATTGATTCTAGAATTCACCGCATTGACAGAAACGAAACAATCGAGAATGAAGCAATTATAACGTACAGTTCGACAAAATAATTTGGGAAATAATTTGAGGAAACGCAGCATTTTTGATGTAAAATGTTTTAAATTGTTTTTAAGACTAAACCACTTGGCAATTCTATTTTAACCTAATTTTTTAATAATTTTGTTCTATTACAGCCATTTCCAAATTTCTGTATTGATAATACATACACACTAGTGCGTAAATGCGTGTATGTACGCAGAGCATATGAGAAACATATTCTTATTGCCTTCTCCATTAGGGTTAACTACCGTTAGCCTAAGGCAACACTAACCTTACGATCCATATGCGATAACATATTGCAGTTGCAATAAGGTTAACCCCGTCAATCACGAGAATGAATGAATGAGTGTATGAATGAATGAGTGACGCTAACAAGACGGTATACATTAAGGGAACATCCTGTAATAGCATCTTCCTCCCCCAGCATTCGTCGTACAGCAACTCATACGACGACGTCGTCAGTCCGCAAACCGCCCTCACTCGGATTCTCAAGTGTTTGATGATGTGTTCTTGTTTTTTATTGTCGTCGGCGTTGTCGCCACAGTCGTGTTGTCGTTGTCAGCATTTATGATAGGCTCGCTATTCATTGTTGTTGCTTTGTTCGTTGTTGTTGCTGTGTGCCGGTAGTGGTTGATCGCATGGTTGGTTGCTTTTGTTTTATATGTGAAAAAAGTAGACTGGGGCAATTCGTCGTAAAGCAATAACAACAACAACAACAGCACAATCATCATTTTTCTTTCGTTATTATACTTTCTTCTATACGCTTGTGTTGTTATTGTTGTTTGGATTGTTGTAATTATTTTAATAATGCTCGAACAAAAAAAAAATAACAAGGATTTCCGACAAAAACAATGACAATCAACCAACGAGAGAGATGTTGGTATAAAAATTGTCGCTAGCATGACGATGCGAATGAGAAGCTGGTGGGGGAGGAGGTGGTGGTTTGGTTGAGGGATGGGGTAAGCAGGTGGGCGGCTCTTTGTGCTGAAACTCGAACGCCCGCGTCTGTCTGTTTTAACAATGATGCTCCCTACTGTGCCGATGACTTTAATTGGGAAAAATATTTATACGTTGTTAAGTAATACGCCCGTCGTTTGTCGTGACGATTCGTTTTTTTTCCTTTTTTCGTCGATTCTCGTCGACAACCTATTCCTTCCCTTTCTAGTTCTCTAGTTTTTTTGCCCTCATTGATCTTTCGTTAAGTATGAACATCATCAATGTTCATTATGTGATAAATTTCTTGTATTTTTCTTTTGTACTTAACAAAAGGCTTGGGCGAGGCTTGGGGCACATCGCCCGTTTTGCAACGTGGAGGCACTGCCATTAAGGAGCTCGGTTCACACTTGCTGCAAACGTTGGATGGCTTCATTTTTGTCGTTGCACCGGATGGTAAAATTATGTATATCTCGGAAACTGCTTCGGTACATTTGGGCTTGAGTCAGGTAAGTGCACAAGGTGGGATGGAGTGGGGTCTACGCGAATCCTCCTACCCCTCACTCAGGGTGGAGCACATTTGGTCGAATGGCAAGAAGCGAGTTGTGTCGATGGCGGTGTTGACAATGAGTGAGAAAGCCTCCAAATTTATGCGCATAAATTTTAATTTTATTGCGCTTTTTTGCCATTTCTTGCTTTGTGATAAAAAGGAGCTACTTGGAATTTTTTTTATAAATTGGAATAATTTAAAAGTGTTGGTTGTCTTCTATGCATTTTTGTGCTAATTTTATTTTTCTCATCTTTAGGTTGAACTTACGGGGAACTCTATCTATGAATATATCCATACCTACGATCAGGATGAAATGAATTCTATACTTTCGCTCCATCCGCAAATGTATCAAAATCCTGTAAGTTTTCCTTACGTCAAAATATCCACTAATTGGTTTGCGAGATACAATGCCTTGACTAAAATTTTTGGATAAAAATTTCGTAGGATGCTTTTATAAATTCCCTGCATCTCAATCAACATCCGGCATCGAGTAACGGTAGCAGTCCTGGTAGTGCTGTCTACGGTGGCGCTGCAATTGAACGAGTCTCGCATACAATCGAGATCGAGAAAACATTTTTTCTACGTATGAAATGTGTTTTGGCGAAAAGAAATGCGGGTCTAACATCATCCGGATACAAAGTAATTAATCAGTAAAATTATGATAAAAGCTTATTATGATCATTAGTACGAAATTGTCTATTTTTTGACGCAGGTCATCCATTGTTCGGGATATCTGAAAGCTCGTATATATCCTGATTTTGGTGATGGTCAGGGTGGTTGTATTCAAAATCTTGGTCTGGTTGCTGTCGGTCATTCGTTGCCATCATCTGCAATAACGGAAATTAAGCTTCACCAAAATATGTTCATGTTTCGTGCGAGTCTGGATCTCAAATTGATATTCTTGGATGCAAGGTAAGACGTTAAGGACATCAATATATAATTGACCAAAGAAACCATTTTGTCACGAAAATTGCAAAAGCGCAGAGAAGGAAACAATAGAAATTACGAAATATTATACATTTTTAGAGAATTAAAAGAGAAGTTACATTTTTTAAAAATGTTTCCTTAGAATGAATTATTGACTTAATGTATTTATTTGGTGAAATAAACCACAAATTTCCACTAAAAAATGCACGTTATGCCATCTCTAGTAGTTAGAGATCAAACAAAGAATTTCAACTATCCGTCTTCGGAATAGATTCACAAGTCGTCTCCAAGTTAAAACTGAATTAAAAGTCTGTTAAATTAAAATTGTATTTTTATCCAGAACAGATTTTTAATAGAATTTGATACGCCACAAATAAATAAATACAAACTCAAAATAATTCAGGTGTTGGAATAATTCAGGCGGGCTTGATATTTACAACTCATGAATAAATTTAAAGATGTTCTGAAGCAAATTTTATTCTGGATATTCTCGAACGTAGAAAATATCAAGGAGTGGGTGGAGAAAGAAACCACAATTAAATATTAGTAACTTTGAAACGAATAAAACCGAAATTGTTGGAAATTGTTCATTGTTTCGTTGAATCGTTGTTTAGCAAATAACGATATTTTTTTAAACGACGAACGTTTGCTTTGAAATTTAAAACTGAACAAATACTGTATTTAATTGCCAGCACTTTTGATGTTTATCATATCATTCGTTTTGTGATGGCAACTCTAGCGACTTCTGGTGAAAAGCGTTCCGCTCACTTTAATAAAGTAAACAATTTTCTGCAGAGGAAGAATCGGTAGATTTGGAAAGCATACATTTTTTAATATTTTTCTTTATTTTTTTTCATCATAAGAAATATATGTATCTTTATCGTACTCTATATATTTTACCAGAAAATTGTATCTTCTTTTCGCTTCGGTGCTTTGCGTCCATTCGGTCTATTTGTTTTGGGTGGGACGACATCAGGCGTTGGGTATTCACTCTTTGCTTGATTTCACCACCGGTGTCAAAATTGACACCCCCTAACAATTTCATCTATTTTTTTGTCTTCTCGCGAACTGTTTCACGCTCCCTCCTTTCGCAGATTTTAAACGAATTTGAATTTGAACAACAACAAATCTCGTAGCTTCTGCTGGGACCGCGATAACGCCTTTTGCTTCTCCCGAACTATTATTGTCAACAATGCTTCCTTTTCTTTCGCTTCTTCCTCTTCTTCGCATTCATTTAACATTTCATTTGTAATATAAATAAAATCAAATCTTTATTTCATCATCGTTTCATTTATTTATTTACAGAGTGTCGCAACTCACCGGCTACGAACCGCAGGATTTGATAGAGAAGACACTCTATCAATACATTCATGCCTTGGACGTGCTGCCCATGCGCTGCTCTCACCAGATACGTAAGTGCCCGTGAATCAACGTCCTTAATCCTTGCCATATTTTCATTGGAAATCCTTTTTGTATTTCTTTGTTGGTGCTTGTTGTTTGTGTTTTTTTAATGTTTTTTCTTTTATTCGTTTTTTTTTTTTGGATGTGGCTTAGTAATGTTTAAGGGCCAAGTAACCACCAGATACTACAGATTCCTGACGAAAGGCGGCGGTTGGGTGTGGGTGCAATCTTATGCGACCGTTGTGCACAACACTCGTGCGTCACGACCGCACTGTATCGTTAGCGTGAATTACGTTCTAAGGTAGGTAGAAATTTAGTACAAAAAACTTGGGGATATTAGACAAGGACATCGTGGGAAAGTTTTCAAAAAGAAAAAAAATAATAAATAAATAAAAAAATGAAGAAATAAATAAATATATAAATAAATAAAACAAACATTAAATATAAGAATCGGCAAATAGATAACGTTGCCAGATTTTCAGGTCGTTGTAATAGATCTTAGAAATACACATATTGTTATTAGAAATTGAAAAATTACTATAATTTTAAACTAATAAAATAAATAATTATAATAATATTTTCAGTGAAAAAGAAGCAGAAGATCTCTTACTTAACGAAATTCAAACGGGTGTGATAAAGAATGAATCTCATACTCCAGCGGCTAGTCTGACACCTGCGTCTGTCCTGTCAGGACATCCGGTTCTCTCAGCTCCCGCTTCAGTCTCTAACGCACTGCCTCCGAACGTCACTAGCGGTATTACTTCCGTCGGCGGGGGTGGCTCCGGTGGTATTCAGCCAACGGCGCTAAGCCATAGCCCGGACAGTCCTTGCTACGAGATGCCTCCTGTTGTCCATCCACCGGTTCACCCATCCAGCAATCATAACCCAAATCGGAATATTAATACGAATAATAATTATCATCCGCATATTCATCAGCATCAGCATGGAGAAGCGCAAGTGGCGCCTAATTGTGCTCAGGAGACCCTCGGCTATAATCATATGTATCCAACTAGTAGTGAACTGATCGTCAGCTCAAGCAGTGACCATCAGCTGGGTCACGAGATTCAATTCCCCGATACGACCACGCCCACTGGCTTCTATCACAATAACAATCATTATTTTTATGATGCTACCATGGTGACTGCAGGTGAAGGAGCCAGTGTTTCCATCATACGTCCATTTTCGGCAAATTCGAACAGTTGTTCGAGCAGTTCGGAAAGTGATCGACAATTGTCGAACGGTAATGCATCGATTGTGAATGGCGCCTCGCCACAGACGACTTACAGCGATTTGTATGAATTGAACTGCTTTTCCGACAGTAGTTGCCATCAACACACCCACACGCATCACCATCAACCACAACACCATCATCATCATCATCATCACCATCAACATCATCATCAGCAGCAACCCCAGCAACATGTTAACGATTTGCATTTGCAACATCACAGCGGTCTCACGCAACAACAACATCACCTACATTTGGACCAATCACCACCGTCGCAACATTCACACGAAACGCAGCAGCAGCAGCAGCAGCAGCAGCTGCTGCCAACGCATCATCACATCACTGAAAGTTTCACTGATTCGTTTAAGGCTACGAACGCACCACACTACACGAGCGTAATCGTGGAACCTCATCAATATATCGCCAATGGCTTCGTGCACTAGAAGTGACGAATAGGGCCATGCGCATCACTTCATCTCTGCAGATGACGCTGATAATTTCCGATGCGTACTATTGTTGTTGTAAATTAATTATAGCATGGCTGAGCCATTCAACGAATGATACCCAATATCGAATGATATTATCTCGTTGGTTTATCCTTCTCTTGGACGATTTTAATTTTATTTATTTTTTATAATTTGTTTTTTATTAGTTTTAGATTGTAATCATAAATCTTTTTTTTATAATCGAATATTTTCGAAATTGTTAACGTTGCCGAAAGAATTTTGTCCAGTTAGGAAGCGATCGCCCTTTCGGGTGAAATAAGATTTAGAATTATATATAGGCTTAAAATAGGTACTAAATAAAATTGTTAAAATAACGATACAGATATATCGTTTAGTTGTAAAAAGTAGATTATTGTAAATTGCGTATTTTGTGTAAATATCGAAAGATTACAAGAAAATTGATCTTTGAAAACCAATTGATTGTAAAATTAATTGTAAGTTTTCTAAATTAATATTAAAACATAAAAATAAAAATGTACAAATGATTTATAAACCATAATAGAACGTTTTTTTTTGTCATTAATGTGTTTCATAAATGGGATACTGGGGTCACAAATGGGATTCTATGATTTTAGATTATATTATATATAGATTATAGATTATATAAGATTATAGTAAGATTTATATATATATAGTAAGTTTAGTAAGATTTGAAACATTGTAGAAACATCTGAATTTACAAATTAGTCAAATATCAAAACTCAATTATTGTCCGTGGGCGGTCATTTTTATGCAATCTTCCTGGTAGCTCTCAAAAATCTGTTCTCATCTCTTCTCTTTAACCCGCCATCAATTTACGTGCTTAAACCAAGGTTCGAACCTGATTATCTTTTCTTGTTATTTGTCGTTGCAATTCAACTGAATGATGCTGGAATGGGTGACGTCTTGTTGACTGCAGTAATATCAAACAGTTGCAAGTTAACTGCAATGAGGAAATGATATGAGCCGATTAAACCTTGAAGCAAATGTGGGCTGAACCATAGAGTGAGAAATAACGAGTAAGAGCAAGAATAGAGTAGAGTAAGAATAAAATAACAATAATAATAATAGAGTTATTTCTTACTCTATGCTTGAACATATTAAAAACCTGTTGGCTGTTTGCTTCCTAGCATCTGTTAAAATCAAATCAGGTCTTATGGGAAACGAGAAGAAATAAATGACTAATTGTTGCTGAGTAATAGCTTGAACACATAAAAATGGTGCTCATTGCCGGCAATCAGCAGCAATGTCACTAACTTGACATAAAAAAAGCTAAAAATAACTTGAACACGCTTGTAGTTCATAATTATATATGGAAATTCACAATAGTAGGCCCGTTGCAACACGCCATACACTCGAAATGACTGATTTCCAGAGTGTGGATGGTGTAACAAGCATGCTATTGTGAATTGTTAGATATTTTATTCGCTACGAAGTGGTTTTGAAAAAACAGTATGTTGAGTTGCTGATTGTGTATTTGTACATTTCGAATACCTAGAGCAAACAGCCTTGTTTTGGCCACGATTTTGCGCATTAATACCTAAAGAGAGCAATTTCTTGTAGTTATTATATATTTGTTATTATATTCTTCACTGAAATTTAAGATTGCTTCCACTCAGGATTTCTAAAATTCTACTTAAAAGATCGTGCATATGTAATACAGACTATATTCTCACTTTAAAAGAAAAAATACGTTTTATTAAATATACGTTTTATTAAATACGTATTATTTTTTAAAAAAAGTTTTACTGCGTTAAATTTACTCTTACATAAATCTGTAGTTAATTAAAAATGAAAGAATTACATTGGTTTTCAAGTTCGTATTTATATATTGTATTTAATCGTGAATTGTTTAGAAATTCATTGTTGGTTAACAATCGCTCACTCTTGAACCTATCATACGGACTGTATCGACCTTTATTTATGAGTGTTTTTAGCACTCGTTGTAAAACTCAACAGGAATTTGTCCCTCGCAGCAACGAATGAATTTAAGGTACTCGCTTACTGAATGACAGCAAAACCTTTCTTTTTTGGCAGAAATTTAACCAAGTAAAAAGGTGGGGATGTATTTTATTTTAAATTTAATATATATTTGAATAACCTTTTTCGATATAATTACCAAGTATTTATATAGAAATGCATTCAATTGTTCGATTATAATATTACTTGACATCTAATTTAATTTTTAATTAATTTCACTGCACACGTGTCTCGCCATAGTTTAGCCTGCTATTATTTCCAGATTTCAAGATGCAACTTTTTGTGCGTGGTTTAGAATCAATTCAGACTCTTGAAGTCCAAAAGGAAGATACCATTGCAGCTGTAAAGGTGATTGGTTTGTTGGGTATTTGTGTATTTCCGTCGTTAATGTTTCTTCGGCTTTAGGCTCAATTGGCGCTCAGCAATGGACTCGCTTGCGAGGACATCACACTAAATTGCGCTGGTAATGCGCTCACCGATGACATGAATGTCGGTAGTTTAGAATCCTTCGAATTGGATATAACTGTGCCAATGCTTGGTGGTAAAGTGCATGGTTCCCTAGCTCGTGCTGGCAAAGTAAAGGGACAGACACCGAAGGTGGAAAAGCAAGAGAAGAAAAAGAAGAAGACGGGACGTGCAAAGAGAAGGATTCAATACAATCGTCGTTTTGTTAATGTTGTTCAAGGTTTTGGTCGGCGCCGTGGCCCGAATGCAAATTTCTCTTAAAATGGTTAAATAAAGATCGCCTTTGGTATTTTCAATATTGGAAGAAAAACAAATTATTTTGGAAAGATGCAATTCATTACAATCAAGTATTCATACTATTGATTAGCGAAATTTGAAACTAATTGAATTTTAGTAAAACAAGTGATTAGTTTGCTGGAGATTTATTGGTATCTGAATGGCTTCCACTAAGAAGTTTAGTTAGAGAAAACTGTCCGTATATTTCTTCTTTCCAATTCGTACCAACGATAATACCCGTATTCCAGAAGGATTATGAAAAGGGCAATTAGGGAACCTGCAATAGTGTTCGAATTATATTGTCTGTACATCCTCTTCTATAATATTGCTTACCCACTAGTAGAACAAGAAAACATCCTTGCATATCTACTAAATTGACTTTATGGTTAACTGTTTTACGCAGCAAACTTTTGCTCGTGCATTTGTCTTGTGCTGGCAAATGGTTTTTATGCCAGCGTTCGATAAAGCCCATTTGAAAAAGGCGTATGATTTTATCATTGATTAAATGGAAATAAGGACTATTACTGGGCATCATTAAACCTATGGGTTCATCGACAAAGTCTTCTTTACCTGTATTTAAAATCAATTGTTGCGATTCAAATTTCATCAGTATTCGTAAGAATATTTTTACCCAACATGAATTTGCAGACTTTAGACTTTTCGAAATTACGTTGAATCAAAAGTTGAAGATTAATACGCCAGTCTATAATAATCCGTTTTCCTTTTTCTACGGCAGTGATATCTTCATAATCTATACTACTGTATATACTACCAATTTCAATATAACGACGAATATCTGAACGTGCTGAAACCTAAACGTTGTTAAAGAATATACTTATGTAAATCAAATTATTAAATTATTTCACTCGGAAACATACAGTTGAATATTTCTGAAAGAACGTTCCATTACGCAAAGCATATTTCTCGACATCATGCTGTCAGAAAACTTGTGAAAGGTATTCAAGACCTGGTTCGAATTTTGGAAAAGTTAAAAACGCCACTAAATTCCCGCAATATGTCGTAACCAAAACAATGGCCACAATTAACCAGATCCCGACTAATATACGTCCGCTATCACTTTTTGGCAAATGGGTGCCTCCTGGTAAAGAAAATTCAACAACAACAAAATACTTACAAATAAGTAAAAACTTCGGTATTAAAAAAATGTATCATACCTTGCTGAAGTAATGCTCCGTAAATATACCAGAAGCAATATTTGATGCTACAAAGACCTCTCGTTCTTAAATGGCTTACGGGTACCAAACAATTCAAACCATAAAGGATGGGTGCAATTATAAAAATAATGCCTACTAATGATGCCCATGTCTTAAGGATAAAAAACAATGATGAAGGTAAAAAATTATTTTAATATCAAATTGATAGCATTGCTATTCCGATACCTCTAAAGTAAATGGCGCTGTAAATAAATAGATTCTACTGACTTCATCTGGTTTTCTTGAAATGAAAGTGTATTTTTGAATACTAATCGGTACGGTATAATTAAATGGTTTGAATTCCATTTCATCGATGGTAACCGCCACGGCAGCTAAAAAGAACTACCATTTTGAGAAAAAAAAGTACAAAAAGAAAACGAAAAAGATGAAAATTAGTTACAATAATTATAAAACCGTGTTCTGTTGTATTAATACTGTATCATATTAGGTTAATACTCGTATCAATAGAGTATTTTTTCGACGATTGAAAATTCTTTGAAAACTATTTTTGTAAAATAAATTGATTTTGATTTTTTAATTCTGTTAGAAAACAATGTAGCGTATTAAATGAATTAGAAGCTCTAAGTTAGATTTTAGTGGTTCAAATAAAGGGCAATTGAAAACTTACACGATTTCCTTGAATAGTCTCGATTAAATGTTGAGGTATAATATAAGTCATACTGCCCAAGAGATCGATCTACGGAAAAATTAATTAAAAAAATTTAAAATTTTGCATTGAAAATTCCGTTCTTTCTAGAAAAAGTAAATTACCGACTTATTGGAACTAATGACGTCATCCATTTCGTTGGTTTTAATCTCATGTAATTGGTAAGTGAAATTAAGCATGTGACTCAGCTGTTTAAGGATTTCCATAACAATACCAGTATGAGCCACAATTTGATTATTATTATTTTTAATAATAATCTGCCAGGGAGGATTCTAGGAAGGATTAACATCATACAGACAAAAATCATTATGTGGTGATGTGATTCAATTGATGACGTCAATACATACATGCATAGTAAGAATGTCCAAAGTGATATTACGGAAATATTGATGAATATGTGGAAATAGATACTCCTTGACATCGAAGCCCAAAAGAGTTCTCCAAAAGCCGACATCAATAAATTCGAAATATTTATTTCGCGTATCTTGGAGTGAATAATATTTGAAAGTATTTTATAATTGTTAGCAAGACAATTTTTTCTTGACAAAGAAAGCCAAACAACAACAATAATATAATTCTAAGTCTTACCATCTACAATTTTTATCTTATGCTCTTGACTTTTACCCCACGTAAGGGCGGTTTCCAATTGCCAAGAAGAGCAACTCGAGCACTTGCTATTTTCCTTGAGATAGTCCTGACAAATTGTTTTCTGGGTTAAATTAAAGGCCAAAAGAACTATCATAAATTCGATATATTCTTACCGTTATATAATGCAATATTTCATTCTGTTTTTCCTCTTTCGTAAGGCGTATTGATTCCCATTCTTCGTTCGATATTTCTCCATAAATTGATTGCTCTTCGTCGATCATACGCGATAAAGATGTAATGAAAGCGAACGAAACTTCCGAGAGAGTGCAGTTGAGAGTATTCTTAGAAAATCGAATTATTAATATTGATAACAATAATAATAATAATAATAATAATAATAATATTCGAAATAATTAATTCTCTTTAACTGAACAGTCTTACCACGCAATTGGATTTAGTCGCATTTTTAACAAAAGCAATATTTGCACCCTCTTGCAAATTCTGCGTAACCAGTTTGGCATTAAAACCACCATCATCATTGTCATCGTTATAATTATTAATAAAGAAAAGCCATTGATTGTAAATATGAAACATATTCAAACCGTCAGCCATCTCGATAATGTCTTCGTAAAATGCCGACATCACAATAAATTGATTGGGTGCTCGAACGTCCCTGGAAAAGGGTTCAAGGATCTCACGGATTGTCGCACGTATTTTCTGCGTTTTCGTAGATAAACTATCGTTCAATTTATAGAGATAGAGAGATAATGGATTGATGTAATGCTTGAAGTTATCCTGCGCCAAAGTTTGGATTAAAAGAGAATTTCTATAAACTGAAAACAGAAAATCGCGTTATTGATATTAATAAAATTTCAAGTGTTCAAAAAAACATAAGAACAAAATCACAAGAAAAATTCATTTTAAAATAAAAATAATTATATTTATTTTTGCAATTAATTTTAGAATAGATTTTAGAATAGAATTTAGTGAAATTAAGTGATTAAAATTAGTAGCTTTGAAACAATACTTACCCATCGATTGATCAATTAAAAGAATTCCAGACTTCCAGTCGAGAATGCCTTGGGATTTTGAATCCAGAATCATTTGTTCAAATCCATTTTCATTACCGACAACTGGTAACTGTGATAATAATTATTACGTTCTTGATTACAAAACTGATTATGTTTATGAGTATGATAAAGCAAATTATGGTGATTAAAATGGCCGAGAAAATTGTCAACCAGAGTTCTGAATTTTGAAAGCGTTCTTAGGTGTTTAAAACCAAATTCGATAATCGGAATTATTCTTAAATCCCAAATAGCGTGATACAAAATAAGAAATGTTCCGATTCCGCAGAAGATGCGATCGAAGATATTATATCACTGTTTTGTTTTTTAAGAAGCACAAATTCAGAGTCAGGTAAAAAATCTCTATAAATGAGAGGTCTCTATGTTTCAATGATCTCACTTTAGTCCTTCGCTCATTTGTGATTTTTCGTTTCTAATAAAACGATTAAAATTCAACAATAGCTCGGATGGTTTTTACGACCGAATATCTCAGTTATCGGGGTTATATCTATTACTGTACAATAATGGCGAAATTGTTTTAAAATGGATTTGAGAAGTCTAAAAATTTTTAACTTTTTTATAAAATTTTCAGACGATCGTAAAAATGAAGGTAAAACATAGGCGAGGGAGGTAACGAACAATTATGGATACTGAGCAAATACATTGCAGAAAATTACTCCATTAGAATAAATGAAAAGCCTATTAGGATACACAGAGTTTAAGGGGATGATTGTGTAATAACAATTCTTGAAGATTTTTTGTTTTATTTCCTTGTTTATCGTCTTAATTTTGTTGTTAAACGAGAACAGTTTTGAAAATAATATTTGGGGAAAAGTACCAAAAACAAGAAAATTCTCAATTTGCCGTTATTACACAATCACTCCTCATTTTTTCTTTAGTTATTAATTTTTAACGGAACAATTTGCTCAGCCATTGATATTGCGATAAAACATATAATTTCGATTACCATCAGGGCACGATTGGGTGGTAAACGAGGGCAATTTGTGTCAGTGATTGCTATAAGTAAAACCGATGTGACAAGCGTTGATTCGAATAATTTCCAAGTATTTTCACAATCGGTTATTGAAATTGCAGCAATAAATTCTAAATTAATAATTTCAATTTCAATTAGGTATAAAATTAATTAAGTAATACCAATAATAATTAAAATGACGCCTAAAAGAGTCTTACCTTTCTTTAAACGTGATGGAACCCACGTAAAATATCTTACATTTACTCCGCCATTTTTTAGATTTTCGCGAATGTTATCACTGAGAATTTTACGAAAATTGCTTAAAATATTTTGGTCATTCTTCATCACGTACTCCTGATCTACAACAACGGCTTAGTGAAAAAGGGAAGAATTATTTTTTAAGAAGTTTTCAAAATAAAATAAATATTTCCTAATGCGCATTTTCACGAACCTAACGAAGCATTTAAACTTAAGAATGATGAAAACTCATTTCCTCCATTTCCTTCCGTCAAATTCCGGGATAAAAGAAGAGCACACGTATTTAGCACGATTAAGACTGTTATGCGAGACTTCATCGCTTTACGGCTGCAGGAATGCTACTGAATTGTACGGAATGATTCGATTCGATTAATCACAAAAGCCATTCAATTTGATTTAATTAAAAATTTAATACGGAAGTAACGCTAGCGAGGTTCGAGAGGGAAAGGACGTTATTAAGGAATCAATTTCATACGACGAAGGGCATAACAATATAACAATAACAAATTATTAGACGAAGTAATGGGATTGCGTGTGTGAGTGTGTGTGATTTGATTGGTTTTAATATTTACTTCAAATATCGGTTGGTCGTTGGCCGAAGATAGTATTCGGTTTACGGTTTCAATCGGTTTATTCGTTCATAACGCAGGTGTCCTATTTTTGGCTATTACCATCTACCACATCCCGCCCCTCCCTCAACCTCCCACAACTTTTTCTTCTACTCGTGAAACCAATTGTGTCTGTAAAGCGTAAAATGCTCAAATTAAATCCTTTTTTATTGTACTGTTTATAGTAATTGTTGGCATAAAGGGAGGGGTGGGGGAAAGTAATAAATGAAAACAATACTAATAAATTAATTGATATCTAAAACTAATCTGAAAAATATTATTTAAAAAGAAAACAAAATTTTATTTAAGCAATATTTACGAACTACTGAGATAAATATCGAGTAAACGACGTGGTGAACGGTTTGGTGATTATCGGAAATGCAGCAATGGTGAAGGAAGTCCGCTGAACGATATTAGACGAACGCTGATTGAGAAAGTGTGAAAGGGATGTCATTTAAGTATACTGCGTATGAATTCGTACATATGAACATTTTGAATTAACGAAAAAATTTGAATCTGAAATTTTGAAAAACGGAAAAAATAAATATATAAATTATTAAGTAAATAATGAAAAAAATTTAATAAATATCGGGTCGTGGTGATATTTTAAATAAGTGCTTGGGCGATTTTTCCTATGAATAAATGTGAGTTTTTGCACTAGTTCATAATCATGGATGAACCAGAAAATTTTACAACTGTGTCAGTAGAGATGCGTCAATTAATTGATGGTAAGGTCAAATTTAATTTGTTTATTTCTAGTCAAATAACTAAATGCATTAATGTTTTGTGTGTTATGTAAATACATTTTATTAAACTCTGTCCCCTATTTTTATTTAGATCACATAAATAAATTTTCTAAGAAAGTTATTCAATTTACACCAAATGCTTATTCGGATATTATAAAAATATGAATAACACAAAAAACTTAAAATATATACTTTTACAAGGCAGAATACATTATAATACAAAGTTCACATTATTTGTACTATTTTATATACATTGAGTAAGTATACCATAAATAAGAACTAATTTTATCAATTAAATTAAGAACTAATTAAATATAAATCAATATAATTTGATTACTTTTAAAATAACTTTTTGATTAGAGGATTATTTTCTAAAGGAGATTTAGCTTATTTTTTCTTAGAGTTTTTGTATGATCTGTTTTTTTATAACGATCAGAAAAAATTTGGCAGAATAAGATTGACATCTCATAAAAACCAAAACGAGTAATGAATACTTGTAGGACTCGTTTTAATCGTTTGTTATTTTTCGTTAATCGTATTAATTGTATTAACTCGAAAGGGTTGGAAGAGCTTGTGACAAAACCGTTAATCTTTATCTCTTCTTCGGGTTTCACTATTGCCCGAAATTCTATTGATTTCACTAATACTAACTTTAGAAAATAAAAAATTCCGACAGAACATTCACTGATTTTTTTCGATCATTTGAGATCGAGTGATTTTAGAGAGCATTTAAATGGTTCATTTGCAGTTGATCGTTCGGTTTGAGATCTATTTTTCGGAGATAAACTTTTCTTAATAAAATAAATGCATTTTTCTTGGTTTGATAATTTCTTTTTCTCGTTAGTTTGGAACATTAATTTTTTATTTGATCGAGTGAGAGGACCTCCTAATGGAAATGGCCAACATGTGGATGTTTATTATAAATGAGTTTGTTATTAACCTGCCCTTCTTTATTAATAATGAGTCTAACACTTTAAAAGTAGATAATTTTGATTATTGAATTGTTTGATTTCATTCGGTTTTAATTATTTGTCAGATGACTTTTTTGGTTTTTATATTGATAGATGGTAGAACACAACGTTTATTCTATACACTGTCTCCGCTTTTTCTCTCTTCCCTCTTGGTCTTTTAATTGTTCAATTTAAAAGCATTCCTAAAATTCTCTCGAATTTTCTCATTCGGTTAGGATTGCATTTAATCGTTCCTCTACCGCTACTTTTCGAGATTTATAAACAAATTCACAAACAGCTACAACACATGCCACACCCATGCCGCCCATCAGCACTACAAACACACCACCAACATTCGCCAAACCCAATTCATTGGCTGTCGAGGATGATTTGGACGTTTCAACTCGACAACTACCTCCGCCACGTTTCTCCTTCCACCATCTGGTCTTCAATATATACAAAGTTCCTTCTTCCTGAAGTTTTAGAATTACGCCATTGATGGCAGTTCGATACGGAGAATCTTGTGTTGAAATAATAGGAGGATAAGTTGGAAAGAAAATTAAAAGAAAATTGTTTTAGCTTTATTTACTTGGCGGTGTTGCGATACCATAGCCTTTCGTGTCTAACATTCCACCCACTTGAGTCAACTCACAATTCCGTTCGGTTACGTATTCAATAGATGTAGATTCCATTAGAAATGCATATGATCCTGTAATAACGACGACGATCATGTCACCGAAAATTATACCAAAATAGAATTTCTTCACCTTTTCCTTTAATCACACGATCAACACCTTCTCCATTGCTGGCCGTAAACACTGAAGGTCGTGCTGATTCCATAACGGACCACATATTTTTATAAGTTGTAATTTTTGATTCCTAAGGTTTTGGCAAGATGATTACTGATGAAGTATGTAATTTAAATTGAAGTCATGGCTTACCCTAAAGAAAGCAGCTGTACTTCCTCCCTTGAGTGCACCATATTTGATACGCGTTTGTTTAGCTAAATCCTCAGCATTTTCGATCGGAGAATCCATGCGTTCGACCGTAAGAAATGCAGCCAAATTTGCCGTGTATGATGATATCATGATTAGCGTGAAGAACCACCACATTCCAGCCACCATACGAGTAGATAGAGCTCTTGAAATTAATTCGAAATTAATTAAAATAAACAACGAAAATTAATCGAAATATTATCAGTTTTACTCTAACGAACAAAATCTTACTTTGGCAAAAAATCACAACCCTGTTGCATAAGAGAACCAATGGCGAACCACATGCAATTCAAAAGAGTAAATTGATTTTCCACTTTTTCACCATGGGGACCCGTATAAGCTGGCCATTCGTAAGGAGTGAATCTGTAGGCGAAGAAATTGTTTATTTAAAGATTCGAATCAAATTCGAATCAACTCCAGTATACTTGGCCAAAATGAATAAGAGTACGGAAACCCCAAGATAGGCGGTAGCCATATAAATCCACACGTCCAAGGAGAGTGGAGAAAGGAATGAGAAAAGATTCGGTGGTTGTTTTTCTGGTTTGCGATAGAGAACCGAAACACCCAAATTCATGAACGGCATGGTAAAATCGACGGCTTGTTCACGTTCGAAAGTTATAGTAAGATCAGCTATAGCCAGATCGGCTCTTTGTTCTAACAATTCGCGTATCATGCCATTCCACTCGCTATAAAATAAAGAATATTTTAAAGGATAAGAAGAAAAATGAAGGGAGAACATAATCCACAGAACGAACCCTGTATCTTTGTTGTAACTGCCGTAAGCATGATCAGGAACTAATTGGATTTTGTAGTAAAATCCTAAAGCCTTCGAAATCTCGTGAATTAGATCGACAGCATATCCTTCAAATTGATCGTTCCCGCTTAACGGTACCGACGATTCCTTACGCATGCAATACGGATTGCTCTGTAAACCGAAGTGTAGGAGTACAGGATTAATTGATGTGAGTGCGAGTGGGAGAGAAAGACACTTACCAAGATCGTGGTAATAACCAATGTTTTATTTTTTAAATTCGCTTCAATTTCTTGTTGATTCTGATTGAAAGTTCTTGTAAAATTAATACCCTCCGGCAATGTCGAATTCCACGTGCCAATCTTTCGTATACCACCTGCTGCCAATTCAATAATATCGAGTATAAAATCGCTACGAAAACCCTGATGATCGAATTTAATCACATTCGTTAGACCTTTCATTTCGACGATTTTCATATAGTTAATCAGACTGAAACCATGCTGCCACGTATTCTGGCCATCGCATTTAATTGGATGTATATCGATTTGTTGCGACGTATCTAAATCGTGCAATGCTTTAGCAAATAAATGCACAGCATCGTACATTAGTGCTGTCTCAGAATTAACTGTGGATAAATTCGCAGATCGGACTATACCGCGCTCCTCGACCGTCCATTGCCGTACCACCTCCGTAACAATCTTTTCATTGATCAAACGGAAACCGGTAACATTCGTGCCACTGTACCTAAACTCATCGAGATTAACGCTATGCAAATCCAACGACGTTATCAGATAACTATGATAGTCACTCATCATGCCGATCTGTTGAGCCTGTTTTAGTACTTCATATATCTTTTCGGTTGAGCAATCCAACACGATGTGAGCTTCAGCCGAGATTTTAATTTGCTTCAATAATGGTCTTAAAGGAAAAGTGAAAAAAAATTTTAGAAGAAAAATAAAATCATTTCAAAAATAATTTCATTTACCTGTAGTCACCGGAATCACTTAATTGCCTTACGGTAATGGGATACGTTGAGGTCTCGTGTGCTTTTAGAAGCTCTTGTAGCCGTACGATGCCATCACTGTTTTCATAAATGATGGTAAATGATTTCCAACCCCAAGAGCGTACTATATCAACATAAGCCTATACAAACGATAAAAAGATATTCGTCGAAATTCAATCCTCAGTTTAATTACGATGTTCAGCTTCGAAAAAGATTTCCCATAATAATCAAAACTACCTTCGAAAGTACATCTGCGTGTGGATAAAGATTAACCAAACAACTTTCTCGACGTATTCTATAGTCCCAACGATTCTCCAAATGTGGAATCTGTAATGAAAGTGAAGAGAAAAGAATTTATTTGATTATTAAATTGCTTCAAATTGAGAATTACCTCCATGGTATCGCATATACTTTGCACGTGACTGGATGTTAGCGTGGATTGTGGTCCAAAAATGGCAGCCACTCCAATGTTAAGTAATCCGCAAACTGTTAATGTCATGGAAAGAAGAAAAAGAAAATGAAAACAAAGATGAGGAAAAGTTGCGAAAAATGTTGGATATTTATTCCCTTCCAAAAAAGAGGCTCTAAATCGTTTTGAGAATTTCTTGTTTGATTTTTAAATTAACGGATTATGCAAAATATTATTTTCGTCATCGAAAAACGTTCATGTCATTTGCTCTGTTAAACCTCTTGCGTATCCCCTCGATGGTTATATATTTTTAGGATTATTTTTACCCCCGTTTATTGAGAAACGATATGATGAACAAAACAATAAAACGCTTGATTTGCGTAGCAGAATTATTCAGAGAAGTCGTTCTGTGAAGAAAGGTTCGGCTCATTCTTTTGAGAAAATTATGCTTGTAGAATATTCTTCATAAATTCAGACGTATCAAGTACCCGATTCCCAATTCAGTTCTTAAGGAGATTAAAGGAGACTCAATATCTAATCAGGAGTGAAATATTAGAGTGAATATTTTGTGCAATTCCCCCTGTCGCTCCACCCCTCTCCAAATAATCAAATTGTCCGTATATAAAGCCTTTACTCACCCTTCTTCCCAGCATGGAAGCTATCGTACGGTGATATACGTTCTATTTGCGCCACCAGTTTAGATCTCGGTAAAATCATTCGATCTGTATTAATGTGATCCACCGCTTGACGAAATGCTAGCTCTTGACTGCCATCCGTAGGGTGAAACATACCTCCTAGTATCGATGTGCGTTGATGAGATTGCGAGGTATAAAGAAACACAAATAAACAAATAAACATGAAAAACAGAAATTAATTACATCGAAAAATCGGAGCAAAACAAAACTGGAAGAAAATTGAAAAAGAAAGGAAATTAAGAAATAGTAAACGATTGTATCAAAACAAACGCATGCGTTTCTTTCGCGCACATTCAATTCATTCTTCATTGAGAGGCTGGCGTTTGAAAGGTAGCGGATGAAACTCACAAATATTGAGAAAAATCAATAATATCAAATAATTTGAAAACATTTTAAAATAATATTTGTCTCCGTTAATAAAAAAAAAACAAACTTACCGATTTTAATAATGTCGGGAAGGGCGAACGAAAATGATATGAAGTGTAAAATTATCAGTGTTCCGAATACGCGTCTCTGATTGCAATTCATTTTCGATTTTAGTTATATTTCATTGAATATCTTCTTCTGTGTTTTCCGTGGTCATTGATTCACGATTCCGTCTCAATTTGAAGCAGATTAAATTCTGCGTTTTTTAATTATTTTCTTCACAAATGCACGAGTCGCAGCTTCATTTTTTGGTTTTGAGACACGTTTAAACGTTCGATTAATTGAAACGTTCATTTAAGACTGATAATATTCTTCAGTATCAGTGTCGGTGACAGTATCCTATTACGATATCCTGGTGGTGCTACGGATGCTGGTATGGATGATAATAAAATTGTCTCTGCTTTGGCATGTCTCTCATCTTAAAAATCTGCTCTCATTGGATGCTGTCAAGTTCTTCTGTTTCTTCTTCGTCATTCATCGTATTACTTACACTCGAAAATTCGAACAAAATTCAACAGGCCGCAATCGAAATATCACACAAGCAGTGTAGTCGTCGTAGTTAGTGACAACTTCTGTTAGAAATAATCATCCAAAATGTTCGTATAATTTCTTTATTTTATGTGACAATTGGTTTTGCTAAAAAACAATTCTTGTGAATTTTATTAATTTCAGGAAAAGATTTGCTTACAAATAATCATGAAATTGGGTCCAATAGACCCAAAGTAACTTTTTTTGCTAAAGCTTTAAAGCTTTTTCACAATTTTGGTCTATTAAACACAGTTTATTAATTGGACCAAAAGCTTCTTCGAAAGTTTCGGCTCATAAAAGCTTTTATGAATTGTTATTCAGTGTGATAAACCCAAACGGCCTTTGGAACCAGCTAACAAACGTAAACAATATAATTTTCTTGACTGGCAGTGCTTTAATCCGTTTACTATGCAATGAAAGCCATCGATTCTTTTAGAATATGATTGGAAACAATGAGCGTGCATGAATCGTCGGTGACATTTCCATAAGGTTTAAGATTACGATTTACCGCTAATTCGTTTGTTGACGAGGATATCAATTGGAAAGAAGGATAATACTGTAATTTATTGAACAACAATGAACAATTTAATGCAAAAGGGATCAATGCAATTAGAACCATTATTTATTTGCAAGTTTCTACAAAATCGGTTTTAGTTGATTGTGTTTCAACTCTAATTGTGATGATGATTTTTATTATAATTATTATAATTAGCATTGTTATTATTTTTATTGTTATTATTATTATCATTATAATTATTATTATTTTATAATTATTATTATTATTTGATTAATATTATTATTATTAAATTGTGTTATCAATATTGTCATTATTATTATTATTATTCTCTTCATTATTATTGTCATTACCTTTATTATTATTATTATCGGCATGACCTTGACGGAAGAAAATATCACCATTAGAGATCCCACACACAAAACCTATTTTTGCGATAATGAATAGATTGCAATTACTTTCGACCTGCCTATACGAATCACTCTATCTCTATCATTTTGCAGTTGTCTCGCTCTATCATTCGTGAAGACAGAGTGTTCATATAAATAACCAAAAGAGAACAAACTAAAATGTCACACTTCATCACACTCCAGAAGCCGTCGATCATTATGGCTTAGCATTTTAAGTTTTTTTTTGCCAACGGCTAAAGGACTAAATGATGTTTGTTTTTGTATTTGTTAGGAAGGAAAATTCTAAATTAACATCAATGAAACGAAACCGACGACGAAAATAGAAACAAAAATAACAACAAAAACGATAGCGCCAACAAAATGAGCTGAATATTAATAGAATACAAAAAATATCATAAAAAAGTATAAAAGGTTACAAAAAATGAAAAGATGGATGAAGAAAGAAAACATGGTTGGTGGGGGTGGGGCGTGGAGAAAGGGGAAGGAAATGAAAAGATTGAAAACTTTGTCAGCTGTTAAGCTCTTCGTTGTTTTTGTAACTCCTAAAGCCACTACATAAAAATCTCATTCTGTTCTTAAATAAAGTCTCTCCTTCGACAGAATAAAACTTTAAAGTTTTAACAAAATTATCGATTATTTTGTAAGTATGGACGTATACAAAGTAAGTTCTACAAAGTAATAAGTATATAAAATAACGAATTTAGATTTAATAGAAATCGGAAAAATTAAACAAGAGTTTTTCTTCTCGAGTAGAATAAATAATAAAACATTAGTTTGAAAATAAAAACCGATATTTTTTAGCAAAAGAGATTTTTTATACATATTTTTTAACATATTTATGAAATTTCACTTCAGTGATTATAAAATACTCACCACAGGAATTCCTTTAACCCCCAAGAGTTTGATGATATTAATTCGGGACAAGCGTTTAGTGCCCAAGCGAAATTTGGGGAAAAAAGTTTAAGATAGACATATATTTTGTGTATAGAAAATATATTTTGAGCAATAATTGATTACAAATAACTATAAGATACATCTAGAGATTATATGAATTGTTTCCACTTTACTATAACTAAAATCGTTATAAATTTTCATGAATTTTATTTGAATTTTTCTTTTTTTGTTTGAAACTTTTCCTATAATTGCTTTCTTTAAAGGATAATGGTTTGGCAAAAATCTCTATCTCAAATCTGTTTGGCAAATATCACTCCTCAAATTTTTCTCAGTGTGACTCCTAATAATTAGTGAATTTTAATGCTTATTTATTTTAAAAAAATCCGAAAGATTATCATTATGTATAAGCAACTTTAATTATCAAATAAATTATTGTGAAAAGAAGAAATAGTGAAATACTTTAAAGGATAATTTATTAAAGGACTCGGACGTGCTAAGAAATTTAGAAAACCGCTGAAAATGATCGGAACTGCTGAAAGTGCTGAAACCACCTAAACCACCAAAATCGACTTGTTTCGAGACTCATAAACTTTAAAAACAATCACCCAAGTCAAGTAAAATTGAAACTAAAAAAAAATTACAAAAATTAATCATTAAAACCGATAAGAGCAAAGTTCGCGCGAATGAATTTTGCGGTAAAGGAGAAGAACTTTGAAGAAATCATGCGATGTGATGAGAATTTTAATAAATAATGATGACTGAACAAACACACACACATACACACATAATCATACACGCACACACACTCACTCACACACATATGTACGCATACACAAAATCGTACAAACTCATATACTTACATGCTAAGAAATGTTAGAAAGGACAGAAATAAACATTCCGTCAATTTGTGAGAAAGAAAACAGGAAGGAAGGAAGGCAAAAAAGCATAGGTGAATATAAATAAAGTGCTGGTAGCTATTTATTCCTATATACTTACATATATATATTCTTATTTCAACATTTTTAGACATACCATCTATCATCGTCTGCCGTCGGAGCAAAGCCACGCAAATATGTTTCGACCATTCGTAACATGGTGGAAGTTTTTCAAAAGGATTTGATAAATGGTAGTGATAAGGAAGCAAAGTTATTTGAGGAATAGAAGAGCCCTTCTCCGTTTCCCTTCTGTTCTTATTTTATTCTTCTTCCTCTTCTTCTTCTTCTCCTTTTTGACAAATCGACATCAGAAATTATTTATTGATTTTGTAACGTTCACATAAAATTACTTAGGGATTATTACAAATACAAAAAATAGCACATAATTGGAAGATTAGGGTTATTTGTGGAGATTATTTGCAAAAGAATATACTTATCAAATTTTTGACATAAAAAAATCGGTTCTGCTCCGTGCTATCGATATCATTTAACATTAAAGGAGTAGTGGTGAGAAACTCATTTAAAACATCCAAAGCTAGATTAATAAAAAGGTAAAAGAAACCCGTTCTACCTTTTATAGGATATCTTTAATTCGTCTTAATCTAATACGAGCAGAGGTTACCACATGTTACAATATCGCAAATGTATATATTCCACGTGAGATATCTCCAGGAACTTGAAAGAATGGTCCTCAAAGAACGACAATTTTTGTTCATACTCCTTAAGAAATTTCCTGTGAAGTTATCTTTGAGTAAATAAATAGAATTATTGATTTTATTTTTAACAATAAATTTAATCCCTCGTTGTAGAAAATCATTCGTGGAATGCGCCTTCTTTATGAGATTTGAAACTCATTGATGCAAACCTTCAAATATCGCGAGCAATCCGTATTCTGAGAGAATTGTGGAGAAGATTTTAAGCGTTACGTGAACCCCAATAGAAAATTGAAATGTCGTAGGTGGAGAGACACAGCATTGATAGCAGTAATAACAATTAGAGCAGTAATATCAGAAATAGCAATAACAACATCTGCAGCGTCATTCACGACAAAGACAGAGATGCATTTTCGAGTGCGTAGACTAAAAGGGTCCTTAAGTCAATTACTGTCACGTTTGAGAGTAGTATGAGATTTAATTGGTTACGAGTGGCGTTAGATCTATCTTCCGACCGAGGTAGGCGGGCAGACAAAGAAATATACAATGAATATGATGCCGTTTGTCTTTTTGGAAGTCATGACATATATTTAGGGTTTCGCGTCCAGTGATATTTTTTCTTTTGAAGGGAGTTATTTACCCAGGTAGAGTTCACTGTAAAAAAGGACACTAAAACTGAGTAAATGAAAAAATATTTTATATTCTTGCAGTCGGTTGGTCATAAAGATTCTAAATAAAATTCTTCTCTTCGGTTTCCAAGGCCTCCCTCGCATAATGGTTTGCCTGATGGGACACAAGGTCGCCGTGAGGTTGCCGTGCACGATCATAATTAATACAAACTAGCGAGTGACATTTCTTGCGCCAAAGAGATATGAAGAAGATAATCATAAAGAAAAGGTAAAACAAAAGAGGAAAAATGCGTAAGGGGAAATCATTTCACGGCGTTCATTTTAATTAAAGTGAAAAATTATTATCAAGAAAATTATAGAAAGAAACTTTGGTCATTTAGAAATATTAGAATCCTTAAAGAATATTCTTTTTGCAAACTCTTCATTTCAAAGTTTTTATTTGAATTTGTAAAAGTTTTCTGAAAAGAATATGTTTTTGGTTAGATATTATTAATAAAAGAAATGCTTTAGTGACAGATATATAAATAATTTACAAATGTCCAGAAAGAGAGAGATAGAGTGAGCGAGAGAAGGAAGAAGGAGGAGTTTGAAGACAGTGTTCGTGATTTCTTTAGATTAAATTTGAAAGCAAAGTCATAGAAATTCGTTTAAAATAAAAATTGTAATAAAGTTTTTAGTAATCTTTTGGGTTTTAATGAAAAAATAAGTTGATTATTTTTTAGTAAAATTTTTATTTATTTATTTTTGAGAAATTTTATCTAGAGAACTTTGATTATATAAATGCATTCTGTTACAAATTTTACGACAATCATTTGTTTTGCAAATATAGAATAGAGGAGAATATAGTTTATTGTTATCTTTTTATTTTTCTTCTTGTTTTTATTTTTGAAATATATCAATTTTTTGAGGAATAGAAAACTTTTTATGACAACAAATGAAAGGATAAAATAAAATTTATGACACGAAAAAATTAATGGATGGATGAGCAACTCACAAACGAACATTCATTGCTTGACAAAATAAAGGAAAAGCTATTCTTTTTAGTTCTAAAACACATTACATTGAGCATGAGGAAGAAGAAGAAAATTGTGAAGAAAAAGAAGGAGAAAAAGTTTAATGTCAAAACCGCATATGTTTGTGTATTATGTTTATAATCACGCTGTGCACACCTACTAAAGCAGAACAAACACAAAAACACGTGCACGGATATATGAATACACCAGAAACACATACACATATATACCCACACATACCTCCGCAAGTACAAACGAGGCGCACATGCTCACCCTAGGAATACTCTTTCACACACACACATTTTCGTAGTTGAGAAAAAAACCAACATAAAGAACGATGTTGAACGAAATGGAAGTATGGCGTTTCCTCCCTTTCTTTTTTATTTATTGCCCGTTCGTTTCGTTCATCCATTGAAATCCCAACAAGGAGGACATCATCATAAAGAAGACCGAACAACACCGGAAGGACAGCACAGGCTGTGTTGCCGTAGGCAAAAAGCCGCAGAGCACCAGGTGGCCCGCGCAAAACGCGTGTGGCGAAATGATTAGTGAAATGGTTTAGCAATGAGAAGAAAGTGTGGGTACCATCCGGTCCTCTGGGTATGGATAAATGTTGGAACAAATAATGGCAAGTCTAGAGAAGTCAAAAGTATGTAAATGTGGGCGATGTGAGCGCAGAAAAGTACAAAACTAATGGTCACTGCTCATGTTTACCGATAATAATGAAGCAGTCGAGGAAGATCGTATATAAATCGAAAATACCTCTCGCGTTGGTGGAGCGCAGTTTGGTTTGCTTCAGGCAAAAGAAGTCCTCTTGGACTGGACCTCTCGGGTCTACGAGAATATCATTTGTAGGAAAAGCAATGCACGACGGGAATTCGAGGGGAACGGTATGAGAATAAATTATGTCTGGGAAGCCGATGAATGTGTGGTCAATAACGATTTAGTTCAATGAAAAACGAGATCGGGCAGGTTTACGAGGAAACGCCCACATCATTGGCAGAATCGATTTTTGTTTGAAATTGAGAGGAAGTAGAAAAAAATTAAAAATTAAAAAAAAACAATATTTTTCTCATCGGTGAATTATGGTATCTCGAAAACCATACAGGCAGTTATAGACGATTAACGATAACGTTATACGGGTGAACATAAAGTTAAATCATTGAAATTATTACTTAGGTAAAAATTAAATTAAATGATGTAGATATAGACTAATTAAATATAAATTGATTTAAACGATTTTACCTTTTTTCCTCTCTCTCGGTGTCCTGTCTCTTTAACTGCAATAGAAAGGCTTATATTAATTAGGCGATCTTTATGTTCGATACAATGAACGAGTTTTACGACTTAATGGCCAAGAGCATGATTTTATTACCACTTACTGGTAATAAAATTCCAAATCTCAAATTCTAAATGAAATAGAAAAAGAATGTAAAAAAGTAAAATTCAATAAAATACAAAAAAAGATTAATAAATTCCTTTGAGAAATTCTTTGTGAATAATTGAAATCTGCTAAAGGTCATCAAGCGGTGAATGCCAAAAAAATCTAACTCAACGCATCTAACTCAACGCGCAGCAATTTTATAAAGTCATGGAACCTCTCGGGGTGGGGGAGGGGCGATGAGGTTCGATTGTTTCTGTCTACTTCTTTGAACAGCGGGTTTATTCACCGAGCAAGCTTTAATAAATTACGAGAAAGACTTTAATTATTGTTTGTGGTTTTTCATCATTACCGTGATCATCATTATTGTAACTGTCCTGTGGTAATTAATATAATGATGGATACATTTCTGTATCTTCGGTATTAAAAAAGAAGAAGATAGTTCGTATGAAACAGAGCAACCGTTTTCAAACGACGGCCTACGAATATTCCAAAAAGAGTGATGGGAGGGAAGTGGGTGGTGCATGGTGGAATAACTTTTTTGGAGTTCTTACAAAGTACTCGCTTTCACAATATTATGAATTACGAATGCTATTTATTTATTAATTAATTTAACTGAAAAAGTGGGGAATTATTTAAAACGTGTGAGTTTAAACAACCCGAAGAAAGCAAAGAAGGATGGACTTTTCGTAAAACATATCGAAAAAGGGACTATTATTTAAACAATACGAATGATTACAGAATTTTACAAAAGAAATGTACTTTTTATGAGCGCAAAAGAAGGAGTAGAAAATTGTGTGCCTTAAAAAGAAATAAAAGAAACAATAAATAAAATTAAGGAAAAAAAGAGCAAGCACAAAAATATTTAATCCTTTCTCCAACCATCGCTTCTTTTCCACTCACTCTACCCTTCCTTCTCGTACCAGTTGGGGATGGTGGTGTCTTAATTTTTCGGTGCTTTGCTTGGGTCGACTATTTCCGTCGCTCGGCAATTTTGCGCGTTAATCTTAAAAGCGTAACTAAAGGGTACAGTCACCTCCCCGAACACCTTTTGATAATAATTTATTTTTATACTACCCCCTTCCGACAAGGCTTGTTCGCTTGAAACATTTGTAACGACTTCTATTGTTTTTGTTGGTTTAAATTACGAGGAATGTAGAGAAAGGATCCATGGATGAAGACGATTCGATGTTTGGTTTTTAGTGAGAATTATTAAAGTGTTTTCCTTTAAACGAAACGTTAAAACACACTTTAACGATTAATTGTTTCAGATAATGCTAAATAATTTGTGGTATTAAGTCCCTTTTGATGAAATCAGTAAGAGAGATTTTGGGATTAAAGATTTTACAAACTTTTCCTGAAGTAATAAAAGCAATCATTTGAAGAATACTTTGTTAAATTATTTCACAAATAACTTCCTAATTATTTCTTCAATTTTCGCATTAATTTCTTTGAAATAAATTGATCTCGGATTGCTTAAATTTGAGAAAGTTCTAGATGATGTAAATGATGAAATAAATATGATTAAATAAATAAAATGATTAAATAAATATTTTCTCTTCTCTAAAAGAGTTTTATAAGAATCGAAAAGGTAAATATATTTCAAGGTTTTACATTAATTTATTAAGTGTTTTTTAATTGCAAACTAAATATTAAATGATTTTCTTTATGACTTAGAAATATTCAAGATTTTTTGCAGATTTAAAACTTTCTGTTTACTTTCGTTTAAATTTCAAATTTTGAAACATAAACACAAATCTTATAGTAAAAACATTTTATATACATTTTCTATCCTTTGTATCCTTCATGACTTTCATGCTCTTCTCATTTTTCTAATAAATTTCAAACTAAACTTTAAAACCGTTCGTTGCTCGTACTAAATTTTCCATCGGGTAGAAATGGCATAAAATAATAATGAAAACCACAATAACAACAACCACAAAAATTATGACGATATCGCAATAAACGATTGTAGTCTATTCTTTGTTTCAATCCTTTCGAAAAAGTGCAAAGTGTTTCCGACAAGTTTGGAAATGAATTAAAAGCATAAGGAGTTTTGTTCGTAAGCTTTGAAATCTGAGAGAGAGAGAGAGTACAACGGATGAGGCGAGCGAGTGAAACGGAAAGTGAATTCCAAACGGAAAATAACATAAATACATGCGAAATTTTCACGAAAAATATTAGGAAGTAAGGAAAAAGAAACAATTTAATAAAAGGAGACACATTTTTATTGGTTGAATTTTTCCCAGAACAAAAAAACAACAATAGCATACGCTTCTAGTCATTCTATTTTCCGTTTATTAATTGAAAATGTTTTATTTTATTTATTTGTGTTTCTCTTGCAGAGATAAATATTTTTGTATTTGTATAAAAATTGTTTTTATACCTTACACCCGAAGGGTGAAATGCTTAAGTTCTTTAGTTTAGTCACATTTGTAACATATTATGCGAGGCATGATATTATTGGAAGATATAATGTATTCCGACTCAGAATCAGCGTCTGATTTGATTTAATTCTTTCCCTTTGTTTGTCTGTCCTTAAAAATCACTCTTGCAGAAAAATGGTTAGAAGCATTGTCATCAAATTTGTTATTGATATATCTTGTATTGTTAGGTGTTGAAGCAAATATACATTTGTGTGTATTTGCATTGCAATTTTTCAGTTAGTAGAGACAATTTTAACCTTTTATTGTATTTTTATTATTGTATTTACGAATCTATCTTTTAGTAAAAGGCAGATAACGTTTAGGTTAAGTAAATAGGCTCTCAGCAATAGACGTAACCCGTCTCGTTATAAACTATGATGCAGGATTTAGGATGCGCGATGTAGGGTATATAACCTTCACCCAGGACGAAGGCTAGCCCTTCCTTCTATCAGTTAAGATTGCAACATTTAAATTTGGAGAACTTCTCGATATTTAGCGACGGACAACAATCTCGAACGCTTTGAGATTGATAAAACCAATGACGTTATTTATAAATGTGTTTTTAAGGCTGCGTAATTTTAAACATCACAATTTGCATTTGAAGCCTGCGAAAAGTGACATTTCAAAATTAAAATAATATTTGTTTTTCAGTAAAGAAATTAAAATGATTCAAGAAAGCAAGAAGAATTTTAGGGCGATTCAGGGTTGCTTGAGATAACTTTATAGAGACAAATAAGAACTTACGCAATGTTGTACAAGTGCTTACAGAGTCTAACTAACCAACGGTTTAACAGCAGTTTAATAAATAAACCTGCAGGATTTTATAATTTATATATAAATCATAACACTTCGTGTGCTATTTGATAACATTTGAATAAACTAGTAAAACGTTTAGGACCGCTTGACGTGAAAAAAGTTACGAAAATTTAGCGTATATCGTATTATATTTTTTACAAAACGAAAGATAGGTTTACCAGAGATATTACTTAGGAATATAGTTAAATAAATGACCCTCTCTCCCTTGCATTTGGAAGCATCGGTCATAAATTTCTTGAGATAATTCCTTTGAAAATTCAAAATTTTCCCATTTTTATAATAATCGTAGGTGTAAATAATTGATGGAGTTTAATGGAATATATCAGTTCCAACAACACAGTCTTATGCGTCCCTTGTGCGAATATGCGCACCGATGTGATAAATTATATAAGATTTAAAATGCAAATAAGCATTTCCATAAATGTAAATAATAATTAAACGAATGATATTTGCATGCACGCTCGATTAAATTTCTTTGCGAAACACTAAAACCCCGATAATTGCATTGTGTTTAATAAAAAAGATATATGGCAGGCAAAATTCCTAAGAAATGAAATATTCTAAAGTGTTTTCGATTTAAAAATGTTTTTATAATAAAGAGAAAGTCTAAAGAAAAATTTGATAAATATTAAAAACTAGAAAGATTTTCTTTGAGGATTAAAAGTTTTCATTCTCAGAAAAAATTTATCTGGAATAAATCTGATTTAACCGAGAAGTTTTAGTAATCCTCTTAAAAATTTCAAAAGAGATCTAAGGTAAGGTAAAATCTTCAGAAAATCCAGAGTGTGCAAATTTTTCAAAAGTTTTGAAAGAACCGGACTATATTTTTAGCAAAAAAAAACTTTTTTTGCATAAAATATCTTCCGTTATGGCAGCTATTTAATGAATTTGGACTCTCTTTTGTCAAAAACCGCTCAGGAATGCAAAGACTTTCTAGTATACGAAACATTCTTGTGCTTTTGATTGAAACTCTCGGAAACGATAAATCATTTTGGCAAGGTTTTACTTTGTCAAAATTAACCTTCATTAAAATGCTTTAGTAAATCTAAAAATTATTCAGTTTTTGCCTTTCCAAGTGGTTGTTTCTGGAAATTTCGTCTATGGAGTTTTGGGATATACGCTTTGGGATGGACAATATGCACTTCATGTGCCTCCCAGTAAAAGGCATGCTATTCAAAATTATGCAAGATGCAAGATGTGTAAGGTAGATTAAATAGAGTAATATATATATATATATATATATATATATATATATATATATATATATATATATATATATATATATATATATATATATATATATATATATATATATATATATATATATATATATATATATATATATATATATATATATATATATATATATATATATATATATATATATATATATATATATATATATATATATATATATATATATATATATATATATATATATATATATATATATATATATATATATATATATATATATATATATATATATATATATATATATATATATATATATATATATATATATATATATATATATATATATATATATATATATATATATATATATATATATATATATATATATATAATATATATATATATATATATATATATATATATATATATATATATATATATATATATATATATATATATATATATATATATATATATATATATATATATATATATATATATATATATATATATATATATATATATATATATATATATATATATATATATATATATATATATATATATATATATATATATATATATATATATATATATATATATATATATATATATATATATATATATATATATATATATATATATATATATATATATATATATATATATATATATATATATATATATATATATATATATATATATATATATATATATATATATATATATATATATATATATATATATATATATATATATATATATATATATATATATATATATATATATATATATATATATATATATATATATATATATATATATATATATATATATATATATATATATATATATATATATATATATATATATATATATATATATATATATATATATATATATATATATATATATATATATATATATATATATATATATATATATATATATATATATATATATATATATATATATATATATATATATATATATATATATATATATATATATATATATATATATATATATATATATATATATATATATATATATATATATATATATATATATATATATATATATATATATATATATATATATATATATATATATATATATATATATATATATATATATATATATATATATATATATATATATATATATATATATATATATATATATATATATATATATATATATATATATATATATATATATATATATATATATATATATAGTAGAATAGTGATATTATCTCTGATAATTATCGCTCTCTATGCCCTCTCCTCTTGCAATTTAAGCCGAGAGAATACTGTGTGTGACGTGCATCCGTTGAAATAATTTGCATCTATAAAAATAAACATTAAAAAAACGTGTACCAGGATTTAAAGGAATCAGCCTCGTGACGTTATTCAATATAAATAGAATATACTTATTCGGTAAATATACGCGAACTTCCGTTCGCTCTATCACAACTGCTGCCAATACTATTACCATCAGTGAACACCAGAATCATCATCATCTTCATCACCATCATTATCAACATCATTATCATTATCACTAACAATGTATGTCTACAACTTTGTATTAATTTGTTGTTGTTTTATTGAAACAATATTTACATTGAACTAAACTCAACATTGTCGTGCCGGAAACGGGATAAAAATAAATTTATACAATTTGAACTCATTTCATTCAATCAAACTCATACTCACACGTTTGCCTTCTCCCTCTCTCCTTCTCTTGTTTTATGACAAAACTTTATTTAAATTTCTTGCATCTGCTCCAGGCGTTTCGAATAGCAAGGAGCTCGTCGTAAAATCCGCAGCAAAATTGTATTAAAATTTTATTTTATTACTTTTCTTTTCTGTTTTTTTTAATGCTGAAGTTTACGAATGGCATGGATACATTTTATTGAAAATTTAATAGAGCTTTCTTTTTATGTGAAAACGATTATTATTTATGGAATTTTTAAAATGCAATTCAAATAAATATCACTTCTTCTCATAAATACATATTTTTTATTCATTTTTTAATTTTATCACTTTCATTCGTATTCTCTCTAGAAAACGCCTCCTACCATCGTTACCATTTTTTCTGCAAAGAAAAAATAAAAGAAATTGTTTTTTCACTCCTTTTTTATTGCTTCGTCCTTGGAAGGCGGAGGGTGGGTTTGAAGGCACTTGTAGGTGAGGACATTATTGCGCTCATGTATGCATACACCATCATTCCGAATGACCGTCATCTTCATCATCATCGTGATTATCACAAGCGACGTTATCATCATTTAGTATCCATGAAGTAAATTATTGTAATTAAGAGGACGCGACGGAAATATCCTTTAACGCAAGCACTGGTGGCGAGCAAATGCAGGCAAACGGTATTGGAAGGAAACACAGTAAATGGCTTGGTCACGTTGCCGTTGCAAATTTTTACTTTCTTCACCAGGTCGAACGAATCAATTAAAGAATGATTAAATGAATGATTGACGAAGATTCGTTTAACGTTTAGAGAATGCATTCATTATAAAACAAAGTTGAATTAATTGAAAGAATGAACGTTTGCTGTATTGAGTCCATTTTTAATTGCGAGTCTTGTCTATGATTTTCATTTTGTTATCATTTCTTATCTATTGTAATGCTCAGTCAACTTAATATTCCTTCCGCATCAATCATTTATGAATCAGTAACGAAAATTCGTGTCTAAGCATTTTTCATTAATTAACAATTATTGCCGTCATGTTGCCAGCCATGCTGTATAATTTGACAATTAAATTGCAAGCATAATTTTTATTTTCCCCACCACAGATTAAAAATTCATATAATGACAATTTCACTTGTCATTTTGACAAACAATTAATTGTAATAAATTGTTCGTTGTTTATGCCATTTTTCTTTCAACAGTTGAAAAGCTTTGGTCATTTTCATTAGTTCCGATACAAAACGATACCGATTTTAATAGGGTCAATGCCAATCAAGCTTTTCGTCAAAATGGAAATTTAAAATTTAAATTGACATGACATGACATCTGCCTGAATGACTTTGCTAACTCTGTTGAAGGTTATAAAAGTTTCAATTAACCATAACTATTTGTGCAGAGACGATGATGGACCGATTGGCAGGACAATTGTTTAGCTGACTGGTTTGAAAAATCTAAAGAGAGAAGTGACCTTTTTGAGTTACTTCAGTGGCATTATTTTGTTGAGTTCGTTTTTGTTGAAAGGTCATAATCTGCTTTAATATAAAATTGTTGATGTTGTTTGTGTAACCGTGAACCGCAAATACATAATAATTCTGACAAGTCGACAAACTTTTCAATTAGAGAGCAGTCTATACTTCGTTTCATGTTTGACGGTCTGACTATGCTTTGGATCTATTGAATGCGTTGAATGTAAATTCATGACATCTGCCTGAATGACTCTAACAAATCTGTAACAAATATTTAATTTTTGGATTTTCGGTGACTTAATTTGTACGTCTTTAGACGTTTTAAGAGGAGTTCTGGAGGATTTTCGGAGTTATTGGTTCCTCATACGTCATGGTGTTCACTGCGAGCGGGTCAGACGTTCAGCTTCTCAGGAGATTTTATCTCTTTTTTTAAAGCTACAAAAGAATTTTGTGTCACGATGTTAAAAATAATTTGAATCCTTGAAAGTATAACTAGTTACTTAATTGGTTTTGTTCTTCTAACAAGTGCTGCATCATAAATTTTAAAAGAGTTGCGTTGAAACTTTTAGGATGAAGGTTTTTATAGAATTACTTCCTTTCAAAAATTCACACAAAAGATGAAAGAAAATTCGGTAATGGTTTCTATGATTTTATTTTTTAAGGATTTAATTTCGTTTTAGAAAAAAGTTCTTTACCATGGACGTTTTTAAGAAGAGAAAACTATTAAATCCTTGATAAATTCGTTTGTTTTCTATAAAATGGCCAAAGGAAAAGGATCTCTATTTTTTCAATTTCAGAAATTGCCAGAAAATTCCATTACGAGCAGCTCGTAAATCGGTTTGTATTGTTAAAGATTATTTTCCATTTCGCTCTTTACCACTTCCCCCCCCCCCCCACCTCTTTTCACCAGCTACCACCCACAAAACCACTTAATCACATGCAAAAAATACACATACTCGAGTGAATGTTTGCTTCGTAATCGACAGATTTTCTGTAGATGATTTTGATAAAGGAATGTTGTACGAATCGATGACCACTAGGACCAAACGCTGACGTCATAAAATCCTTAGAATAATAGAAAGACTCTTATGGAGAATTTTTTTTGTTTATTCAGCATAAAAGAAAAATATATTTGAAAACAAAGAATGGCAATGGAAAGTCATGCAAAGTTGCAGAGGAAAATATCTTTGACATGTAAATAAAAGAATATAAAGAACTTTGTTTATTTATTTGTTAAAAAATCATCCTAATTTCAAAAACTAAAAGAAAATATAAAAGTTTTGAAAGGTTTGAATTTTTGTACTTAAGTCAGAGTAACCTACTTTTTGCTCAGTTTTTAATAATCGCATTAATTTTGTGCTTTTTCACCAACATTCTTTTCAAAAACACTTGGATGTTCATAAGTATTTCCCTTTAATAGTTTCTGCACCTCGTTTTTGCTTTAGAATTTATTTTAATTCTCTCAAAGTATTCGATGCGACGGCAATGATTTTACAATAATTTTTTAACTATTCTTTCATAGAATTAAATTTGAAATGCATTTAAAAATCTAATTTGCCTGAAAGCATTGACTTAAACGAACTTAAGTAGTGTGTTTTGCGTAATTTTGTAGTTTTATGTAATTTGCCTTCTAGCAAATCCTGCCTGGTCTAGAGGCTGTAGAGACTTAAGTGGCTCATTCGCGTAAAATCGGTTTTCCAGCTTTGCTATTAACTATAGATAAGAGAAATAGAGAAGGAGAGACAGAGAGAGAGTGAGAGAAAGGCAAGAAAAGAGTGCTCCCTCTCACTCCCCTGAAACTCCCTCTCACACCCTCTCCAGTGAAATTAATGGCGACAACAAAGCAAAAGACAATAATTGAATTAATCCAGACAGAAAAGGAAGAACGATATGAAGATGGTTTATCTTCACCCTAAATAATTCAGTTTAGTTCTCTTTGATCCCGCGACTCATTGTCTGTAAATTAGCTTTACAGTTTTTCGTTGTCGTGTTTTGCAAAGTTCTCTTTTACGATTCATTATGCGTTCCCAAAAAATATATTTCGACGGTGTATTTTCAACCCTCGATTCTCATGAGTTGTAAGACATTAGTGTTTTTTCTTGCTAAAAGTATCTTAAAGATAAAAGTATCATGTCAGATTACTACTTGTCATGATAGAAATGTAAGAGTAAATATTAAATATACAAATAAATTGCTATCATGTATTATATCGGATTAAATAGACGAAGATAAAGAGGAAGACGAAGTGAAAAAGGATCTATCATTAAGACAAATGAGCCCTCACAGAGTTTTGGTTGAAGATTCAGCAGATGATTCCAGATTATCAAAATCGTAACAAATGAATTTTTGTTTTCTAATTTACAATTATTTTAAATATTTCCCAATAAAAATATTTTACAACAAAATACTCTTTTTGGTTGAAATATTCTAAACAATCTGAAAAGGTTTTCTCTAGAAAATTACAATAATGTTTTCGATGAGATCTCTTCAATCTTAGGAATATAATGGGTTACTTTGTTGGCTCGGCATTAATAACCTTTACAAAGGGTCATGATTTCAGTAAATATATTTCCATTTAGAAAATATAATAAAAATGGCAAATGAATAAAATTTTCTAATTTGATAAAAAATGACCTCGAATTTATTTGTATATTTTCTTTTTAAATTTTTTATGAGTGTATTAGTCCTTTCGATGTTGTAAAGAGATAGCTTACAAAAAATTGAGAACGAGCACGAGTAGAAAATCATCGTACTCTGTTAATTTACTCTTAATTGACTTGTTTTTAAAACTCCACAAATTTTTAAAAAAATGGGAGGTACACGCTAAGACATTATAGTAGTCCAAAAAAGAAACGATCGATTCTCTTAGACTGCCGGTTTTTTTAGCTAGAATTAAAATTGCACAAATACTTACAAGAAAATTATTCTCATCACTACCGACCAATTGTGGCCAAAATTAGAGGATGCACAACTGTATGCCAAACCAAACCCAAATACAAAACTGTAATATTCAGCGGCCAACCGTTTTTTAGTTGTGCGCGGTACATGCATGCACGCATACACATACATATGTATGATCCCCACGACGAAACTTGTCAAAATCAATTCAGGGACAGTCAAAATATACTTTCCTGCTAAAATTCGAATTTGTAAATTTTTTGTGATTCAGCAAGAAATGATTAAGGAATGTGTAGAATGTATGAATGAATTAATTACCATAAATTTCAAAAATTCAGGAAGACGGCGTATAATTAATTTCAAATAAAGAAATTAATTAATAGAAATGATTTCTAAATATAATTTCTAAATATAATTTTTATTGTTCTTTCCAATATAATTTCCATTTCAATTTTTCTATTAATTTTCTTATTACATGAATTTATTTTAATTTAATTATATTTGGTTTTAATTCTACAATTAATATTAGTATATAATTTTCTATGATTTTTTGAACAGTCACATCGACTTATATTTTGTTTTCTTCAAAATTAATTGGTATCATTTCGTGGAATAAAACTTTATTCTTTACTAAAACTATTTAAGAGCTTTGTAGATTTATTGGCAGATTTTTATAAATAATTATTTCTGTAGTTTTTCACAGAAAATTGTTTTTTCTTAACAAATCAACATTTTAAAAATAATTACTGGAATTAAATTAATTTTTGGAAGAATTGAAATTTAAGACTATTGCTAAAATACATCTAAGGTTTCGTACATGTAATTATTTTTATGTATATCGTCTATATTATATATATTTTAAGTATTGTTTACATATAAATATTTACTTAATTCCAGAAACAGTTTTAGTTTTCAAGAGTTTTAAATGATTTGTTTAGTTTCATTTGAAACACATGCAGATACGTTTTGTTCAATTTTTTTAAAATGATTTTATTTTTAGAGATTTAAAAACAATTTTAGTTTTAATATCTTTATAATCTTTTAATGTTTTTTTGAAACTATCCAACAGTTCTCTTCATTAATTTAAAAATTTCAATTTTTTTCAACAAAAGAGAGAGTAGTGTAAATAAAAAGTAAAAGTAAATAAAGTTCAAGTTGAAAAAATATTCATCATGATGATGATGGCAATGGTAATTGCGATCAAGATATCGTGATGAAACAATTTTGCAACACTATTTTGTAGTATTTCGCAAATTTTTTTGTATGCATTCATGTTTGATAATCGGTGCATACGATAGCCAAAAATAGCTAAAACCGTTTTTAATATAAACAATTACTTTAGTGTTTACGTAGCGGAATGACAACAATCACTATCATTTGAATGAAAACAAATTTCTTAATCACTAAATAGAAATGATAATTATGATGTTAGTACAAAGAATCTCATGAGTCGGCTACAAAAAAAATGTGAGTAGATTTATTATTATTTTAAATAAAATTCAATTTTTATAGATTGTTTATATGGAGGAGAAAATTATCCCAGATGACGTTAATCGTGTAGATAGAGAGAATAGATGTAATAAAACAAGTGAGAATCCAAACTTCGACCTGACCGAGACTCCTATATGGACACCCCTTATAGAAATTTATAGCTTGTCAATTTTGTCAAAACGTTTCTTAAAAAAGTTCATATATGATGTACTATAATAGAATTTTGGGCCTGTCTCGCCCATTCCTAGTCAATTTATAATATCTAAGACTGATATAGATATCTAAAAGACCTGTCATCGCAGGCATAAAATTTCAGATCAAATATTTCAATAGAAGCTGAAAAAATGTGATTTACAATTTTATACCATAAAAAAGTAAGCCTATTAAGTAATACCATACCATATAAAAGTAAGCCAATTATGCCTATTTTTAATTCCATACAGTCCACAGTGACAGAAATTATATATGTTAAATTTCATGCCGGTATCTCTTTGGGTTTGTCTGCAATCGTGATTTCGACAGAACAGACAGGCAGACAGACAGACGGACGAACGTGACTAAGTTGACGCAAGAGGTGATTATGAGCAAGAATATATGTACTTTCCTGTATCTTTCCCGCCTCTTTTTATTCATTACAAACGGAAGAAATGAATTATACTTTCTCACACACAGAGAATAAAAAGTAGAAAAAATAGTGAGAGAAACAATAGTGAGCGTGTGGGAGAGTTATTAATTTTTAATACGATATCTTCGATTACAAATCGGTTAATATAGATGTTTTTTTTGTACTTTTCAACTGTATGGAGTATAAAAGTTTCCATAGATTTTTTCAACAAACATTTCTTGAAATTTCAACAAAGTAAATAAATAAATGATAATTATTTTTTATAGTATTTGCTTTCAATCTTTCCTTCTAATTTTTTTTTCATCTTAATCAAGATTAATAATTTAGTTGTTTCTTTTCTTGCTTAAATTTTTAGATTTTGGCTTCTGTTTTTCTTTTTCAATTTCTTTTTCAAATTTCTCTAAACATTTTTTATTCTTATACTTAATAGATTTTTCGATATTTACTTCTTTTTTGTGTACGTGTTGTTTTTATTAGTAATTCCTATCAAAGAGTTTAAATACTGAAGCATTCTGTATGAATGTATCCTACGGATCGATTTTGTATGTATCTACTGCACTGCAATGGTTAAGCGTGCTTTGCTATTTTGTATCCATATGTTCTCTCAACTACTACTTTATCGTACGTTTAGACATTTAAAATTGTTTTCTACATTGAATACATTAAATATTTTCTGTTTCGATTTAATGCTAAGACCCGTTTTTGTTCAATATCTTCTTGTTAGATTTTTTTTGGGGATATTCTATTGCACTTGCTTTTGATCGGCAGGATTTTTTAATCTCACGAAATCATTGAAATATTGCCAATACAAATTTATCATTTCGTCGCCATCTATCACTTATGCATATTCAAAATACATCCATGCATCCGTTCGACCATCCCACATCTATCAAGCTATCCATCCATTTATACCCGCATCCTCAATTTGTTTGATTACACTCGTTCATTTCGAACGGCGTTGACACATTCTGTTACGAACTGACAGGAAATTTCAAATGAAACTAAAACACTGGTTCCCAAAGTGGGCATTATGGGATCCGTGGCAGGGCAGAGCGAATCGATTCAAGGGGAGTGGATGACATTTATAACAGTCTTCTATAATTATTTTTCCATTTTTATTCTATAACGAAAGGAGTAAGGTATTTCAAGAAGGCGATGGTTATATCTTTCTAAACAAATCTCCTCTACCGAATTTTGTATTGTGTGGGTAAGTAACAACCTAAAGGGATGGTAAAGGGATGGGTGATACACCTACAATAGATTGATTGACTATATTATGAATTCATGAAATTTTAAAGATCCCAAGTCATTTCGTAAGTGTTAATATTTGACTGTCATTTTATCAATTCTCATTTCATCATCCCGAATATCATTCTAGATACTCGCAACTTGTATGCATTGCGTTGATTTTAAAACAAACGTGGGCTTCTTCAAACCTTGACTTATTCCATCTGTCCTAATATCGTTCATTCCTCTCAAAAAAAATTGCTTACAAAATCTTATTCTTTAAACTCATATCCGTGTATTTTTTGGGGTGTTGGGAGAGGGGGGGTTAACTGGGCTCAGCCCAAAATTGATTGTTGTTTTTGTTTGGTAGTGATTTTCTTAAATGCCAGAAATACTGATAGTCATTTCTTTCTTCTTTCTTTTTTAGAAAAAAATACATGATTACTTTTTGTAATAAAATGCTTAATCTCTTACAAATACGAACTCATTATAATGATTCCATCGATTTTCTTCAGTGTCTACACCAGGTTTAGGATCTGCAACAGAACCAGCTGTTCCAGAGCCGCAACTGCCGGTCATTCGGAAACCCTGCTCGTGCAGCATATCAAACGCTTGTTCGATGAAGCAATGCTTCAGAAAGAAGCGTGATGTATAACGATCTGGACCACCATGATCTGGATCTCGCGATTCATTTAGTGTATCACCAAAAATTTCGCGGCATTGAGCAACTCGACCACACACCAAAATACGTGACAGCTTACGAAATTTAACATCAGCCAAACCGTCTTTACCAAATTGGAAACTACCGCGGTAACCGACGGTGATGCAACCGGCAGGTTTCGACTCTCGATTTGTTCGCATGCAATCCAATAAACCGGTGAGTTTGAAATGTTCTGCCTCCTTTTGCAAACGTTGTTTCTCACGGAAACCCTCTGGAAGATTCAATTGTTTATCACGTAAATAATCCAAAATGTAACGGAAAAGAACACCGTCGCGATCGAGAAAATAGCGTCCTTTAGAGTCTTTAATAAGAGAATCCCTGTTGCTGAAGAGCTCCTCCAGCAATGAGCATTTCTCTTGCAACAGCGTTGACAATGTGGTCGTATAGTGAACACCACCAACATTCAGCTCGATCACCTCGGACATTTTGTATTATGTCGAGCACGATTTTAAGGAAGTGGTCTTTTAGGGTAGTTTTAGCTGTTGACTGTTTTGGGAAATGAAGAAGATTACTTCCTGATTTTTTATGACAGTGGAAAATGATTTATTCGGGACTCTTATTTTATTGTAGTTTTGACTTTCGCCTGCCTCTCTGTCGTCGCGGGATTTTTTAATGCATTTTAATCGAGTATAGAGGATTTTATACTGGTTTAAAATTCGTTTGAAACTTGAGAGAGGCCTATGTGGCCTTTTTCCCTTTGGCTTTTTAACGAATAAATTGTCTCACTTTTAAACACTTTTTAGAAGTTTTTTGTTCACATTTACTTTGAAAATGATTTGTTTTATTTTGTTGCTGTTTTTTTACACTGATTTTAATATTTACTTAAGTTGTTACTGAATATTTTTCGAGCATTTACTGCGTCATCTGCGTGCACTCTCGATAAGTTCGTTTGATGAATTGATTCGAAAATGCAGGAACAGAAGCAGATGTTCTCAAGAGTAAGCTTTTTGAAGTAATGCGAATTGTGTATGAGAATCCTGAGAGGCGATGAGCCTTTCGGTTATGAGAGGAGGTTCCCCGTTGAACGCCTTCGAAGAATACGCTCTGCAGTGATATCCCATTTAGAACTTTGAGAGTAAATTTTTAGACATATTTTATTTAGGGCTGCCATGTTTCACTAATATTAAATCATTACTCTTAGAGAGTCAAATGATGCATATATGCCGTATGACATAATAAAAAATATTCTTTGACTTTGACAAGTTTCCTTATTTTAAAAAAATTGCTTAAACTTCGAATAACATTCTTTCAACTTGAAAATTTGCTTCTATGTCCTAAAGCGCAAATCTTTTTCAGCTTCAAAGAAGTTTGCTTTAAATTTACATTATTTAATTTCAGTCTCTTTAGACTGAAAGAGAGTTATCTTTAATTTTCAGAAAATATATTTTTGCTTCAGAAAAATTTTTCTAAATTTGAAAGAAAGCACTATAGTGATATTAATTTCTGATTGTATTTAGTGTAAATAAAATCAGCATTCAACCGTTTTCAAAATTACCATTAATTTGCTCTCTGAAATTTACTCTCAGAGAGTAGAGAGCACGCGAGTAAAATCTCTTCAATTTTTCCTTTCCTCCAATTCTTTGAATACTAATTCAAGAAGTAGTAGAGCAAATTTTCTTGCGCAAATACTAGTTAAACCCACTCCCTGATAAACATAAAATGTTCACGCACACCCTCTCTCGTTCAAAGACCAAACTATGTAATTGACACAATGACAATGGCACTGACACTGACACTGATGCTAATACAGACTTGTTGACTTTGTTGGGAACGTGTTAAAAATAGGCTGAGTGAATGTTCAAAACAACGATATTTTTATTTATTTTTCGAAATAAATTGAATTAAAAAAATCATTATATATATGGAGACCAAAAATCATTATATGTAAAAAATTATCTGCTTTGTTCGGAATTTAATTACAGAGCGCTGTTAATTTTTTTTTGAATATTGTTGCATCTCTAATAAATTATTTCCTATTTGTTTTTTAATTGTGGAAAGAAAATAATAAATTACTAAATACGAGAAGGAAATTAAGAATTTCTTTAATAGTCTACGGAAAAGTGAAAGGCCTTACAGTCTTCTTCTTCTGCCTTCTTGTTATCAATTTAATTAAACTGTGCTTTACAATAAAGAGGTTACATTGCATCTGCGGGTTGAACTACATACGAGTATTTTTTTCTGGCACAGGAATTCACGAAGAGCTTATCATCGTAATGAGCGAGTATCTCTACGTGTTGTTGTGAGAGAGACGGCTGTGCGGTGCATGCGTGAAAAAATGTTAAGATTCTGTAAAACAATAAAAATTTCACAGCATTGGCAATTTGTTTTATTTTCTGATTATTTTTTTCATACATTATAATTTATAATTTGTGATATTTCGTTTTTAGATATCTTGGAAATTCTGAATTCAATGCTAAAAAATGTACAAAAAATGCTTATTTTTTAGATAGGTGGGGAAGGTGGGATTATATGGTAGCTTTGATTCTAATTGTGATTTTCAAAGTTGTGAGAGCTTTGTATGTGGACAGATTCTCTTTTGATGAGAGAAATTTACACCAAAAAGTTTGACATAATTTCGAAAATCGTGCCTAGTATCTTGAAGTGTTGTATGAAATCAACCCCACCAATTATTGAAGCTTTTTCAGGTTAGAGAACGAGAATGTGTGTTTGGGGTGAAAATATGATGCATGTGCGTGTAAGTGTGTGAAAGTGAAATGGGTGATAAATGAGAAGCAGATATTTCTTTGGATAACTGCATGCATGTATGGAAGAGTAATTAATTCCATTACACTACTTATCAACTGTCAGAAGTTAGGCATAGTCGCCTTCAACTGTTGAATTATTTTCTGGTGATTTGTCAGATATTTGATGGATTATTCATACGTCGAAGAGTTGTTGCGATTTTTGAAAGACTGTTTGTGTTGGCAATGTTTGATTCTGTCAAGGATACGCTCTGTCGAAAAACAGAATTTTAATAAACGAATAAATCCTCAAAAGAATCAATTAATTTTTAATATATGCAAAGTACTTAAAGTTCTTGGACTCTCTTAGTCAAAGAGAATATTTGTATTAATTTCAATCCTTTAATTTATTGAAGGTTCATAAGAATTTATGAATTAAATTTATAATTCTCTATATGTATTAGAAATATCGTGCGATTACAAAAAAACGGGAGTGATTAGTTGTTATTTTATTAAAGCACTAGGAAAAAGTGGCAGGCTCAATTTTGCTTTGCGTCAGCGCACACCAAACGAAACAAGATGATTGGATGTTTTATTTTATTTTTTTTGCATTTCACTTGATGTATGTTGGAATAAAAAATGTATTCTTAATTTATAAAACACAAGCGTCGTTTCTGATATGATGTTACAATACAATTGCTTTACATATTTTCTAAAGCTGTTCGTATCGTCATTCAAATATTTCATGAAGCTTCGTTAAAGGGTTTCCCCCGTAAGACTTTGATTTGATTTCATCACGAATCGCAATATTATTCTGATAATATTTTATATAAAAACTATTTTTATAAATAACAAAACAGGCCATTCTATGAAAGAAGAAAATAATAGAAGATAATACAGGGTGTTTTGTTAGGTAAATATGAATACAAAAATAAATAATATATGTTTAAAATTCGGATTTTTCTGGGTGTTAAAGCTGTAATCGATCTATTTTAGTACTTGAATGGATTCGAATTTAGGAAGGTGAGGAATCAGATAGATATATACGTGGACAGACATACACGGTATATATAAATATAATTTAAAGGGAAGAAAGAGGGTATGGGTTCTTAGATAAGTAATTCCCATCGACCATAAAACAAACGACGATAAAGTAATAAAAACAAAAGCAAATGCTTAAATCAAATCCTAAGCCTTCAAAGAATTTATAAGTCGATGTAATTAAACGGGCGTCTTTAGTTTTCGTTTATCATTCGATATTTTATGTTGTCGGTAATTGATTTCACCAACGCTCCACTAGACTCAAAGCGCTTAAGGAAATGCATATAAGTTGTTTAATTCTGAACGTTCTGATTATTCATTTTGTTCAAGCCGCCAGAGCGCGTTTGATGAAATGCGTGGTAAAGAAAATAGACGGAACATTTAGAAAATCGTGTACGAACATATGCCCCGATAATTGTCCGAACGGCGTTTGCGATCATACGCTAGAGAGCTGTGTCTGCAACGAAGGATTCTCAATGATCGACGGCATATGTCAGCGTAGTTGTCACAATAAACCATGCGGTCAATACGCTTCGTGTGTTGCTCACGAGACTTGCCAATGCAATGCTGGCTACGAAGATGTATCCGGTCAATGTCAACCGATTTGCTCTGAAGCGTGTGGCAAGAATTCCTTATGCAGTGGTCCAGACAAATGTCAATGCAAGGAAGGATACCGTGAGCAGGATTCGGGCGGAAATTGTCAACCATTTTGTCAACAGCATTGTAATGAAAATGCCATCTGTGTCGCGCCTGATGTTTGCAAGTGTAAAGAGGGTTACGTGGAGAAGGATGGAGAATGTATAGCGGTTTGTTCTGTTGGTTGTGGAAAGAATGCGATATGTGCCGAGCCAGACAAATGTCGTTGCAATGATGGATATACAGATTACCAAGGAACGTGTCTACCGATATGCGTCAAAGCATGCGTGGAGAATTCTGTCTGTAGAGCCCCGGATGCGTGCGAGTGTCTGGAGGGTTTCACTTTGAATGACCAGCAATGTGTGCCAGTCTGTAGTAAAGGATGTGGCGATAATTCCATTTGCAAAAGTCCCGACAATTGTACTTGTCGAGATGGTTACAAGGATTTGCGTGGAGTCTGTCGACCCATCTGTTTGGAAGGATGCGGAGAGAATGGTTATTGTGAGGCTCCCGAAAAGTGTGCTTGCAAGCCAGGCTTTGTCGCGAAGGAAGACGGCTGTGTTCCTTTCTGTAGTACCGGTTGTGGAGAAAACGAATCCTGTATTCGTCCCGGGGAATGTAAATGCAACGATGGTTATCACCTTCATCACGGAATTTGTCAGCCTGTGTGTTTTCGTGGATGTGCTAAGAATGCCGAATGTGTGGCACCAGGAAGATGTCAGTGTAAGGACGGTTACTCCAGCAATAATACTGGCAAAAATCTGGACTGCTTACCTGTTTGTTCGAAGTCATGTAATGAGAATGCTTTCTGCGTGCTACCGGAGCAATGTGCCTGCAAAGAAGGATATTACATCGATACGAATGGTTCATGTCTTCCCATCTGCTTCAAAAACCAATGCTCGAATGATTCATTTTGTGCTGAACCGGAAACTTGTCAATGCCTAACTGGATACGAGCTCGTGGAGGGGAAATGCTTACCGAAATGTTTGAAGGGTTGTAAAGTAAATGCTTGGTGTTCCGCTCCCGAGGTTTGTGCATGTTTGGAAGGATTTCAGCTGGATTCCGAAGGACAATGTGTCGTTTTAGCTGCTCGGGAATGTAGAAAAGAGATAAAGTTCTTATTTATTCATCTAACCGTTTCTTGTGGTTTTAAAACCTTTCCACTACTTTTGCTTTATTTCATCTTCTTCACGCCAACAATTTTAGTTTTCTGCTGGATCATTTATAAAATTTTATCTTGTGTTTTGCGCAGACCGAGCACGCAGATCATACGTGAGAATCATAATCCATACATGATTACATATCATTCTTATGAAGAATCGAATGAGGAAATAAATTCTCTTCAGGAACCATCGGGATTGACGATTCTGCCGGTTCTCGATAAAGCCAGGCTAAGCAAAAGCGTCATGCCTTTGAAGATATAAAGGTATTTTTTAGAAATATTTCGAACGTGTGTGAATACTTGATATTTTTTGTTTGATGTTTTGTTTTGAAAATGTTTTTTTATTGAAATATATAAAATAAGTATTAATTATATATAATTTTTTTATTATATATAAAAGAGCATTCTTTCTTTGGGTTTGTTGGACGAATTGTATTTTGAATTTTTGAGATTTATATTCTTCAATACATGAACAAGATTTTTGAGTACGTTTCCGAATTGCATTTTACACGAATTGCATCTCTATGAGCTCCCTCCTTTTTTTGTAGACTCTAAATAATAAACGATCGTGTTAGAAATTCGAAAATTCGTCAGTTCTTCAATGAAATTCACCGAAAATACAAGTTTTCTCGAGTGCGTGTCGCGATAATCATTACGAAAATTGGGAAAAATATATAAAACAATATCTGAAACAATAGATTTTCCCAACAATTTGCAAAAAATCAAAAAACATCCAAACGAAAAGATTTCTAATTAAACAATTAAATTTTGTGTCATTTATTAATTATTATTATTATTTAATAAATCGACTTTTCACCCATTTTACGTTGATGAAATGCATTTGGAAATTTATTCAAATGCATTTCCTAAGAGTTTATTTGTTGTTTTTTTAACCCTTGCCTTCTTGATTGCCTCTTACGCGTCACACAAAACAAATGTTGGTAAGTATATTCTTCAGTTAATTTTCAGGATAGTAGAAGAGAAAAGTTATATAATTTCAGTTGGAAGAGATGAAAGAAAAAAATTGAAAAACTATTTTGTAAGAAAAAAATGATAACGGCAGAAATTTTTCACTTGGTGACGTCATTTTGTAGTCGAAAACAATGACGAAGTGGCAGTGCTCTCTGCGAGTGATCTCTGTTTCCTCCTTCAATTATTGAGGGGAAGGGGAGAAGGGAAATAAAGAAAGATAGACACTAATGAGTGAGAGAGGGTGAAAGAAAACTGAATTTGAGAGATGATAATCGAGAGAGATGGATGGATTAAAAGATATAAACTATTTCTACTCTCTTAAGAGAGAAATTTTTGTGAAAGCGTTGGATTTAAAAAAACTTTATTTAAAAAAAAACTAATGTCAAATTGTTTTATTTCAATTGCATTTTTCAATCCCTTTATCATTCTATTATTTATATTTATTATTATTTATTATTACTTTAAATCGATTTAGTCCACGAATAATTTCTATTATTTCTTTAGAAACAATCTTAATGGTTTCTAATGACAAAAACCTAAAGATTCACAAATAAACTAAATAAATTAACGCGTAATTTATTTTAACATGAAAATAAAGAATAATCTCAACAACCGGTAACCAATTTGTGTCTGCCAGTTTCCAATAATGTCTCAGTCAATTAATCAAAGGCAGAAAATCATTAAATTGAGCACGTGCATATTTTTTTTGCTAATTTGAAAAAAAAACTGTCAAAGGAAAGTCAGAGAGTTATTTAAAAATGATGGTGTGTTTTTCAAAGATTTTGCATTATATTCACCGTTTGAGCGAGAAAGAGAGAGTCAGAGGATTGGAATAAATTTTTTAATTTTCAAATCTTGGCTCCGTTGCAACGAAATATAATTATTATCATTTAAAAATATTAAAACAAAGTATTTGCTCTCATTTTAATATTAAAAAATATACACTATAATTGTATTATGCAGATAGCCTGTGTCTACTATTTGGTCAAAGAGCTAATTTTTCTGTTTAAATCCTTTCTTTGAATTTGGTAGAAAACATTTCTCTTATTTTTTGAGATATTTTTAAGAGAAAATTTGTTGGTACTCACGAGTTGTTAAGTCTACTTCTTCTGCTTATTACTATCCTTTTACTACTGCCTATGCATATCAATATCTCTCTCTCTCTTTCTGTTTCTCTCTCCCTGTTTCCCTTTCTCTTTTAATATCCGTCTATCTCTATCTAGTATTTTTCAGAAAATGTTTGTTGATCAACAATTTGATTTTCGCCGTAAACTTCATTTATAAACGCCTCATTCTTTAATCGGTGAAAATATAAATGAAATGCAATTAAGAAATCATTATGTATAAAATCTTTTATTTTTAATTATAATTCATTATTGATTCGTGACAGCCAGCAAGTATTTATGAGTTCACGCGAGGTTCAGTTCTTTAGTTTGGATGTTGTGAATGTATATTCGATATAAATTACTGATATTTTTTAGGTTTGTTATTCGAGCCGAATCCTCCTGAAATGGAGAAAATTTTCCAATTGGCCATTGACAATGCTAACGAAGGCGCCGACTTTGAATTGAATGGAATTACACGCGCAGTTAATCCAGGATATGCTTTCGAAACATCCAAAAAACTTTGCAGAATGTTGAAGGTACAAATTTTGGACTGGAATTGTGGCGTCTCTTTCATCTAGGAAACGCTTTGCAGCAAAAACAATTTTATTATTAAGTACTTTCTGTTTTCCCCTCTCGCTCCAAACCTTTCTCTCTCACCACCATTTATTTATGCTTTTGAAATTTTTTGATTTTGCAGCATAGTATGGTGGCAATCTTTGGTCCTGCTTCCGACGCTTCAGCCAGACATGCCATGAGTATTTGCGATGCGAAAGAAGTGCCTTTTATCGACACACGCTGGGATTTCAACGCTCAACTACCAACAATTAATCTTCATCCGCATCCATCTCAATTGGCTAGCGTGTTGAAAGATTTGGTTATAAATCTTGGTTGGAGTAATGGATTTACCATAATCTATGAGTCAGGTGAAATGGCTTAGCAAATGATCATCATATTCACCTCTCCGTACTCTTAACCCTCTTCTCCCTTTCTGCAGGTGAGTTTTTGTCTACCGTTAATGAGCTGCTGCAACTATACGGCACATCGGGGCCGAACGTTATCGTGCGACGTTACGAACTCGATATAAATGGTGACTATAGGAATGTTTTGCGTCGCATAAGAAATTCAGGTGATACTTCGTTCGTTGTTGTTGGTTCTATGGATACACTTCCGGAATTGTTTAGGCAGGTTTGTCTGCCCAATCGATATTTTAGATGAAGTGAAATTATTTCGGTCATCATCGCCTTCATCACCAGGCTCAGCAAGTTGGATTAATGACATCCAATTATCGTTACATAATTGGAAATCTGGATTTTCAAACGATGGATCTGGAACCGTATCAACACGGTAATACGAATATCACCGGTATCCGTTTGGTCTCTCCGGAGAACGAGCAGGTGGCTGAATTGTCGAAGGCGTTGTACGAGGTGGAAGATCCTTTTCAAAACGGTAAGCATTATCAAAGTGTTCGTTCGAGAATGTTTCAAAATGTTTGGAATTATTTTCCGTGTTTATTTTTGTTTTTTTTATTTTAGCCTCATGTCCTTTAACAGTCAATATGGCTCTAGTTTATGATGGTGTACAGCTTTTGGCGAAAACGTTCGAACATGTGATGTTCCGATCGATACCGTTAAATTGCAGCGATGATAGCTCGTGGGATAAAGGCTTAACGCTGGTGAACTATATGAAATCGGTAGGAACTACTTGTGATATCTTTTATAATTTCTACATATATACCATTCCTTTGTTGTTGTTGTTGTTGTTATTGCAGTTAACGATTAAAGGTCTTTCGGGCGAAATTAATTTCGATAATCAAGGTTTGCGCACCGACTTTGAACTGGATGTTGTCGAATTGACGGTTTCGGGTATGCAGAAGGTTGGCACGTGGAAATCACCGGATGGATTTGTTGTCGATCGGCCTCAGCTCGCCTCAGCCAATGAGGCAGATCATCGTTCTTTGGTGAATAAAAGTTTTGTAGTGATCACAGCAATTGTAAGTTTCGAATATTGACACTTCGTCCGCCGTCCCCCTACCGCAATACATTAACCCGACCAGCAAATTATTTTGCCTTTCGATTTTTCAGAGTGAACCGTATGGTATGCTTAAGGAGAATCCAGCGAAACTTGAAGGTAACGATCAATACGAGGGTTTTGGTATTGAATTGATTGAAGAGCTGGCCAGAAAACTAGGTTTCACCTACACGTATCGGATTCAGGAAGACGGTAACTATGGATCATTGGATCCTAAGACAGGAAAATTTAACGGCATGTTATTGGAAGTAATTGAAGGGGTAGGAGCGAGATATATTTACTATGAATTATACTTTAAACTGAGAAGAGATTATTTTGAATTTATTCAATTTTTCAAATATATTCTGTTAAAGCGCGCTGATTTGGCCATAACTGATTTAACCATGACGTCTGAAAGAGAAACTGGTGTAGATTTCACAATACCGTTTATGAATTTAGGTGAGTTCTCTTCAGCAAAAAGAACGAGCAAAATCTTGGGGATTGAATAACGAGTGAATGTTGGAAATGTTTTGATTTGAGAGAGAGAGAGAAAGAGCATCGAATGAAAACGAATATTTTTCTCGAATTTAGTACATGGCGTTCACCCCATTCAAGGATAAAAAGGATAATTTAATTATAAGTTTAAATAATTAAAAAGATTTGATATGCTCTTTTTAGGCATTGCGATTTTATTTCGAAAACCTATGAAAGAGCCCCCACAGCTTTTCTCGTTTATGTCACCATTTTCGGGGGAAGTTTGGCTGTGTCTTGGTGTGGCCTATGTAAGCGTATCGATGAGTATGTACATCCTGGCACGTTTATCACCAACCGAATGGGATAATCCGTACCCTTGCATTGAAGATCCTGAAGAGCTTGAAAACCAATTTAGCCTTCCAAATTGCTTTTGGTTTTCGATTGGAGCTCTATTGCAGCAAGGTACCGAGTTAGCACCAAAGTACGTTCTGGCGATTGGGTGGCCATCACTCAGCATCCCTTCCGCTCCACCCCTCTGTTTATTTTATTGATACATTTTTTCTTGTATGTCATCCTTTCAGAGGATATTCCACGCGAGCTGTAGCCTCTTTTTGGTGGTTTTTTACTCTGATTGTAGTCTCTTCGTATACGGCCAACCTGGCAGCTTTTCTAACAATCGAAACCTTGAGCACGCCCATCGAAAATGCCGAAGATTTGGCCGCAAATAAGGGTGGAGTCAAATATGGCGCAAAAGTTGGTGGCAGTACATTTAAATTCTTTCAGGTTTGTCCGGTTAAATGTTGATTTCAAATTGTCATCCATAGAGGTCAAAGTTCCCCGACGTTTTCTTTTCTTAGGGTGCTAAATATCCCACGTATCAGAAAATGTACGAGTATATGCGAGATCATCCCGAGTTGATGACGAATAGTAATCCGGCGGGTGTTAGACGTGTGGAAAATGATAATTATGCGTTTCTCATGGAATCCACAAGCATCGAATACAATACCGAAAGGCGATGTAGTGTCACTCAAGTGGGTTCCCTGCTGGATGAGAAGGGTTATGGAATTGCCATGCGTAAGAGTAAGTGTGGGTCGTATTTCCGGGAGGGCAGTGGGAGTGGTGGAGCTTTGAATGGGTTCAAGTGAACAATGTTATTAAGCAGTCTTATCGCAGTCGGTTGAAGTTAAACCATTGTCTCTAAACAAATCTTCTAGATGCACCGTATCGTGATGTTCTCAGTCAGGCAGTTTTGGAGCTGCAAGAACAAGGAGTACTCACAAAAATGAAAACCAAATGGTGGAAAGAGAGACGAGGTGGAGGTGCTTGTTCGGTAAGTATATCAATCAACGGGTTCTAATATTGAAGTATTGAAAATTTCGATCTGAAAAAGGACACTAAAAGTGATGGAAGTACTGCCCTCGCTCTAGAAATATCAAATTTAGGTGGTGTGTATTTGGTGCTAATCGCAGGCTCCTTTTTCGCCGTTTTCGTTGGCATTTTGGAGATGTTTTTGGGTGTGAAAGAACGTTGCGTCGAGAAGAAGGTACGGCTGTGGCCCCAAAACCTGAGGGAGAACTAATGAAATGCTCGAACGTTTTTACACAGTATTCCCGGATTTTTATTGGACATACTTTAGATTTTGATTGGAAATATTTCCCGCCACGGCAATCACTTTTTTAGAATCCTTCTTTTTTAGAATTAAAGCCGAAACCGTGCTTTTGCTAAATCGAATATTTATTTTTTTCCATTTATTTCTGTTTCTGCATCTGCCAATTTCGCATGGAAAAAACATATCTGGTTTAATTTGGACACGATGTATATACACCACTGCACAAAACACCTCGCACCTCCCTGGCTCACATCCCCAAACACACAAACACCATCCAACGTGTGGAACCAGGCTGGTGCCACCAGTGATAGTGCCGATGAGCTTACTCTAGCGAATTTGGGTGGAGTATATTTAGTGCTGTGCGTGGGCCTGGCATTGGCCAGTTTGTATGGAGTTATCGAATGGCTATTAAGCGTTCTAATCATCGCACGACGAAATAAGGTACTACACGAGTAATCAATTGTAATCAATCTTTGAGGTATTACTAATTATCATGGAGATCTTAGTGATAATGATTCTTTTTTTTTTGGATCATCTGAAGCTTTACATCCTTGCTAATCCACCACAAATACACAGTGCCTACCTCCCTCTCCCTTAAATAATTTAATTGCCTTCTCATTCTTATTTTCTCTTAATGAAAAGTAATTTCTTTTATTTATTCCTTTAATACGATTGCCATTTTGGTCGTATAGGTTCCTTTCAAGGACGAACTTTTGGATGAATTGCGTTTCATTATGCGATGCACTGGCAACACAAAAGCGGTTAAGTATCCATCGAAATCATCGGGTAGGTCAAGCTCTAGCAGCACCAGAAGTACCGTCAGCAGAAATCACTCCAAGAGGTCTTCGATGACTTTGACTTCGATACCTACCGATAATTTGGATGAAAGTAGAGAACATACTCGTGCAGATAAAATGAAACGATAAATCATAAAATTATTATATTCTATATAAAGATTATATAGAACTATTTCAAACATATGAAAAATTAAAAAAATTGTTGGAATTCTTACTTATTAATCTAAATTCATTCGTCATTGTATACAATTAATAAATGTGGCAACATCTCTTGGCATTTTTGCAATTGCGGTTTGAATCAAGACTAAATAGAATTTGAAACTCGCTAATTTTAAGCAACAACCGAAATTTAATTGAAGAATTGCACATTCAACGACTATAAACTAAACGAGTGGAAAGTAATATGTATTCGGTCGATTCAGTTGATTTCGCGCGCCATCTGCATGTCATAAATGGCCAATTTCCTCAATCTAAATATAACAGGATTGTGTCATGCGGATATTAGGAGAAAACAACAAAGTTTTCACCCGAAATGAGCGAGTAGTTATATTTCTTGAAATATGCTTGCCGTTCAATTTATTCTCAGTATTGTGTTGATTTGCTAATAATAAAAATTTGCTAATAATAAAATGATTAGAATTTTTGTCGCTTGAGCAGGAGCTCACGCTTTAGACTAATAATTTTTATAATTAGTTATATTCGATTTTTTAAAATCTTTCCTATACTTTGGAGCATATTTTCCCATTCTTAGTTTTTCATTTTAGTAATAAAAAAATGAAAAGCAATAAATTTAAACAAAGTCTGTAGTATATATTTCCCCCCACTTTTATTCAGTATTCTGGTAATCTGGTATAAGATTTATGAAAGCACAATAATATCGTAGGTACAATACATTGGTAGACATTTAGAAATTGAAATGGTAAACATTATTCTTGTTATCTTATTTTTAAGTGTTTACTTCTGTGTAGTTGTTGTTGTTGTTGTTGTTGTATGTATGTATGTATATATGTATGTATGTATGTATGTATGTATGTTGGAAAATATATTTGAAAAATATCAATTGTATATTAAGATTTATGTTATTCAGTTGATACAGTATATATTTCTATATATATTATGTATATATTATGTATATTTTTAATAATTTTTTCTTTTAATTTACCATTAATTTAATTTTTAGTTTGTAGTTTTTACATTTTTTGTTGTTTTTGTCCTGAATAAGCTTTATCGACGTATTCTTTATCGAATGTACAATTACGGTTTGTTTTCGGTATTCATGGTAGTGACAGTAGTAGTAATAGTAGTTGTTGCAGTAGTAGTAGTAGTAGTAGTGGTAGTAGTTGTGGTGGTAATAGTAGTAGCAGTATTAGCAGTAGTTTTATTACTAATTTTAGTAGCAGTAGTAGTAGTATAGTTGCGTTAAAGCAGGTGGTTATTTTAGTTTAATTAGATTCGTATAATACTTTTTTGTTGTAACATTTAACACTAAAAGCCTAAAGCAATATATATTTGAACGTTTTAATCTAGATTCGTAATGGCATATTTTTTGTAATGTCGGTAACATGTAATTGTATTAGAACAATATTATAATTTCAAAACAATAACTCCAAGAACCAAAACCGAAAAGTTTAATTACGCTAAAATTACAATAATTTTCGATTGAGATCTGTAATATATTTCTCGTGGTTTAGATGATTATGAGTTTTTTGAACGACCTGTTTTGATGATTTATCAAAGCCTTCAAAAACTAAATTTGTTTAAACTATTTTCTCTCTTTTTAACTGCATGAGAATAATCATATCTGAATAACTGTATTTTTTAGTATAATACTCTTAGCATATTTAATTAGTCTTCATTAAATAATTTTTGTTTGAAAATATTTTGTTTAAATAAAAATATTCTAATATTTTTTCAGTATACTATTCAAAGCTATAGACGATATTATATTAAGCAGCAACGGGTACCTTTTTATGAAATTTTGAATAAAATATTTTATAGAATATTCTAGCGTTTGAAAGCTATGTCTCTACGAATTAAATTATCTTTTCGATAAATTTTCAAAATGAATCAAATACCCAAAATAATTGAGAAAAATAATTATCGTATCAGAATCTTCTATCGTATCAGAATGCTTAAATAAATTCTATTCTTCTTAAATTTAATTTAAATTTAATTGTTTCACATATTGCTTTAATAATTGATTTTCAGAAATTAATACACAAACTAATTGTTTTTATTTAATCAAGCTATGAATAATTTTAAATAATTCTACAATCTTTCTATAAATTTTTGTCTAATAATGTTTTATAAGGATAGGAATATATATATGCAATATATTTTATTTATGCGTCTAACAGTTTCTCAATATAATTTAATAATACCTTAAATTTTTCCTTTAAATTTTTTTTTGAGTTTCTTTTGAAATGAAATCTTTTGAAATTAAATCTTTGAAATGATCCAAGATTTATCTCAAAGATTTAACTTCAAGGTTTTTACTTTATTTAGGTTTTTTATTATAATATTAATTTTTTTGCCTTTTGGTTTTTATTAAACGTTTATGAATTGTTTTCAAATAGTTCTTAATAAATCTTAAATTATTTCTTTTAGCAGTTTCGAACATTTTTAAAATGTCTACGGGTATAAAATTCTTAAGCAACATTTCCTTTTGTTTTATTTGATTTTATTTAATTTTTAATAAGGTTTATCTCTTGCATGTAAGTCTCTGGATTTGTCTCTTAATGTCCGCTTTCCTTCTAGGAAATTTCATTATAATTTTTGTGGCATTATTTGAGATCTTAATTAAATGCGTTCATATTTTTCAATTTTTCATCGTGAAACCGTTTGTATAAAAGAAAGAAAATTACTGTTCCTTAAAAAAATGGCCAGTAATGCAATTATTGTTTTAATTCGAAGAATAATTATATATGTTTTTGTAAATTGATGACAATGCCTTATAAAAATGGCGGATGGTGGGTTTAAGCGCTATGCATTTTTAATAAACGGTTTCAGATGGGGTTTTTTTTAAAAAAGAAGACTATTAGAAACAAAATACAATATTCTATTATTCTCTTATTTTCGGCCTTTAAATTTGATGTAACGATGTCGACTAGTTGATTGTGTTTTAGACAATCGTAATTACGAATTGATGTAATTTATTAATTTCATATTTTCTTCTATTTATCATTTTTTCGTCTATTAATAAAGCGTTTACACAATATTATTTTGATAAAAGAATCAAAGCTCGTGGTTTTTTTTTGGTTTTAGAGTTATCGCACTCTGAAGCAATTCGGTAGTTCGGTGTTATTTCTTGTACGACTGTGTATTTGATATGTGTTTTATTTTAAATAGTGATTGTTATGCGATCAATTGTTTTTAGACATTGCCTCGAGAGTATTTTTCTGATGAAGAATTATTAAAAAAAGGCTATGAAAGTAAAATATTTTTAAAGAATGTTTGACGAATGGATTTGGGAATTTGATGGATTCTATTTCTACAATTGATCGCAATTTATTTAGTGTAATAGTATTTGTTGTTGTTGTTGTCGTTCATTCTTTACAAGCAATTTTTTTCAGATTCGACATGTTTTCAAAAAGTTATGCCACTAAACATGTGTCCATGTATAAATATATATAATTATGCGTGTGTGCTGTAGTATATCACATTGATTTACCTAAAGGGAAAAATGCAATAATGTAATAATCAATACTTCATCAAATTTAATTCGGTATAAAATATATTTCCGAAATTTCTTTTACAATATTGTCTACTTATAATTTAATATTTATTTAGATGCAAGAGTTTTGCAATGGGTTTATGTGTGCGTGTACGTGTGTGCGTGTACGTGTACGTGCTTACGTGAGTACGACTTGTGTGACAATACCATGCGAAAGCTGCGTATAAACTAAGCACGAATATCTAAAGCACCTCTCTCATTTTTCGCGCTCTCTTCGTGTGTAATTGAAAGAAATTGAGATGAAATTTAATAAGAATAATTTCATAAAATATTACTTTTTTCTATTTATTATAAAGGATATTTTGAAATTGAAATTTGAAAGAACGATTTTTTGAAACTAAAATTGTTTCAGAAGATTGTTTAAGGAATATACAAAAGCAGTTAAAAACAAATTTATTTTATTTAAATAAACTTTTCTATATATTTTATATATTCTAAAAATATTTAATTATAATCAAATATATACTGAAACATATAAATAAATATGTAATCAAAAATTGTAGAGAATAACGCTTTATATTCCAAAACAGAAGAGAGTGAGGCCTATATTCATGCTGCTCTTTCGATTATAAAACGTTCGTTATAAACGTTTCGTTCGTTATAAACGTAAATATATTTTCTTCCAACGTTTCTGATTCAAATTGAGCATGAGAGACGACGGAAGATCTATGGAAGAGTGTACTCTTCGTATCGATCTACCCTTTTCTCCATTGTGAAATATATCAACATTTTGAATACAAAATTCGAGGTAATTAAATTTCTAAATGCAATTCAGAAAGAGTAAACATTGTCTATTCGTAATTATTAGAAAGCTTTTTAATGTATGCTTGATAGTTCAGAAACATTATGAGTGCTGAGCGGAGAGAGGGGACCGATGACAATTGTGAAAATTTATTGCGCTCCAGAAGAAGAAAATGTGCGTTAATATGTGTTTATGATTGTAAAAGGACAATAGACTACAAAACTCACATACACACATACTCGCATACTTACACATTAATATACTAAATGTACTCACTTTCGAATAAGCATTAGCATTGCAAGAGATTTTTTCTCTCTCTCCGATAAATTTCAATATAAATGCATATAGTTTGAGACAATGCTTTTTTTAAAAAATAAGAAAATCAGTTGTTGTTGTGATTGTTGTTGTAGACCATTGTTGTTGTAGACAGTTGTTGTAGATAGTTGTTGGTGGATAGTAATAATGCTATCGTGTTTGCTTTTGATATAATCCGTTTTTAAGTTTTTATATATGAAATTGTTGGTGGGTCTGTTTTCTGTTCTATTGGATTGAAATTGAAGTTTCCTTTTTATAAATATACGATATTATTCTATGAAAATTTTATCTAAAGCAGAAATGAATCGAACGGATCTCGAGGGAATGGAAAAAAAGGAATAGTAGTAGTAGCAATAAGTAGTTGTAGTAGTAGTAGTAGTAGTAGTAGTAGCATTTAATGTGTTGGTAGTAATAGCAGAAGAAGAAATAGAAGAAGAACAGGATTTTCAGTATTTTTCATAAATTTCAGAATGCACTGAATTGCTTACATTTAAGTTCATCTATCTATTTATTAAACGCTGAACTATTGTTCTCTAATTTCTCGCCTACATCAATTTATCAAATATTTTCGAGTTAGTTGTTCGACTCATGACAAACTTCCATATAGTCCGGATCGTGCATGATTTCCTTTATCATATCCTTAAGCAACGTGTATCGTGGAAATATTGGATACATTTTAGAGCTGCCATATTCCTCCTGATGAAATGAAAGGAAGAAAGGAGTGAATGAATTGTTTTTTATACTATACGATACGATAAGGTTTGTCATTTACGAGTATTTACTTACCTTCAGGACACGTATAAGGTGTCTTAGTCCGAGGTATTTCTTAAGTAATCGATATAAATCGTTAATCAATTGAGTGTTTTCTTGCTCGATCTGAACAGTAGTCATATCTGCCAGAGAGAGAGAAAGAATTGGAAAATTAATGAAATATGGTTCCTTTTCCGAGAATCATCTCAACGCCTTGTCTCGTCTTTTTCAGATATATTTCAATTGTTTAACACTTATGGACCACGCGTAGCTAAGCCAAACAGTTGAAAGAAAACTAACAAAGATCAGACCAGACGAGGAGTTGACACATATTTAAAAATTTTTTAATTAATTTATGATGAGAATTTTTAATTTAAAAGAATATTAATTTTCTTATTTACGTTCTAATCTCTCCATTCGTTCCCTTCTTTCGGCCGCCTCTTCAGCTAATTTCGCTGAAGTTTTGACACCCTCGCCGGACTTTTGAGTTTTTTCCATAATTGAACACGCTCGCATTACGTACGATGGCACAGTTTCCTGTTTCTCTTGTTTGGGTATATCGATTAGTGTCCAGTATTGAGTCTCCAAACGTATAACGTCCTAAATAAGAAGAATACATATATGAGTTGTGAATGGAGTAATGATGGCTCTCTGTTGTTAGGAAGGATTATTGTACGGGTGGGTGGGTGGGTGTTGGGCTGACCTTAATCATTAATTTTAGCATTGGATATCGCTGAAATACATTCCGTTGACTTTTTGAGTCGCCATATTTATTCATTAGCGTTATGAGTGCCTTTTTGGCCGTATCGTAAGATTCCTCTAAGCGCAGACGTAAAGCTCTTAGTCTTTCATTGGTTTCAATAACCTCTTCACGACTCATGCCACCTACTCATGCAACAACAACAAAAATCAGTGATAGTATCAAATTGAATGCTGACAATTATTGATTACTTACTGGAACCGCCTTCATCCTTAACATCCTGTACAATACGTCGTACGCTTTGTGTAAATTTACCAACAAAATTTGTTGTAGCTATAAAAAATTTAAAAATAAATCAAATCTTTTATAAAATGTTATTCAGTTTCGATTAATTTTCTTTTGTTGTAAGGAAATCCCTCGTAACGCTATCACTTATTTTAAGAAATGTAGCATACTTGAAAGATGACCTCGTCATTATTCGTTAGTCTGCGACCTGCTTGGAAATAAACCGTCTATAATTCCGAAGAAAAGTCGGATTATTATGCCATTGTAAGTCGCATTCCGGTATTAAAAAATCTCTTAAATCAGGTTAATAAATTCTTTGGTTGAAAAATTGTCGCACGGCGATTCGAACCCCTCATTTATTCGTATTAATTCATAAAAGACACTAATACTGCCTCTTAGTGAATGCCACCGTAATAACATACTTAGCCGGTGTGACTCAAAACTATTTATGAAGTATTATCTAACTCACTCTCTCGCTTCGAGAGCCGGAGAAAGTACCGAGAGTTGCCAACTTAAACTTTTGAGAAAATACTGACACTAAAATTTGAAGTTATATATATCAAAATGGTGAACTTATATGCATATGTGATAGAGAAATTAAGGGTGGGGGCAGGAGTGAAAATAAAATTTCATTAATATCTTGCTTTTTACAACAATAAATATTTCCGTAATATTTTCATTTACTAAATTCAAACTGGAGTCAAATTTTTGAAAGCATTGTGGGGTTGCTTTTGATTAACTATTTAAAGTACTTCAAAGAGAAGCCAATAAAAACAACGGTTATTGTTGTAATTTTCAGCTTTTTCATGCAAAATTTGCGCGTTACTTGTTAAAATTGTGACATTTTTGTAATAACACATTTTTGAGAGATTTAGTGAATTTCCCTTAAATCATATTTTACTACTTTCGATGAGTTTAAATATTTTAGATATTTAATAAAAACAATTTTAATTAAAAATTATTCTGCTAATTTTGACTTTGATACTAAAATGACACAAAAACCACTCAAAAGATATTAAAGTAAATACGCTAAGCAAATTTCATTTATCCGTTGCCGATTTAGACATTTTTATTAAAATTAATTGAAGTTACAACTAAGTCATCATGACGTGTCCATGGCTTTCCGAAATCACATCATAAAATGATTTGAATATTATTTGCATTAAATCAACAAGGAAACGCCTCTCACGCTGTTACGATTAATCGTGCACAATTTCACCTTCGCTTAACTTTTGCAGATAATCTAGAATTACTTTAGAATTTTTATTTATAATATAAAATTAGTCAGAAGAATATTGCAATTTGTTAAATATAGAATCGATTGTTTAAATCTTGGTTATTGATACACTCCTTGATATTTGTTTCGTTATCATAAAACGAGACGTTTCCTTATTTTTATTGTTGTGAAAATATTAAATCAATAATAAAGTTAGTGACTTAACTACAGAATATCCTCCTTCACAGACATCATCCCCGCACATTTTAAGTGATAAAGCGATAAGTGATAAATGATAAACATCTTATGTGAATTGGGTAAATAATGGCTATGAACGTCCATGACATTGGACTGACATCAGAATTCTACATGGACGTGTATAATAATAAAGAATAAAATAAAGAAATAATTTCAACCGAACTAAGAAAAGAAAATTGAAAAGAGGAAAAATCTAGTTTATTGAAATGAATTCAATTAAAATATTTGTTAATGAAGTCAATCATTTTGTCAGAAATGAAGGGTGTTGCATAAGGAATATTCAAGTGGCGAAATTCCCGACCAGAAATGACGGATGGTCAAATTGGAAAAAATCTAAACATTATTTTGAAGTCACGTTTCACTTTAAATTGTACAATACTACACAATATTTCTAATGGATGCTGATAACATGCATTCAATATTCAATATTCCAAAGTTCACAATTTTCCCATCTGATGATGACGAGAAATTTGTCGACAAATGCGTCTTCAGGTAGACATAATTGATATGGTAATCATTAGTAATGAATATGCATTTCTAAAAATACATTGAAAAATCATATGAGCCAACTATTGGTGAAATTAAAAGGAACTCTGTATGAGCCACTCAGTCTAGATGAAAATTAGAAAACGATCGTTATCATGACGTGACGATGGTCTTCGTTGGTACTTTGGATACTAAAATAATTACTCATAAATTTTTAAAGGAGAAGACAATGAGAGAATTAAGGAATACAAGGTCTTGAGGATTGATTGTTTTAAATTAATGGGATAATTATAAATTATTGTAAATTGTATGATTACTGGAAAATACTAAAAAAACTCTTTAAAGAGTTTAATTTCATTTTTCAAATTATGCTATTAGGTCGCTTTTTAATTAAGTTATATTTTTTAATATATCTTTATTGGTCTTTAATCAATTTTCTTTGTTTAATAGTAATCTATTTTCCCATTAATTATCGTCAAATTGTCGAATTGCTTTATATATACAGAGCAACGCCTTTAGAAGTCATGGTTTGATGCGAAGGCGAGTTAAGGCCAAGCAACCCAACCAAACAGAGAAAATTTTTATAATGCTCAGGATATTGTGCTGTATGTCTTAATGTCACTGTCACTACTTTTAATAACTATTCATTCCATATTTATATACAATATTTAAATTATTGTTATTAAATTATTATCATTATTATTATTATTATTATTTTTAAAAATTGTTATTATTAAAAACATATTTGGCTTGGCAACCCTGTTTGCAAACCAACCAGTTTCTCATACATTCCGAACACTAACCAAAAACAAAAAACTATTAGATTTACTTTAAAAATTTAATAATTTTATTTAAAAGAGAGGGACTGAGAGAACTAGGAACGAATTGAAAAATGGAGATTCCACTATGGTTCTCCAATAATAAGTGCTTTTAAATACCTAACTCCCGATGACAATCGGTTCAGTATTTCTCTGAACTACGAGTGTGTTGCGAAAGTGAAGATCGCCGCGTCGTTTTATACGGAAGAAGCGCGCAGATACCGACGCGCAGCAAAAAAAGATTTTTGTCTTACCCGATGATTTTTATATTAATGAAGAATTAATTTATTGATAAATGAATAACGAAAAAGGTGAAAAATATTACATTCTTAAAATTGGTAAAGGTTAAAGTTGTCGAATCGGAATAGAAAGTGAATTATTTTAATCAAAACCGCGACACGTGCGGAAATAGAAGTTGTTGATTAAAATACTTATCACAAAAAGTAATATTATAATTTCGACGCAGCAAAAAAATTTACATTGCCGATTTTTTCGAGTTTTATTCATAATTTTTAACACAGTTTTTTTCGTAAAGGAGAAGTGTAAAAGGTAAACAAATTCTCTTAATATTCATTCCGTCTCATTTCATTCTTTCGTTTGTTTTTGTTTTTGTTCTAACTCAACTGGAAGATTTGCGGCCTTGCCACAGCCGATTATTTTTAGATATCATCAAATGAATGCGAATAAATTTTTGCGCGGGTTCGATTTCATTCGGCACGGCACAACATTTCATTGCGAAGGCGTACTTCCAGATATGCTCCAAATTCAGATACATACAATATTCAAATTTATCTGCCACGAATTTTCCTAATACATATTCGAAACAATAATTCGGGAGTGGGGTCATCGAAAGGTAATTCCTCTTTTGTTTCTTTTACGACGCCAAAATTGTCTACTTTAAAAAATTCAAGAAATACCCTCTCAATTATTTATTCGCCTTTAATCAGATTTTATTAAATCCATCGTTGTTTAAATGATCCCATGTAATACATTATGAATGATATTTGATTTTTCCGCTATATGTAAAATTGATACTCAGTTGATTAGTCCAAATTAGATGTTCTAATCGCTCATTAAACCTGAAATACACAGGGCTCTCTTTGGCAAGGCAAAGAATACACAGAACTCTCTTGGGTCTTGCCAGAGTTGATTCTGAACCCTAAATGGAATATATCTCTTTTTTTCCTACCTGTCATTACTGTATTACAAAGAGAAGCAAAAAAAAAAAAAAAAAAAAAACAGAAGATACCCTGCGTAAAATTAAAATGGCAATGAATTTTCAACAATGAAAGACCTTTACATGCGCAATTCCCAAAAGAAGAATTACATTCTGTACGTGCATGAACGATTTTATGTGTCTGAAAAGTACGTTCTGTAAATACTATTCATATTGTACATAGTCATGACGTTCAAACGTAAGTGTATATCCATGCAATCTTTCGATTATACTTCAACCCAAATATTCATTGAATCGCGATTTGTATTTTCCTTCAAAGTTCTTTTTTCTCAGCGTCAGCACATTTAAATTATTCATGATTTTTGGGGCGACTTGAGCAAACGGAGAAGGAAGAAAAAAATGAATGTCGTACACAGTGTACATCATACAGTGAAGTAATAATGATAAAATTACAAAACGAGCGACTGGAAAACTGAAATGTGAAAGGTGTAGCGCAGCGTATTATAAAAAATCCAATCAAGAGGAAACCTTCTTTAAAAATTTAGAACACTATGAAGATGTTGCACAAAACCTGCAAAGATAACTTGATTATGATGTTTAGTTATCTTCTGGTAGAATAATTTGCTTAGGTGTGTATGAATTGAAATGGCCAACAATAACTATTTACCATTACTCAAACTTGTTTTCTGTTATCCATGACCGACATAAGAATTATTATTATTTACAAAGAACATGTATCTCACCTTCGATATCTCGTTGTGGTTTAAAGGGAGTGCTTCTAAAAATGTTAATTAAATAATTAATTAATGATTCAGTATAAATATTAATGTTAAGAGAAATGATATAATGTCGCTTCTAATAGAGTTAAAGAGCATTTAATACTACTTCAAGCGTAAATGCTTTAGCTGAAAATAGTTTCTATCGAAAAAATATAAACTGAATTATTAACAATTTATTATATTTAATTGGTCGTGTCTTCATTTCGGCTACATAGAACATTTATAAATTTATACAATACAAAATAAACAACTGCTGAATTGTTTCTGTTGTGACAAAAGTCACAATCGATTGAACGACCTTGTCATTTCAAACGTAAAATTTATGCAAATATTTAACAATCCAATAAAGCTTTACACTCATAAGAAATGAGTAAATGGCAAAATCGTGCTCCATCGGTTTGAATATAATCGTAACCATAAGCAGAGACAATAGAAGCGTAGATCAAATCATAAACTGCTTTTCAACGTAGCAGTAGCTTTAGAAGCATTTTTGGGAATGAAAACAGATGCTTGAAATATTTAACCTCTTGCAAATCAAAGTTTTTTACGATCGTTCATGCATCAGCAAAAGTAAGAGCAAGCATTTTCTAGTTCTCTCCTATTAGTCCCGTACAAACACAAAGGTCAAAGTGAGCGTCTGTTTGCCCTCCATAGACTATTATAATCAAAGAGAGAGTGTGATGTTTGAACTAAGGAGAGTTAGTGGCATTTCGGTTTACACCTCAAAAAATTTATTAATTTCAGAGATTTTTTTTTGGGGAAAGGGAATTGTTCAGCCCACGGTTCAGATTGCATTATTGATGAATAAATAAATATTTGTTAAAAAATCTTAAAGCGGATGAAGGATAAAATAAACTAAGAAAACTTATAAATGTTATACAATAAGATTTTAATAATAAGCGTGTAATATTTTTGAAATTAGAAGTAATATTTAAAGATGATAATTTTAAAAGGACTTAATTTTGAAAAAGAGATATCAGGGTTAGTGGTCTGTGAGTGGATAAAAGGAATACAGTTGATCAATTTTTTATTAGTTCTAGTTGTTAAATTCTACTACATTCCAGTTTTGATTTTGATTTTGTTCCCTTTGATATTAAAAAAATTACAGTTTCTCTGTTTCATTTTCACAGTAGTTTACTCTTTAATTAATGTTCGCATAATTTTTCACCATCAACGATTTATACAGTTTTTTAAATGTATTCAAAGTGTCTCCAAAACTTGATTAACTGGCTGAGTAATAATTATTTTGATTCGGATTTTAAACCTTAAACTTTGAAATTGTTAATTCTGGAAGGTTTTTCTTTGTACTTCTAATTTGAATGCCTAATATTGAACCTAAAATTTTGTTTGAATATTAAATTTTTTCATTTAGAAAGAATTTTGTTTGAATATTAAATTTTTTCATTTAGAAAGAATTCAGCATAATTAATAAAATCGAGTTATTCTACTTTATGATGGTTGTGTTTTAGAAATTTCATATTCATATTTGTTAATTTTTCTCTCGTTTTGACAGATACTGTGATGATTACTTTTGTTATTGTTGCTTTTTGAATATCTACGTCATTTCGCTCAAAGCAACTCTGCTCCATTGTACGTCGTCGCAAAAGGCGCCCCCAATATTCCCTCGCTATACCCATTATTTTTTTGCAGTTACGCGTGCAATCGAAGTTTAACATGAGAACAAATACAGTGTGAATACGTGCGTATGAGGCTTTCAAAGCCGATTAACTGAGTTTAAATTCTGTAAGCAGATGGCAAGTACAAACAATGGCGGAAGGAATATGTACGAAAGATCGATGTGTAGTTTTTGCCTTTGTTGTAAAGTATCGAGAGTTTTGTATGTCAAACAATACGAGTGCAAGTGTACATAGAGCTGCACGAGGCAACACTAATTGCCATAGATGCTATGCCACAGTATTGCAGAAAGTCCTGTAGTTTCGACAACTTGAGCATTAAACAAAACGGTTTGCAGTGAGATGAAGGTTAGGCTGCTAGAAGAGCTTTGGAATAGTTTTACTACTGTCTAGATTGGACTTATCCCGACAGCGGGAAACAACTTTGTGCAGCAAATTCGAGTTCAAACTTTTTTCTCGATCTCCATGAAAGCCATGCAATTTTGACAGTTCTGAAAATCAAGTTGTAAAGTAATGCTTTATACTGTAACACACGACGCTTGTCGGATTAAGCAGTATGTGTATTGTGGCTGGCTCTAAACGTGTTCATGTTTGTTTTGTTGTTTTTTTCTGACGAATAAGTTCTCCTGTGAAATGCGAAGAAAGGTCTTTATCTTTACACAAAATATCTTAGAAATACCTTAATCTCATTTACGTGCATATACATTTGGCATTAGTTGTCGGTTAAGCATTCAAAATTCTACTAACATGTTCCCCCATATCTTCAGCAAAGAATTCATCAGCCCCGATTTTATTGGAAACTAATCGATAGCATGCAATCAACGCCTCAATCCGTTTGTTCATTTTAAAAATATCTTGTGGAGCTCTTTAAAGTAATCTCAATGTAATTTTTATCAGGTATTGTAGAAACACATTTGCTCATCATGCACACAACCATACACACTTGCGCATACATATTCATACGTTCGTCTGCTTGAAATTTTATTCATATTCAGTGAACTACATTGAATCGATTCAATTCGTTTTCGCACGTGCTTCCTCTCACAAATCGAATTATTTATTTTCTATCTCTACAGTCAATGCCTTTTATTTTCCCGTCATCATTGAATCAATAACATTTATTATTTATCCTAAGAATATATTCGTTTTTTTATTTTTATTTTGGAAAAAGTGTGCTTGCGAAAGGCAAAGAATCACGATTTGATAGCTTCATCGTTGCAAATTACTTTTCCGAGCTGCTTTGTCTTCTCTTTAGTGTCTTACAATGAAAGTTCTCTCGAAGTTGAAAAGTCGTTTTCTGTGGCATTAACACATTTCGATCTCCTTTCTCACACATACGTGCACACGCACGCCCAATGCATCACCTTGTAACGAGTGGTGGATAAAAAATAAACCGCTAAATATTTTAAAGAGAAAACAATAAAAGCGGCAACAACGAGAACAATAGCAGTAATAACAAAAAAATGTGTAAGCAGTTTGTGAAAGTGACCAGAGAGCGGTGGTGGTAGACGCTAATAATGATAAATCCAGGGAATATATATAGTCGTTATTTCTCTGACTCAATTGGCGATGTCGGTTGGCTGAGAGGGGTTTTCATACGAGTTGAGCGGCGAGAGGAAACATATATTTATTAATATTTATTTACGTACGATAATTAAAGAAAAACAATACTGCTGAAGAATTTTAATGAATGAATGGTATCATTAAAATTACTTTAACACATTTTAAATAATTATTTATTAAAAATACTTGAAATGAAAATAAAAAGCAATAAAATTAAAGCGGCACAAAGCGATTGAATGTGAATTAAATTCACCCATTTCCATAATGAAAATTTCATCTCTACTTGAGATTTTTTAAAAATTTTATTTTTCCATTATGCCATTTTTATCTCGTTTTCCTTTGTTCCAATTCTCCCCCTCTATCTCTCTCTGTGGCATTCTAGATTTTTATTGGAATGTAATTGATTTTTAATGATCAGAAAAATTTAAATTTTTAATACGATGTCTTTCATTTTTCTCTAACCAGAAGTAGTCTGTAATATTTCATTTAATATTTCAATTAATATCAAAAATTTTAAACAATTTACTACAATTAACTTAATGGATACTTCATTAAAAGATATTGTCAAATGAAGTAATAATTTCCAAACTTCATTATAAACTTCAAGATAGCTTTTTATTACAGTCAGAACTTAATTGAAAACAATAATTAATGGATAGCAAAGAAAAAGTAATGCTGCCACTTGGCTTCTCTGCTTTCAACTATTTTATAGAATTCTATATTTTGCGAGAATTGTGTTTTTTCGAAAATCTTGTGATTTAATACAATAAAAAGTTTTTATTAAAAACATTTGGAAAATTCAAAATTTCAAGGTTTTATTTAATTTTGTCATAATTCATAAAAATTTTTATATATTTTTTTTATTAATTTATTAGTAGTCATAGTAAATTATTGAATTAGTCTTTTAATGAGTTTCGCCTTCTTTGTACTTTTTTCAAATTTAAAAAGTCATTTTCGTAATTATTAATGTATTCAAAATCAGGAGGAAATGATCTCATTTATTCCACTTGACATGAAGCAAATCAAGTTTATTTATTTATTTGTTTTTTAAATTTCACGGTGTGTGATTACTAAAATTTGAGCCAAAAAAATTATGAAATATTCTTTGATTAACATAAAAATATTTATCACCCGGTTATTTCATTGTTCCTTTTATACAAAGTATTTTATTTATTTTTTAGGCTTTAGGTTTATTTAGTTTTCAGTCTTTCAGTTTTTAGACTTTCAGGTTTTAGTTTTTCAGTTTTTAATCTTTCAATTTTCAGTCATTCGTTTTTCAGTTTTAGCTCAACTTTTTGTTGTAGCATTTTGAGATTTTATCCAGCTATGACGTATTGCTCGTAATTAAAATAATACCTGTTTCAAAGTTTTCTTTTACTTCTACTCAAAATAAAATTAAGTTACTTCTGTGCATCAAATTAAATTAACTCATGCCTCGTATAGAAAATTCAGTTAAAGTTTCTTTGAAACTTGTGGCACAATTTGTTAAATGTTTTTCCTTAACTTTTTCAAGATTTTTCAAGAATTTTAACTTTTTAAAAGGAAAAATCTGTCAGAAATGTGTTATTTCAATCTTAATTATAACCCTGTTGTTGTTGTTGTTTTTAGTAAAAAAAAATTAAAAAAAAATTTTTATAAAATAATAAAATTTTATATTTATAAATATCGGAAATTTTAAAAATCATAAAATTGGCGGACTTATTTACTCCTCCCTTTACATGCTAAAATCTTGCTGTTTAATTTCGATAAATTCTTATAATTTTCAATCCTATTTTAATGTAATTTTTCAAAGCATTTTTCCGAAATTTTAGGGAGGAAAAAATTGTTTGTGAAAAGTTTTCTGAGATATTTATTCTTCTTAAAATTACAAAACTTTTAGCAGAGAATTAATTTTATTTTATTATTTAGCGTTTGTTTTATTAACGTGTTTTGAAATTCTTTCAGATGCCGAAGGAAAATAACAAAAGGATTTTCAACTTTCTTTTCACGTCTGAAAAATTTGCATAAATTATGAAAGAAAAACTTTTACATTTCTCGATGTTGAAAAGCTTTCAACAAAAGCATTGAATTTATAAACGTTACGAAATTGTTTACTGACCGTTGCCTAAAATTAGGCAAATGGTATTTTAGCTAATTCCTAAATAATATTGTCAATTATTTTCAACTTAAATCAATAAATAAATATTTTTAATTGAAGGCTGCTTAAAGTTTGGTAAGTTATCGCTAGGAAGTTGATTTTTGTAAAGGAAAAATTTGAATGGTTTGGAATGATTTGAAATAATTTTGTTTATTATTGTTTGTAAATCGTGGATAAATTAATATTGGTAGAGCTTATTTTCTAAATATTGTTAATTAAACAAAGAATTCTATTGATTGGCTTTGCAGAAATTTAATAAAGCATTCCATTCCATCCCTTTCAAAATTAACAGACTGCATTTCGCATTAATTCAATTTAAAATAAATCCTCTAAAAATGGATTTTTTTATGAATTCATTAATGAAATATTTTGCTTTTTTTCTATTCCTGTAAATGGACCGCCTCGTCTCGCTCTTCTGTTTAATTATCTAATTATTAACAAATAGTTTTCGAAATATAATGCCGTGAATAATTGGTTTATTGAACAATTTAATTAGAGTTAAAAAAGTTATTTAAAATATTCGTTATTGAAAACAATGAGCATTTTTTGGGTAGCTTGTCGTGACCTAACCCGTCGAACTAGATTATTTTTATATAAATATTTTCCTGTTAATTTGCGTAGAAATTAATAAATAATTCATTATAAAATACTTGGATAAATTTCATTTTTTGATACATCCAAAATACAAATATTTGCACACGATGAAATTAATATGTGCCTGCATTTATTTTTTATAATTAAAATTATATACAAAATAAAATATTACCCACATATTAAAATGTATTTAAATGCTTCACGATTTGATTTTGTTTATATTGAATGGGAACTAAATCCCGTTGAGGTTCTTATTTGGACGTAGTGGAAATCTTGGGGGAGGAGAGGAGTAAATAATTTTGTTTTAAGTGGGTCGTGAATATTTTTTATCGGTTTTTAAAGCTTTTTAAAATCGTTCTTTAAATGTCTTCGGGCAAAGGATAAGTCTGACACGACTTGAATTCGCCTCCACAAAATCAGAGGAAACAGATTGTCGAGAAAGCAAACTGTTATTTATGAATATTGCTATTGTTATTATTATTACTATTATGTGTCCCATTTGCCCCATCGGTTTATCCCAAGCATTCTTTTTTCTTTTTTGCTTTGGTGAAGCATAAAATTATGTATACGTTATAGTTGCTTTTGTTGGCTTTTGTATGACTATATTGATCGATATTGCCTCTCGAGCAATTACATTTAGATTAAACTGGACGTCGTTTAGCATCGAAGACATTAAAAAAACGTCGCTTATTGCATACCATTGAGTTTGAAAGGATCAAAGCAGAGGCAGAATTAATATCTTACATAAAATAAATAATTCAGCAAGGACACTGTGAGAATGCATTGTGAGGATTTTGTAAAGCATTTGATTTTGAAGCACGTCACTAAAGAAATCACTAAAAGGCAATGAAAGATGGAGTTGGTGACGATAATTATGATTATTATTCCTTAGTATTTTTGTTGATATCTCCTTTATTTTATTATTCCACAATGATTACCTCTTTGCATCGTTCTAAAAAATTCTGTTAATTTTTTAGGTTCAGCTAACTCTTTTAAACTCTTTTTAGTCAATCTCTAACACACACCAGCATTGCTTTAGTTTTTTTTTTGTTGCATTTTTCTTTGTTTGATTTTGTTTTTTTCTGTAATCCTTTCACGTTCGCAGGATTTTATTATAGTTACGGATTATAAACGCGTTAACACCGGCGATAAAAATAATCAAAAAAGAGAGAGAAGGAAAATCGCCAAACAATAACTTTCACGTATACCCGCTACAACTATTCGTGTATAGAATATTTCATCAATAAATTGGAAAATTGAACAGGAATTCTTTTGCGAAATATTTATCGAAAATGTCTGCAATAAACTGAACCGTCAACTGTTTATCGAACATTCGCTGGCAGTTGACTTGCTCGTGTCAATCGAATGAGTCAACATGTCAAAAATGAGGCGGTTGGAAGGAAAGCGGGAACGAGGACGCAAGGATGTATGGATGTATGGATGTATGGTTGAATGGACAAATAGATAAAAGGACGGCATGTACATCGAAGAGAAATGAATGGATTGAAAATGGGAAGAATGGGACTCACAGTCAGGTATTGCCGACGGCCATATAAGATAAGAATTATTGGGTCGTAGCAAAGTGCCTGATGGAGTTTGTATGATCGATGTTGCTTTGATGGTGTTTGTGGGGATAAAAATGATGAGAATAATGATGGTGAAGGTAATGATGGTTAGAGTAATGATGGTGAGAGAAAGGATGGTAAGGGTGGTGATGGTGAGAGTAATGATGGTGAGAATAGTGATGGTGAGAATAGCGATTGCGGGGGGTAGTGGTGGTGATGGTAGTGATGGTGAGTATAGTAATGTTGAAGTTAGGGATTGTGAAGGTAGTAATTGTGATGGTTCGTTTGATAGTTTCTTTGATTGGCAGTGGAAATTGGCTAGTTGTGATTGATGGAGGCGGTTGAGAACTGATTGGGGAATAGTTGTCTGAGACACGTTTTATTGAATAGATACTATGGTTGTGTGCCATCATATTGTGATGGTAACATCATTAGATTTTGATGAGAGAAAATGTATTTAGAGAGCAATTGTTAAGTGACAGATGCTGACGGAAGAGGTTAATCATCAGCTTGTTATAAACCATTGTTATTGTTGTTGCTCCTGATAATAAAATATTTCTTTGTTTTTTGCCAAACTCAATGAAAAGAAAGGAGTAAATAGAATACACAGTTTGACAAGCCTTTTTATCCTTGCCATCTATCTTCCCTTCCTTTCCTTCCTTTTTGACAAACATGTTTGGAATAAGCAATCTTTGTATTTCTGTTTATTTCTGTTCGTAATTGTTAACTGCTTGTTTAGAAAGTCTCTATTAGAAAACTCATTAATCAATCGATTCTTTTTTATTTTCATCGAAATTAATGAAAAACAGATTATTAAGGATATTGTTACATAAACCTACACACATACATACAACCCCATTTCTGGGTGGAAACCGACAAAAGCACAAAAAGGGCTTTCCCTTTTTGAGAGAAAAGAAGGTTAAAGGAAATTGCTTAATCTAGAGAACAAATTATCGATATTTCATCATCAAACATTTCACAAACGCCTCAGTTACTCAAGAATCATTCTTTTAGAACCTTTTAGAGCTTTCTTAAATTTCAACATTATATCGAATGACATCTAATGCTTCCCAAAATATCCTCTACTTTAATGGATTTCAATTAACACTTCCCCGACAATTCTTCATCTTATTCGTCAATGTTTTCTTCTCCGCGGGGTATGTTTTTAAATGGCTGCGAAGGGGTAGGATATTTACTTTCAAAATCAATACATCGTCATATTTCGATGGGAAAAAATCAAGGGTTCATCGGGATAAGATTGCATGAAAGAATCTTGTTTGGAACTCTCTAGTGGAAATTATTATTAAATGAAAGTTTAACACGAATCTTTTGTCCGGAGGAGACGATTTTGGTAAATCGTGTGGAGAATTTTCGGGTCTCTTACAGTTTCGGGATGAGTTTTCATAAATACATATTCGAATACTTAGGCCGTTTTCATTGTATCGTGAAATAAAAGCATTATCATAATCATCATTGTCCTAAATCGACCTCCCAAGGAAGTTGTACAATAATCTAATAGACTCACAATTCAATTATGGTAAGTGCTTTCTATTGATTTTTGGAGAAATCAATTAAAAATCCACTAAAAATAAGTCGAATTGCTGAGCAAACTCGTGTAAAAGTCGTATTGAAATCGCGTTGTCATTCAAATGACCTTCAAGTAAGTCGCAAGATTTTAAACTGTGTAAACTGTGTAAACAAATTAAACGGAAATACATCTGTTATTATTTAAAATATCGTCTAATATTTAAATATTAAAACAATTGGACAAACATGACTGAATAACAAAAGGGCAATATTTGAATGAAGCAGATATAGTTCTTGGTAACTAATAAAATGACGTCACTTTGAACGAGATTGACGTCGGTGATAAACACATGTCGATAAGTGATATCTAGAGTAGAATCCATAGAAAAGAAAATGTATATAGGAGTAAAGGAATAATGTGTATAATGGAAATTGAGTCACGGGTCAAATTTTGGATTTTCCCCATCTGGGAAAAATGATGGCAATAAGTATGAGTCTGAGTACCTTACTGGTAAATGATGGCGACGACGTGTAAGGAACGTGTTTCTAAACTGAACAGTCATCATTATCAGTATGGTCGTAATCATTGTCATTCATTTATTCAGCCCTACGATTCGTCATATTCATCATAAATTTTTGTTATCTGTAAAGCAACAATTCAGAACTTTTCATTATTACTCTCATTTTTTTGCTTCTCGTTCTTTTGATAGATAATAATTTTTCGTTCTCTCCTTGTTTTCGTGTCCTCACTAATATTTTTATTTGTCTTTAATAATTTTTGAAAATTTACGTGATATCATTTGTGCAAATAAAAGACAATTCTTGGAATTCATTTAAGAAATTTTTATCGTTAAAGAAATATCTTTTATATCATGTTATATAAAAGAGCCAGCTAACTCGAATTTCGTTCATACCGCTCACTTTCTTTGATATCGCTGGTGCCGAATCAGAAAGTTTTTCAAAGGAAATTACCAAGGAAGGCAGAAGGGAAAGAAGGAGAGAAAGAAGAAGAGTTGAAGAGAAGGAAACAGAATAGGAGGAAAGGACTAAAATAAGGCAAGTTAACGGCAGTGATAGTTTGTAATTAATTAAAAAAGGGCTTAAAAGAAGTTGTTCCAAAAGAATACTAATCAATAAAAAGGCTTACTAGACTTGTATTCATATTTGGCGATTAATTATTTTCGCTTGACGGAAATAAAACTTTTCGAAGAAATTAAACAGTTTTATTTATTTCTATGTGTATGTATGTACGTACACATATGTGTGTATGCATACATATATTCATGTGTGTGTATGCATATATATGTATGCATACATTTCACTCAAACTCTTCTTAATTATTATAAATTTCGGCTTTCAACTATTTTTAGACGGACCGGACAATGCGGTGCCTTTTTCTCGTATATTTCTAAGAAAAAGCTTGTGAAAATAAAAAAAGCAATTACATAAAAAGAAGCATTTTAAGGGTAATTGTCCTGAACGATATTTTTACTTTCGGTATTATTTTGTTTCGTGAAGAGCCGTTTTCTTCCACAAGAATATATTCTAGCCACTATTTTTTGTTTGAGATAGTTCTTTTCTGGGATAAGTCGCGCCTTTCTTAATTTAATGTATCAATTATATTCGTTCGAAATTCTAGGAAAATCTTACAATTTTTAATATTTTATGATTTTTTAATTTTATAAAATGTTCAAAATTTTGTTTGATTTTTATGGTTCTCCCACAGGGTGAATCGAATGAGATATTTTAAGAGCGATTTATATATCTAGTAGATCGAAAAAAAAACACTGAAAATGCTACATCGCGGAAAATGGTTTGTCTAATCTTGAGACCAAATCGTTCCTAATATCTCAGCGTAATTTTTGTTATTTACATTTGATTAACAATTTGGGTTAAAATTCTATTCTGTCGAAAATATCATCGCCTTCAAGTTTTAAAGTTTAGAAGATATGCGTTTCTGGTTTCCGATCACTTTTTGTAAAAGTGATCTAAAAATTAAAAACAAACCAAGTCGGGCAATTTCATCTTGGATTCAAAGGTTCGAATTATTCTTGAAGTTGTGGGCGAAGGATGGGGGAGGGGGGTAAAGGATGTTTTTAGTGTCCTACACTCTTAAAAGATTGGAATCATTCGAGCTTTCCGAATTGTGCTGAAATTATTTAGTGGCTAAAAATTTTAAAATTAGAGATTTTCAAACAGTTCCCAAATATTTCAGCTTTAGGGCAGAAATATAAAAAAAATTAATTGAAAAATTGGTAGAATTATTTTATGACTTTTGCTTAGCAAATGGAAAAAGTAAACATAAATTGAAGTATTTATTGTTTTAAAAGAAGAATGAAAGCAAGAAACGAAAAGAGAAGCAGAAGAAAAATATGAGAAATATTTTTTTATCAGAAAATAAATATTAATATAATTTCGCCATGAAAGCAAACTGTTGAAATTAAACAAAAGAAACAAATTATCTCCATCGAAAAGAAGAAGAAGAAGAAGGAAATGACGAAACTCCATTCAACAGGCGGAAGCTGGCCGTTTAGCAAAATGAGAGTTTTTCCGGAACAACCCGAGCCGAGAAAATTCATCGGAAAAGTCCGAGAAAATTCGCTAACAGGCAATTAAACGTAAGATGAGATAAATTGCTCGAGCGATCGAACTAATTAAATGAAAACGTGTCCTGAGTAAATAAAACTTTTAAAAGTTTGCCAACGGCAAAATTTTTTGTTTTTAATTGTTCGAATCTTTTTGAGGCCTTTCAGCAAAAACAAAAAATTCCGATTGAGTAAAAGAGAGATGGCAATGGCAGTGAAGCTTCATTCTCTTCCTTCATTCATTCATTCATTCATGCTTTTACTCACTCATTTTAATTTATTCCTCTGCTTGTTTCTTTCAGGGCGAGCTTTTAAGTAAATCGAAGAGTCCTTTACAATGTTGTGTCCTTTGCACAGAAATGCCGGTCATATCCGGTTGATGGAACGGAAGTCTATCGTTATGACACCACGTTCGCTTTTGATGATAAGCTTTTTCCTTTTATTGATTTCCCACGATGGTTCCTGCCGACCGTCACAGGATGATGCGACCGATATCGATGCCGCCAAGAGCCAAGAGGTCAGCGGTGTTTCATCTCCGATATAATTTCATAAAAAACTGCCAGGCCTTAATTAAACATTTTTAATTTATGCCACTTCAGATGCGTCGGATTAAAAGCACGGCAGACGTGACACGGCACGATGATCATCCGGTAATATATTATAAGGAAGATTTCGTTAGCGAGGATTATGGTAAATGACTTTGATAGGGCTATATAAAATTGTGCGAATTTAATAAAGCTTATCGAATCCTTCTATTAGATCCCTTTAAGGATATGCGAAAAAACTTAACCTCTCCTTCCCAAGGACATCGTAAATACAAAGATATCTCACGTCGTCGCCTTCATCGCATTAAAGCCGAACAATATCGAGCACTTAAACCAGAGAAAATCTATTTTGATTTTTTGCCGAAAGTTCCCGTTGTTCTGCCACCCAATCGTCCTCTCGCTATTCATTCTAAAATCGAACCCCACGAAACACAAGCCGAAGCTTCGAATGAAAACAGAAGTGGTGGAAGTGAAGTCGATGCCGCGGAAAATAAAGGCAAGAGACCGAAAAAGTACAAAAGTCGACAACGCCGTGATACTTCCGGAATAACAGAATCGGCTCACAGGATACAAAAGCGCGTTCCAAACTACGCACAAACGGATGCCAACCATTTATTGGGTCTTTTGCAAAATGTACTATTACAGAAACAACAACAACAACAACAATCGATTGCCTACGTCAGGTAAAAATGAAATGTTACAATTTTTTTGAAATCGTGAATGAAAAAATATTTGGACTCTATCATTGCTTTGCAGGCATCCGGTTAAGGGTATTTATTACAATACCATCTCATTGCCCGGATTATCGCCAGTGAAACCAAACGCCATTGATTTTGGTACACGTTTCGGCGATGAGAATGAAACTGATCGTGTGGTTTGGAGAACAAAACCATCACCAACAACACGTAGACCCGTCCCACCACTTTTCCATGACTCGAACCCCGAAAATTGGGACACTTCATTTTTAAGTAAGTTCTAAATTCTTTACGAAATTTTCGTCAGTCCTTTCTATCACGTTTACAAATGTGATGTTTTCAGGTGCTGCAAAATCTACGACTACTGCTCCAGTAAGTCGAAGGCCTGTTCCTCCACTTTTTCATGACTCCAATCCAGAGAATTGGGACACTTCATTTCTTAGTAAGTGATTTCGGCAGTAGTTGAAGGAAAGTTCGTGGTGAGAGGGTGGATATTGAGGACAGTAATACTTATATGGACATTAACAATCTTGTTTACCTTTCTCCTAAATCCTTTCTCCATAATCCAATTCTTTTACCTTCCGTAGCAAATCTATAGCGATTTAACTAGTAGTTCGAGCTCGACAATTTTAATATTTAATGTCTACTAAAACACTAATCACCTTAATCCTAATTTCCTATCATGAAGTAGCTTCCTGTCATCCTTAAACAACAAAAAATCAACCTAATCCGAAAACAATAACAATAAATAGTTCGAAAATATTAACGCAATCTTCCCAAAAGCTCCCATCCCGAAACTGTAATCCACCTCCCACCAACTGCATGTGGGCGATCTACAAATGTTGTTCCCAAGACCATCCACACTCTCGGAACTAATGCTTCGAAACTAACAACTGTAACGGTACACCTTAGTATCAGAATCCATGTTCAGACAATAATGATTGAAAGTGCTGCGATTGCAGTCAACGAATATTATAATTATTTTATAGCATATAGCATATATAATTCCCATTTCATTCATAACTTTTGCATGCTTTTTTTCATAAAAATGTTCAACGGATTTGATAATATTTTACAACTAAATACTAATTATTTTTGTATTCTATTTTCTTACTTAAATCTAACCTCAAAAACGTTAAAATGGATCACCTACAGCACCTCGTCCTGTAGGTAAGATGTCAATACATTAAAACAGCAGTAATTTACTAAAGAAACTAACCAATTCAATATAACCCCACCAACCTCACCTATCCACCCTCCTTCACTCCCTTACTTCACACACTAGCTCAGTCTCCAGTTACATCACGTCCCAACCCGAACGCAATCAGCTCTGATGCAAGAGGAAGCAGTATTAGTCCAACAACTGAATCTTCTGTAACGCCTTCAGCCAATCCAGTTACGCCACAAATTTCCAATTGCGTATGGGCGATTATCAGCTGTTGTTCCGGAAACGATTTGAGAATACGTTATCAATGTTTTGAGGGTAACGGCTGTTACGGAGTCTTCTGGGGTCTGAATCCGTGCGCGGACAATATTCGAGAAAGTGTTCTCGATCAAGTCGATGACTATTTCAATTCTAAATAGTTTCCATAAAAATACTAAACTAGGTTTCCTTAGTATCTCTTCGTATTAATTAAGAATTTCGAAATATGTATGATATTTTTTTAATTATTATAAAACGACAGCTTTTCAACAAGAGGTGTTACTCTAAAAATTGCTATTGACATCTTAATTTATCTGTGAATATATTTTGCGGGCGTTATTACTAGACTCATTTGGAATAGGTTCGCTTAATTACGTGCCCAAAGCAAAGAAACTAAAGAGCTTCAGTAGGCTGAATGAGTTGGTTTTCTTGATGACAACTTTGTAGACGTTGCAGACTTTTTTGTTGATTTATACTTAAGAATCGTCAGGTTTTTTATCACAATTGTCTAATGACAATTTCACAATCTGTCAACTTTTATGTAAACAAGTGAACACTTTAAATGTCATTTCCAGTTGTGACACTTTTATAATCGGGTTTAATCGTCGATTGATTGAATCGATTTGTATATTTTTTATTCAAAAAAAAAATTGACATTTCTTCTGTAAACAAGCATCATTAATAGCATTCTAAAGTTAAACTAACTTTACTAACTAAACTTTATTTAATCGAAACCAATATTAATTATCACAATAATGTAATCATATATTTTAAGTAACTTAAATGTTGTGAATAAAACTGAAATTGATTCTTAAATATAATTACTTCTGTTCGTAATAAAATACTGTAGTTAATTCAATTGATATCGCTTAACGATTACAATTAATAATAACTGCATAAAAACCATAATCACCCTTATGGTTTTTATATTGCAATTATAATTTTGTGGATTCGCTTAATTATATTAATATATATTTAATAAAACATGGAAATGTGTTTCTATCAATTGATTACAGACTCTCAAATCAATCCAAGTGGCGGTGGTGAAAGAGTTGTTGGTGGTGATACCGTTGATAGAAGGCAAGGCTCGATTTTCAAAACAACACAATCAAATTTAGGTAAATCTCTAATTTACATTTTCATCTTAATTCATGCCATTAAAATAAGTTTTGTCATGGTTTTTCCGTTTGTCTAGGCTCGAAACCTCTAACTAAAACAACTTTAGCTTTAGACCAAAGAGAAGAAGCTCCAACCGCGATATCGCAATGCGTATGGGCTATTGTTTCATGCTGTTCACCATTAAATCAAAATATACGCAATGAATGTTTCGAAGCAATGAATTGTGGAAGGAATTTTTGGGGTCTGAATCCGTGTTCGGATAAAACTCAGGAGAAGGTTTTACAGCATGTGACAAAATTTTTAACATAAAATAAAATCAATATAAATCATTAGTAAAATCTTGGAGAAAATTAATAATGATGATAATGATTTGATATGGATGATAATCATTTTGTCAGATCGTGATATTTGAATTTAAAATTTTGTTTGTGTAATAAGTAACAGATTTTTGAATTAGAAATAATTAGCTCCTCAAATACTTGTAATTCTTTTAAAATGTAAAATAATTTGCATGAGATCAAACGCATTAATTGAAATCATTTATTTTGGCGAAGGGAGTAAGCGACTCCTTCATAAAATGATGTTTTCTTCAAAAGCTATTTTAGGTTGTATTTTAAAAAAATTTGCATTAGATTGGAAGAAATGTTGTTGAGTGTGATTGACAATCCACAAAAGATACAACGAAATCAATCAAATCCTTATGGAGTCCAACATAAATTCATAAATTAAATGTTCCCAAATTTTTTATGTCACAAAGAAAGGTATTATTGGATTTATGATTTTAACCCCCTTTTATTCGAGAGTTAAAATTTTGAAAGAAAGTGGAATACATTCACCAAATCGTAAGGTCAAAAGGACACGTATTTGACACATATAAAAACAGCTGATGGCTTTTTCTTGTAAAACCTTGTATGGCCAGACAATTCGTATCTGGCAATGCTTTTTTGAAATAATTTGAAACTAACTCTAACTCCGTCGCACTAAGTTCAAGTGAATGGATTCAAAAGATTCAAGAGATACCATACTCCGATTTATCAACACTATCTCTACTACAAAAGTTACTTCTCGGCAAAAGGATCGAAATGGTATTAATGGTTGCGAGCCAAACGATCGAACTTTGGTAAAAACTCATTAAGTCAAATAAAGTATATCGCTTCACCAACCTCAACCATTCATTTCGTGACCACATGGTCATCATGGTGGTCTGTGTGACCTCCTCTCCCCTCCCCTCCCTCTAGACACCAACACCCAAACGCCTTTTACTTGGATCTATCGGTTAACTAACGATGACCGTAATTAACCAAAAGTTTGCTGAATCTAAAGAGGTAACAGATTTTCGAGTTTGCTCTTACTCACCGCTGGCGCTGTCAAACGATTTAATGGTGGAAGTGCTTGTATTGGAACGTTTAATTTCACGTCGACCCATTTTTGCAGATGGAATGGATAACGTCTTTTGTCGCTAATGATAATTGTAATGTGCCTGCTTATTATGTTGGTGATGACGTTGTTGTTGCTGTTGTTGGTGGTAATTTTGTGGCTTTGACGAGAATGCACGAGAAATGTGAGCGCTTTTGGGCGAATAATCAGTTGAAGTTGCTGCGAGGAATGTTGCAGATGATGCGGAAGGATTTGTTATTGGATTTGTAATTGTTGTTGATGGTGTTGCTGTGATGGTGGTTTCTTCTGTTGTTGTTGCCCTTTCTGTGATTGTTGTGGTTGTTGTTGTTTGTTTTAATGGTGACAGAGAAGATGTTGATTCCGTTGGAAGTGCTGGTGGCGATGTTGTTGTCGCTAATAATAACGAATTTTTAATTTCTGCTTTTGTTGTTGGAGATGTTCGTGTCGTTGGTGTTGGCTGGCACTGGTTCTAATCCCGATTTTAATTTGATTGTTGTTGTTGTTTTTGTTTTATATGACGGCAGTGTAGATTCGAAGTGTTTTAGTTGCAGTTGTTTGCTAGAGACGATGTGATTATCACAATTGCGCAAAATTGATGAAGGAAGTGTACGAGAGAAAGGATTTTTGCTATTGTCACTGTTGCCTCTGTTACCGCACCGGCTCGTATAATGACGATGATCTCAACCGTTTAGGTGGTTGTGGTGGATTTTATCGTCCGACAGCACGTACACAATTTCGATTCTCACCGAGATACCAAACACCTGAAAATAGATATATTCAAATACACGAAATGTTGGGGATTTGATTGAGTATGTTTTGGTGTTTTTGTATTCGATAAATTTTGTATGTGGGGAAAATGGATAAATTTTGTATGTGGGGAGAATGGATACGTGAAGGGTGTTTTTGAGCAATAAAAAAGAATTGAATGAGTCCTTGGGTATGCTAGGTTTATCCCATCCCCACCCAATGCCAGACCATCATCCCCCAAATCGAATTCGGGGTTGCATTTGTTTTAGGCCCATTTTGGTTCAAGAAGGCCAACTGGCTCCTTTATCGTAGAATGAATGCATGAGAGAAAATGTATTTGATCCTTTCCATTTAGTTTTATTTACTTTCTTCAACAAACAGCTTTAAATATGCTCCAAAAACAAAAATCAAGGATTTTATCATCCTCGAGGGACGTTGTCGATTTGTTGACGTCATGACGTCATGACGCACGATAAATTTTGTGATCAATTAAAATTTCGGTTCTACACTCCTTGGATAGATGCGATACAAAGCAAAATTTCCTCCTCCACTCTTTCTTCTTGCCCTCCTCAAGCGTTAACTCTATCTCTCTCTCTTTCATTCTCTCTGTTCGAACAAAGCCTTGCGGGAATGACACTTAATAATGATGTCATTATTGTTTTCGTAGCTTTGCTCGTTAAGCGTAACGCATTATAGTCGACGATGCAATTATAAAATTATATTACCGGAATTAATGTAAAATGGCGGAAATCTCCAGCATTGAAATGCCGGAAAGGTTTGGCGGTTCGCCGACGTATCGCTCGAATAAATTCAGTCACGTATTTCGGAAAGTTATGGAAAATTAATATTCATTCGTTTTTAGACACGTAGACAAATATTTCAAAACAAATTTAAATTTTGAATTTTCTCAAAGGAAAAAAATTGCTTTTTTCAATTTCTTTGCAATTTTCTATCTTCGTGCAGCATTCTATGGTTTTAATCAAAAAAAAATTTGGACTCAGAATTATTATTATTTTACTGAACAATTTCTAGTAATTATGAAATTTTCAATTTATATTTTAAAGAGCAATTCAATGATTTATTAAACTATATCTTCACTCCTCCCACGTAAGGACTATTTCAAGAATTCATAAAAATTGAAGTGAACCGACGTCGACTGCATGAACTGATAACGAACCATGATTTTAATTAATTTACAAAATTTGAAGAGATTCAGAGTTTATTCCCTCTAGAAGGGCTTAAATTTAATTACGTTAACGTAAAATGTTCAACTAACCGTTATTTTGCACGCACACGCACACAAACACTCAAACACATACACACATACATACACACGCATACAATCTTGCGCACGTACACATTTACACACGTATACATATATCAACATATATTCCCACATACACACACACAAACAGAGAAAGCGGAAGTCAATACCGTACCGACAAGATTTAAATGATACGCTGTCAGTGACGCCGGCAGCTGAATTATATAAGCTAGAACTTATCATCGTCATCATCATCATCATCATCATCGTCATCATCGCCACCATCAGCAATATCAGCACATGTATTTTGATCATTATCCGTACCACCAACTATTGACTCGGAGAATGATGAATTACATGAAGCAAATATTGGCTGATGGATTTTGTGGTATCACGATTGTTTGTTCCTTGAGTACACGGCCTTCAGCAATTCTTAACGGTATTCAATCATGTCGTAGTGAAATAGGCGTAATTCTTTCTTTATAATTGAATTTGTAGAATGAAGAACACAATCCATTCAGCACATCCAGCCCATCCCATCCATCCATCCATCCATCCTGCTCTATCCATCTTCTTCGTGAAAAGGCTTTTCTCAAACGTCGTAAAATTCAAATAGAGATTCCTCTATATCCCCACCCTCCTCCTCCTCCCCCCCCCGACCCCGTCCCATCATCTTTTATGATAATGATAATGATGATGCTGGTAATTATCGTGTTAATGGAGCGCTGAGAGGAACGGGAACTATTATAGTGATGACTTGGACGTCTGTATCCTATTTCTTCTATCAATTTTTTTTATGGAGGAGATTTGTTTGAGGGTGGAAGGAATGAAAATGGACGAAAGGAAATAAAAAGAGAGTGGAGAATGTTAGGGTCGGTCGGTCGTAAAAGTTGAGCATTATCTAATGAATGTAAATAAAATAACAAAAAAAGAAAAGGCTTGCCTTTCTGACAGTTTCAGAAAAGTGGCCTGAAATGGGTTTTTTTTTCAAAGAAAAAGAAAAAAACATCCTGTGAATGTAAAGAAAAAAGAAAGGAGTGGAAGGGGTTAACAAAAGGTATATGAGGATCGTATAGTGTTAATAACTGTGCAAGTATATTGTCACGACAACATGTTTGGAACGTGACAATAGACGTTTGTATCGTAGATGCATTCATTTTCTTCGTCCGTTTGATTCTGGTATTATTGAGCTAATTCCACGCTATAAACTGTATTCATATAGAGCTTAACTAACAACAGCAACAACAATAACCATACGAAGAGATGAAGAATAATGAATCGTGTGGGTTTTTTCGTAATAAAGTAGGATAATATCGTATATCCTTTTTTCCATCTTCGGGCGAGAAAAACGATCAGATTATGAATTCGGTATCATTTTGTTTTGGTTATTGTTGATATTGTTGTTGTTGCTATTTGTGTTGTTGTTGTCGACGTACAGTTGGCATTGCTGTTGTTGTTGTTCTTGTCATTCCCAACATTGTCATCATCGTTATAATTTTGTTGTCCACAACAGTCTTTTTGATGCTTGCACAGCCTTTTTCATGTTTGGTGAGGAAATAATATAAATAGAATTAATGATATTTCATTGCGCAAGTCATTTGTTTTTCGTCCGATACATTTACAATCAGCTGTTAGCACGTGACGTCACTGTAGTCATACATTTTTAATTTTGAAGGTGAATTGTTAAGTTTTTAGGTAATTAATTGAAATCATTTAGGATCTAGTAGAGTAAAGAAGAAAAGAATTGAAATGAGAATAAAGTTTCTAGCTGTATCGTCTACTCACAAAGAATTTGTAATAATATTAAGCAATTTTTGTCGAAGGGGATAAAATATTATTATCTGTTTGAAATCTGTCAAAAACTATTTTTAAGTAATTTTCTATTTCTTTTGCTTTTTCTTCCATTTTCATAGAAGTTTTTCGTCTGAAATTAATTTTTATAGCTTTTTTTTAGATTATTACATTCCGGAAATTAAACAAGGATGTAAGAAAACTCAGAAGTAAACTACTGAAGAATATTTATATTCATCGCGAAATATTTTTTTAACAATTTCTTCAAACAATCTTCTTCGTCATTATCGTCTTATTTACTCTCTGTTACGACGCAGGGTTTTGAAAATACTGTAGATGTTACGCCTATATCGAATTTAAAATCGGATTTAAAACCGCTTTAAGAATTGATGACGTTGAAACGTCAGTCTAAATGAACATTTTTGTGAGAGTGAAGTTGATGAAATAAGATAATTTCAATTTCAATTCCAATGACCAAAAATTATTCCCAGCAATTCTGAGACAATTGCTCCAAATTGACTTTAAATTTCGTTCGCAATAATCGTTGCAATAATGAGTGGTTGTGCGATTTACTGAATACATTTATTCAATAATTCATTAATTAATTAATTCATTAATTCATTAATTCATTAATTCATTAATTCATTAATTCATTAATTCATTAATTCATTAATTCATTAATTCATTAATTCATTAATTCATTAATTCATTAATTCATTAATTCATTAATTCATTAATTCATTAATTCATTAATTCATTAATTCATTAATTCATTAATTCATTAATTCATTAATTCATTAATTCATTAATTCATTAATTCATTAATTCATTAATTCATTAATTCATTAATTCATTAATTCATTAATTCATTAATTCATTAATTCATTAATTCATTAATTCATTAATTCATTAATTCATTAATTCATTAATTCATTAATTCATTAATTCATTAATTCATTAATTCATTAATTCATTAATTCATTAATTCATTAATTCATTAATTCATTAATTCATTAATTCATTAATTCATTAATTCATTAACTCATTAATTCATTAATTCATTAATTCATTAATTCATTAATTCATTAATTCATTAATTCATTAATTCATTAATTCATTAATTCATTAATTCATTAATTCATTAATTCATTAATTCATTAATTCATTAATTCATTAATTCATTAATTCATTAATTCATTAATTCATTAATTCATTAATTCATTAATTCATTAATTCATTAATTCATTAATTCATTAATTCATTAATTCATTAATTCATTAATTCATTAATTCATTAATTCATTAATTCATTAATTCATTAATTCATTAATTCATTAATTCATTAATTCATTAATTCATTAATTCATTAATTCATTAATTCATTAATTCATTAATTCATTAATTCATTAATTCATTAATTCATTAATTCATTAATTCATTAATTCATTAATTCATTAATTCATTAATTCATTAATTCATTAATTCATTAATTCATTAATTCATTAATTCACTAATTCATTAATTCATTAATTCATTAATTCATTAATTCATTAATTCATTAATTCATTAATTCATTATTTCATTAATTCATTAATTCATTAATTCATTAATTCATTATTTCATTAATTCATTAATTCATTAATTCATTTATTCGTTAATTCTTTAATTCATTAATTCATTAGTTCATTAATTCATTAATTCATTATTTCATTAATTCATTAATTCATTATTTCATTAATTCATTAATTCATTAATTCATTAATTCATTATTTCATTAATTCATTAATTCATTAATTCATTAATTCACATTAATAAATTTGAATACAATTCCTTTAGTGTGAGTCCTTTAGTGCCAAACAAAATCACTGAATTAAAATGACGGGTAGCATTGAAATCAACAACAATAATATCAATACGAACACGCCAATACAACAAACAAGCTGAACCCCTTTTTACAAAAGTTTACTTCAAATTTTTCTTCATACGTTTCTTCTTTTTCTTCTTTATCTTGTTTAATATATTAAAAGTATTTCTTTTCCAATGAAATATTTTGACATTTCGGAGTAAAAGTTTATTCTCAGGGGAAAAGAAGAGTTGAATAAGAAAAGCGATAGAGTTGAACAGCTGCAAAAATTTATGTTAAGTGTGTGCGTGCGGGCACGTCTGTCTCTTCGTGTGTGTGTGTGTGTGCATGTGTGTGTGTTCGCGTGTGTCTGTCGATGTGTATGTGTGAGAGGGTGTGTCTGCGGGTGTGTATGATTTTACCCTCAGCACTTTTTCTAAGACGAACGACAATAGATAGAATAAGTCATACGGACCCGCACGACGACACGACGGATCCCAACGTGATAATGACGTTTTTATATGGATTTGCCTCGTAAACAATTCATAAATAAATTTGTTTGACGGTGAATGTACATGAGCATGTATGTGTGTGTGTCTGCGCGTATTTAGATGAAGGTGTGTAAGTTATTTCGTTGTCGTGTCCTCTAACGCATTTCAAATGCATTCGTCATTGCTTTAAGTTTTTTCTTAGGACCAGTTAAAATTTATCGTACATAAAGGAGATAAGAGGAAAAATAAGAATTTGAAGAAGAAGATGAGTATAAAATCCTAAGTTCGATGCTCCTGTTGAGAAAAGTTAAGAAATTATTGATGAAAAAAAGTAAAGAAAACTAGAAATTAAAAAAATTATTTGTTATAACTTTAAAAAACTTATCATTATTTCTTACATATTTTCTTAACTCAATATTTTCTTTTCAAAAGTCCAATATGTAGTAATACTATATAAAATATGTTAAATACAATTTACTGACGGGAAAGAGCTATTTGTTATACTTTTTACCTTTCTCCCAATGTATAATTTGATACGACGTGGTGTACTAATTTTCAATTAAAATTGAAAGGCATGTTTGTAAAATTTTGCTGTTTCCTTTATCATTGGTCTCACACATACACACAGACACACTCGTATACTTATAAATCCCAAACAAACTCTGGCTCTTTGAGATCCATTTGACCGTGTATCTTGTATGAATACGATATTCTCCTGCTTCCATGGTGTTATCATTTCTCTTCTTATTATTGTTGTTGTTGTTATTATTATTACTATTGTTGTTGCTGGTGTTTCATCGTAAGACAAATAGTACATTTATCTTCATCTGAAGGTAACAAAAAGGAAGAGGAAATAAAAGCGTAACAAAAAGTTTACTAAACTTTGATTGCGGTAAAGTTTCTCAATGTTTTTTCTTCTCCCTCCTCGTTCTCGTTTCATTTCGACCAAAATCCGTTTTCTTTATATAATTTTTTCTAGAGCAAATACAAGAATCAGCAGGATTCCGCCCGGTATTCAACTGCAGGAGTTGCTAATGATATTTCTTAATGCAAGTGCTGCTTCACTTCCTGAAGTCTGGAAAGTAACACGTCGATAGTTGTGGCAGTATTAATAGCCAAGAAAGTGCTAATAGTTTCAGCGGAAAAAACAACAGTCATCAAAAACGGTAGAAGCCATCATCTCCCCAGCAGAAGCAGCAGCATCCGCTCGTGCAGGAGCAACGGAATTATCAAATATTCAACAAACACGGTCTCATTATTTCGTTCGAAGGCTGGAACGCTTCAACGAAATCGTAGCAATGTTTTTAGTGTACTCGTATAATTTTTGTTGTAGTAGTTCTCGGGTTTCCGTTTGCTTTTCTTTTCGAAGCCTTCTTTGGTTTGCTTTCGTTTTATCCTTTTTTCCCAGTCACTGAAAACGACAGTTGACAACAGCTCCTCTAAAGGCATTGCATTAGCGCGCCGTTACTTGACTCAGCTCTAGGATGAGCTAAAAGTTAGGGGGGACAGGAAAGTTGTGTGAGGGTGGTGAGGGGTAGGAGAAGGTATATATGCATGTTTGTATATATTTTGGTATCGTCGTCATCAGATTTCTTGTTGCCTCCTTTAATCTATCGCTGATGAAATTAAGAGAATCTGATGCCAATTAAAACGAGTCGACTTAATTGCGGGAAATTCGAATAATGCAGACTGATTGAGAAAGAGGTTTTCATACGAAATTTCTTCATTTTCTTTAAGTAAGGAAATAATATCATATTAAAAACTTAATCGTACTTTTAGGTTAATTGTTCATTAACTGAATTATCGTTTAAATCCTTATATAAAATCAGTTAAATTTGTTTGTAGGCCATTTTCGGAAATATGGAATATTCGTTTCCAATTTCGGTTAGTTTGTATTTTATAATTAAATCAAAACATTAGCCGATTTCATAAAAAGTTTAGTATTTTTTCATTTTTAAAAAATGGAGCGTGATACAGAATTATTGTTTAATTTACTTAGCCTTTGGGAATGAAAGAGATGAATATAAAGAATAGAAACATTTGTATTATAAAAGTATATTGTCGTTTTATTATATATTATTTAATAAAGTACAAACTCAAATATTTTATTAAGATTGAAGCGCACACGTACACACACAAACACACTCACACATGGACACACATATACATACATCCACACATATACACATGCGCACGCACACGCACACACGCACGCACACCCACAAACTCGCTCACACACACATGCACATACATATATATACATATATATACACCCACACAAATGCACACACAGACGTACAAGGAAACACACGCACACGTACACATACACAATTCACGAGCTTATACTAATCGACGAATAGAATAAAGATCCCTTCACATACAGAAAATTAATTTAATTATGGAATAATTGAAAACAAAGGAAGAAAATGACGATGAAGGGAAACAAGAGACGTTTCAAAAGAGGATGAACAAGAAGGTGAACCGCTTCTGAAAAGAAGAATCAACGGCAAAAACTTACTTATCATTTCTCTTTTCAACTTCAGCTATTGCGTAAAACCTTCGCTGGTTTGACTAACTGACTAAACGAGCGAGTTCTTTTAACGGAGCACTTGAACCACTGACGATGAACTTTAGTTACACACAGACACACATAACATAACCGATGGAAATATTTTTTTCCTGCGTAGAAATTTGTAAAATTCCTTGCTTTCTATTTAAATATTATCTCTTCCAAAGAGGTTTTTAACGAATTCAACCAATTTTATTTTATTCTTCACTAAATTTTACACATTCACGTTGTATTTGTTAGAAAAAGTCCTTATGTCCTTAACAAGGAAAAACAATATAGAAAATACAATCTGCAGGAAATGTCTGCGAAAAAAGATGAAACGTTCAACAGACGTACTACCATTTACACGATTTCGAACCGAACAGGAGCAACGAACCAAGTAGACTGACACGAAACCAAAATCAACCGATTCTTTCCAATACCGTTCTCATTAATAACGAATCACGAAGAAAAGGACTAGCTATTCATTTCACTTGCGCTTAAGTGAGAAAGTGCTGAATGAGGAAAGAGGCCGTACATGTAATGCATACTCAAATCAAATTTTTCTTTAATCCGTAACACATCCTTCGCCTTCAACTTTAAAAATAGAACTGAACTGAACGTAGTGCCGTCGAGTATACGGCAGACACTCGTAGAAAGAGAGACACTGTTCATCAGTTTGTTTGTGATTTAGATAGAGCTTTTGCTTGATCTGATGTCGTGAGAGGAGAGCGGTAGCCGGCATTTCACGACATTTCGTGAGAGTGTGTGCGACCGGAAGTTGGTAGACAATGCGGCTTGATATCGATGTTACTGATTTCCACCAGTGTTCGTACTTTCACGGTGTTTACTGAATCCGAGGGCGGATTTCAGGAACACATCCTTTGGTCCTATTTGGCCATATATGGTTCTTTTATTCTAACACTTACTATATGTCAAATGTACTAAAGTGAAAGATTTCCTTGCAATAAAATTCATTTTGTTAAAAGGAAAAGTATTTAGCAATACAGTGCGGAATATAAACTAACAAACACACACACATAGTTGTTTCACGTTGCTCTCTCTCTCTCTATGTCTCTCCTTTTTTGTCCTTCAAGTATTTCTGAATACCATAAGAGGACACACACACACGACACAAACAAAAACAACAGTGCTATTTATGGAAGCTCATAACAGCCGTTTACCGGAACACAACTAATTGTTGCTTCGCCCGACTGTTGCTGAATTCAGTTTGTTTGTGGGGTGGTTGGCGTAAAATGAAAAGAGAGAGAAAAAAAATCAATGCCAAACCGAGGGCACAAGACCAGAAATATACTTAGACAAGAGATGATGCTTTGTGGTGAGAAAAAAATACGCATTAAGGAGTGACCCGTCAAGTATTGGCTGAGTGAGGTTTGGTTCAATAATAATTCCATTTTATCAAAAGGAAAAAAAGCTCGATAAGGAAAAAAACAGAATACAAGCAACAGGATATGAAAAAAATTCTACTGCAAAAGAAATCGGAATAGGATCGAGAAGAATTCGATAAAAGATTTAACAGTATTGGCGAAGTAGCCGCAAGAGGTTCTAGTTTAAAGCAATTTTCGAATCTCAAAGAGATAGCAAGGAATGAGGGGGGGGGGAAATCGGGTGGAGAGAAGAAGGACTTATTTTCTCTATATTTTTTATGCAGTTTTAAAAGTCGATTATTATGCAAATCCGTTTCATGATTGAGATCAATAAAATGTCCTTTTAAGCCATAAAACTTTTTTATTCATTCAATTTTAAAGGAAAATTGGAAGCAGAATTATGAATTAAGAAAGCAAAATAAAACAAAAATGTTCTTCCGGTTTGGTTCAAGCTCCATTGGAATTTTTTGATGAAATAAAAAATTTCAACGAAATATATTGATTCTTATATATTTTATCACTTCTCGCAATAGTCATCAATCGTTCAAGAAAACTTCAACGTGGTAAAATTCACCGCCTGCAAGATATCTCGTCTTAATGAGAGTGAACATTTAATTGAGAACGTTTCTAGTGTAAGCGTTATATCATGTCTAAATCCATATTAATCGAAATATCCATATTTGTAAAAGTTCTCGATTAGCAAAAAATTAACCTCCTTGAAAAGCTATAATTTCTTATCATACGAGTATAAAATTTTAAAGATTTTAAATTAAAAGAGTAAGGAAAATTTTTATAAAATGAATTTCTTTCTCTTTTAAAAATCCTCTCTGGATAAAGGTTATCATTGCATAAATATACCTAAAGTTAAAAGGATAAAGGATATGTGAAAAAATAGAATACTTGCCAAGTATTCGGAGATTTGAAAGTTGTGGTAACGCTTAGGGCCAACAGCATTTTCTGCGTTTCAACATTTTTTATGTTTTACAGTTTTCTCAAGTGTTCAATTCTCACTAAACACTTCCCTTTGTCAGCTCAGTCCACGCGAGCATTGACAAGAAGAAGAAGAATAAGCACAAGAACTACAGTCAGTTATCGCAGCGAATTTCCTTCGAAAGTGAATTTAAATATTAAATCTTTTTTAAGAATTTTAAATTTTATTTTTTAAGAAAAATAGAGAAGAATTTTCTTTGGACAGGAAGAATTAGCAAAAGGCGAACAAACGAAACAAGAAACAAGAAGAAAAAAATTCATGGAATTTAATAAAAATTTTGCGATGCTTTAATTTTTTTGTTACTGTTAATGTTTTGTATTTTTGAAAAGACAAGCAACATTTTCCTAATTAACTTTTTAAAATTTCTTTTAGAAATAAATTTTTCTAACTTTTCAAATTTTGAACATTGATGAAAACGTATAAGAGTTCACCGTATAAGTTTTTCATAATTTTTACCTTCGTGTAGAAAACCACATCCACCCTTCCTCTCACTCCTTGATTTGAAATTCCCCTCGTGGTTTATGATGTCGTTAACATTAACTCATTGTTGATTTTTTTGTTTCTTTTATGCCGACAATGATAAACTTTTACAAAAAAAAAGTTGGAGGAAATATCCAAAGTGGACCGCGCTTTGTCTCTCTCTCAATTTTTTCCTGACACTAACACAATGATCCCTTTGTTCTCCAGAACAAGACAGAACTTTCCTAAAAAAGCGGGATTAAAAAAATGCCAATGGGGCATTGAATGAGTCAGGCAGGGGCTAACTTTGTCGGACGTTAGGCATTATAGCAAAGTGTTACTGGAAACCATACAGGGTAAATGGGTCGAACTATAACAAAGAAGGCACATCGATTAAGGCTTAAAAAACAAAACAGGAAACATTCCTACCGCATCGCAAAAATTTATTGCTTCGAACAACTTATTCAAAATAACGGAATTAACGATTAATTAATATATTAATTAATATATTGATGAATTAACTGGTACTGGTATATATATATATATATATATATATATATATATATATATATATATATATATATATATATATATATATATATATATATATATATATATATATATATATATATATATATATATATATATATATATATATATATATATATATATATATATATATATATATATATATATATATATATATATATATATATATATATATATATATATATATATATATATATATATATATATATATATATATATATATATATATATATATATATATATATATATATATATATATATATATATATATATATATATATATATATATATATATATATATATATATATATATATATATATATATATATATATATATATATATATATATATATATATATATATATATATATATATATATATATATATATATATATATATATATATATATATATATATATATATATATATATATATATATATATATATATATATATATATATATATATATATATATATATATATATATATATATATATATATATATATATATATATATATATATATATATATATATATATATATATATATATATATATATATATATATATATATATATATGATTTTCATAAATCGCTTTCTTTGAAATGGCGAATTTTTTTTGGTAGTCTGTTCAAACAAACTTGTTTAAATTAAATCCCTTTCTAGAAAAATTAAAATAGTTTCATACCGAGAAGTTAGAATAGACAAAAACCTTATTACAATGAGTAACAGAGATTTGTTTGGTACGTAAGAAACCAGCATGAAAAAAAGAGACAGATACACGCATGGAATATGCAGGAGAAGCTAAAAAAGCAAAATTTATGGAACTCATCGTCACCGAGCTTATCGAGGCAAGAACAATTTTTGAAACTTCAGCTGAAGCTTGTGTCTTTAAATTTTGAGAGCCTGGTATAAACACCTCAAAAAATCTAGCAGAAAACAAAACAAAAGAGAAAACAGAAACCCTACGGAACGTCATATTTTCGTAGTAAATTTAACGTGAGAAGTTAACCGATTCAATAATTGTGTTTCGTTAAATGCAATCGAAAGCTTCAAGATTCGATTCACATGGTTTGAAACTGCGGTTAAGCTTTTGGTTATTTACAGTTCTCGAATGTAAAAATAGCGAAATCTATAAAGCATTTTATTTTGATTGAAACTTTTCGACATCGAATTATTTCTTATTTGAATAAAAGTTCGGTCTGAATCGAACTTAAACATAAATTAGGTCTTAAATTAAATAATTGATTTTAATAAAACGTAAGAAGCATCTTAATAATCTTATGAGACAACGTAATTTAAAGAAACGGCTTAAGCAAATTTTAGAAATCTTTCCATAACTGAATTGATTAGAAAATAAATTTTGAGGTATTCAGTAGCATATGGTTTTCCAACACATCGCTTTAAATGCTCTTTAATGCTCTGCATTAAATTTTTTTATTCTCCTCTGTCAGTTAAAGCAGAAGATCCTTCCGCGACTTCTATCATTTCGTAGACGATCTTTGATCCATTTTCAATTAACTTTAGTCTGGTGATAATGATCCCTCCACCACGGTCAATACTCTTTGGTCCGAGTCAATAACCTTCCATACGAGAAAAATTATATTTGTCCCGGGATTAATAATGTTTAACTCAATGCATCAATAGAATCGATTTCTTTTTATTCAAGATGCTTTTATTGAAATTAATTTGAATAAAATTTGACACATCCTGAAGTAGCCTGAAGTGTTGGAAGTGTTCTTAATCCATCACCCAATTTCAAAAGTAATCGAAACCTTGTCTAAACCATATCCCAACCATATTCCTCCGACCATCCTCTTTTTGTTTTTTATTCGTTTGCTGATTGAGTCGATTAATAATCCAGCTAATTATTTTTTTCGAATTAATTTATTTCCATTCTATACACATTTTTAATTACAAACGAATTATTTTATAAACGAATTGTTAATTTTTTTTTATAAATGTACGACAGATTTTTCTTTAAAATAATATTTAAATATTTACATTATCAACTTATTTTTATTGTTAAATTGTTTTTAAAGTTTATTGTTGTAAAAGATGTAGCTAGCGTTATTGTTGTTGCTGTTGTTGTTGTTGTTGTTGTTGTTGTTGTCAGTTGTTATATTTTTCACACGATTGATATTCACGCCGTTCACACTTCCCACCGATTGATTCTATTGTAAGCGAGTAGAGAGTCCTCTAGAATTTTCGTATGCCTTTATTACTCCTATTAATTGTTTTTACAAATATTACTGGTATTTGTTTCTTTTTGCTTCCTTCAATTTCAACAAAAAATTGTTACATTCTTCCGCATTTCCAACTGCTTGATATTTATTGACGAAGAAAATACGATATTTCGAGGTGACCAGATGAAATCTGAAACAAAGAAAAATATGAAATATCTTAATGAGTAAAAAACGCGAAAAGAATGAAATACCAAACTGTTTAGAATTACGAGTATATTTGAAAGAAAGATACATGAATGAGAATGTTTAAAAAGAAAAATAGGTAAAAGCAAGAGGGTTGCAGTAGTGGGGAGGTGTGTGGGGGGTTGTGTTGGTGCATTGGAAAATATTCGCGAATATATTCTAAAGATTTTTTAAAATTATTTTTTGTATTTCAAAGAAAAAGAGGTGACGACAAGAAGGAAAGAAAGGAAAGGATTCCTACGTCTCCTTCGCGTCGTCGATTCTTTTCGTTTTCAGTTTTTTTATTTATTCTGTCTCTTTCTTCCCTTTTTGTTTTCATCAATATCCTATCCAATTTGTTTCTTGAATAATTAATTTTTATTTAGATAGTATTTGTCAATAATTTCCATGATTTTCTCTAAAAAATCTCTAGTATTTTTTTTTCGTTATAATCTTGTGAAGCTTCAAAAAATTGTAAAAAATATTAAAATTTGTTGGAAGTTGCGAAAAATAAAATATGAATTCTTCTCCTTCTCCATTTCATGAATTTCCTCCTTAAAAAATATACTATTTATCTTTGAATTTCAATTTCTAATAAAATGTATAATTAAAAAAAATTATGCTTCCGTAGGAGTATAAAAAATCTTATTAAAAAAAGTAGTTGTGTGTAAAAAATGTAAAAAACTTTCAGTTAGAAAAACTTTTCTTATGTCTTAAATTTTTTAGAAAGATTAAAAAGTTTACTAAAAAGAAGAAAATAATTTGCTTTATACGAGCTTTACACTGTCGTGATTCAATACTATTTAATCTGTTTTATAACCTGTTTTATTACAGGATATATAAGTTAAATTTTATAGACCAAATCGAATACAAATCGAAATAATTCGAATTTTGTAAATTATTTTTAATCATCATCTTCATCATCATATCCAACAATAACCTCGCCGTCACTACCACCACCGGTCTATTAACATTTTCCGTGGTCTTTAATCCTAACACCCACCACCCCTCCCACCCGCCTCCTACGGCACTATGAATTTTCATTTGAAAAAAACGCTTGAAATCGGCCCCATAATATTTTTCGTTAACTTTTGATAAAGCATCAATATATTCGTATTACCATAATCCATAATTCCGATAAATTTAAATGAGCTTAAAACGTTCAATTCTTTCAATTATTGCCATAATTTTTTATTAAATTTGTAACAATGACGTAATAAATCAATATTAATTTTAAAAAAAATCACAACGAAAATCCGTTACAAAGGCTTTGTGGCCGCCAGAGGAAATAACAATAATATTAAAATACAAATCGTTTTTTTGTCAAACATAAAATCATGAAAATGCCATCAAATATGTCGCCAAACCCTGAAAAAGGGAAGGAACTAATATCCTCTTTTCAACTCCAGACACTTTTAGTGCGTCCTCCATGTTTCAATACACACCACCCTCCCCCCTCTCTCTCACCCTCTCTCTCTCTCTTAACCGCTTAACTATATCTTCACGGATCCTTTTCCTTCGGCTCGATACGAGCGAAATAATGATTAGGATTATATTCGGAAGGATCAAAATGACAGGAAGTGCGATAATTGAATTTTATGACGTTGCTTAAAATCAAGTGGCAAAATCTAAGACTTCATTTACAGAAGTAAATATATGGGTAAATGTGTGTGTGCGTATCCTTCGAGTAATTTGCTTACAAAACGATTGAATTTTATTGGCATTTTCCGAAGACATTCATTAAAATTGATTGAAATTATATTTAGCGTCGAAGACAATTTTTTTAAATGAATTTTAATTCTTTAAATACCATTTGCATAAAATATAGTAAAATGAAATATTCTAAAAAAATATTATAAAATATTGAATAAATAAAAAATTCAAATATTAAACAAAAAGGAAATCGAAGCCATTTTTTAACGAGACTGTATCATAAAACGAGACAGAGCTGAACAATTGAGAACGTTATCGCAAGAAAACATTTTCCTTTGATCGCTATAACATTTTTATAGGAGTCTTTATAGTAGAGGATTTTAAATTGGTCGATTTCTTGAAATTTGAATGTTGTGTTTCCTCAATTATATATTACACCCACCACCGCTCCACCCCCACGACATCGTTGCCAGATGGAAATTAGTTCTTATGCTTTCTCGTATGGAATAAAGAAATTTTAATCGCATATTGTAATTTTGAAAAGAATCAAAAATTAGTCTTCAATGACAGAATAAATTTTGACATCCTCAAATCAATTTTGAACCGTTTCGTCGTAACATCTGGTAGGATGTTCTTACGTACGTATTTCGTAAAACACATAAACGGCTATTTGTGAAAAAGCAATATTTTCAGCGTGCGCAGCTTAATTTTTAGTAACAATCGAAGGGTCAATTTCTTTTAATTTCCAAACAATTCGTAGAATTTTACATAAAACCCAAAAGAATGCCGTACAAGGAACATCATTTATATAATCTTTAAAAATTGAAAACTTGTTAACCAATTTTTGAAAATGGAATTGAATCCACTTAGCGATTTTTCGGTCGACGAATTAATCAAAGACAAGATCCGATAACAATTAGAAAGGGTTTTATAGTTTAGACGAGAGTGAAAAGGACGGAATTATATGTAATCGAATGACTCATTCCTATCAAGAAACCGCAATCAAAGTAATGTACAGGGTCCCCTTATTTTAAGGATTACTGCTCTTAAAAATTTGAGTTAAAAAAATACAAAAATAGAATAAAAAAAATAATTTTTTTAGATAAAAAAATTTGTTTGGCTTTGCGCTCAACCAATTAATATAAGCGTCTTGCAAGTATGTTTTTAAAATAAACGCAAGATTACGAATATATTAAAATTAAAACTAAGAAATTTATCAAATAATTAAATTAATATAAAATTTTAAAAACGAAATTTAAAAAAGAAAACTTAAAGAAACCTAAAGAATACTATTCAAACTAAATCTTCTCATTCGCTTGCACGCATTTTAATTAATCATTAACGTTTACAAAATCATTCAAAACGACAATAAAATTGAATTTTTATTATTCTAGTTCACGAATTACGATTTAATGTTCACCCATAAATCCTTTCTACTCTATTTTTCTACTGCTCTTTTTTACTACTACTTTTCTTCCTCTTTCTAACGTTGTAATTTCTTTTCCAATGAATCATTAAGTTGCGTTCGATTACTTCCTAACGACTTCCTTAAGCTCTTCAATTCATGTTGCGTGCAAAGAAAAATGTCTTTAGAATTGAATGGAATCACAATAACAAAAAGTGAGACAAATCGTAATACAAATTGTCATCAATTGAGCTCGATTTAATTTCTTTCCTTCGACAATAATCACAAGCAGTTTGAGTAAATGCAAAAACCACAACAGAACCAACAACAACAACAACAACAACAACAACAACGAAAACAACAAATAGAACAGGAAAAAGAACAAAAGGCAAAGTAATCAGTTTAAAGACCGTTACCCGGAACATCGATCAATTCCAACAGAAAAAGGTCTCTAGAACGTATTACGTACGCAGTAAATCAGACTCACCCGTCGAAGACCTGGAAAGAGGTTAAACACTACTCCCGGTAGTGCACACGATGTTAGTGTTTGTCTAAATCTTATCGTTTAAGTTCTTCATTGTTTGTAATTCAATGAACTCGTGACGGTCTGAAGACTGGAATGAGCAAACTCTCATAACTACTCCTTGAAAGCTCCTTAAGGATTTGTGTGGGAAAATCACACACGAGCATACACACGCACTCACATAAACATACACACACATACACACACTCACACATACACATGTACACACACGCATACATGTCGTCAAAATTCCCTCAAGCTAAAGCGACAGGACAGACGAATTTACAATAAGAATTTTAGAAGAAAATGAATGAACGAATTTCCACTTGTTGAATCGATACCAAAGCGAACATGATCTAGTGAAGGCAACGTCAAAAAAAAAAAAAATGCGCAAATAAATGGTTGAAGGGAGAGGGCTGAGACTGGAGAGGCAAACAAGTGGAAAGCAAACACAATGAAAAGGATCAAAAAAGAAAAAAGGATACGACAAATACAAGACGTTGTGCAGCATCAACAGCAATACCAACAACAACAACAACACTAACAACAACAACAAACGTAATAACAACGGCAACAACAGCAAAAACAATGGTAACATCGGCAACAATAGCAGGCGAAGGGTTATACGAAAGCCACTGAGATGATGCCGAAAGACATGCTTCTAATCCTGCTTCGTCTTCTTGTTCTCCTTCTTCCTTTTCTTCTTCCTCGTAAGAATCGCTCTTACCGCATCGCAATAGAATTCATCAGTAAGAAAAAGGACGAATAAATCGGGCAATGACAAGAGAGGTGTTGAAGTGGTAGGAGGCTGTGAATGATAAACAAACAAATCATGAATGAAAGATTAATCGGTTGAACGTGTAAAACAAGGCAAAGTGATGGGCGGGGGGAAGGGTGGTCGGCGGGCGAGGTTGAAGGAGCTACATTGGATATAAAACAACAAGGTTTTATGACAGCTCTCTTAATAGTCGCCTATGCACAGATTTGTGATGTGTGTGTGCGTGTGTGTGTGCGTGTGTCATGTCTGGTTTGAACGAGTTTGGGGCAAGCCTAATCACTTGAAAATGAACTGCGGTAGAACGCAGTTATGGTTTTGGTGATCTCTTAAGATTATAATCGCCACTTGTTGGTACAATTGCTCTTACATGGAGTTTACTAATTCATAAATTTAGTGATTTATCGAGTCTATTTAGAAGGTCAAAGATTGATTTCTTAAAGGAATTTATTTTGTCCGATTTTATGTATGGTAAAATTTAGAAAAATCATTTTCATTTTGCTTTTTAAAATAATCTTAAAAAATTCCGAGGAAGGTGAAAGTGAAAAAAATTTGAAGGTGAAGAAAAGTGAAAGGTGAATTTCGAAGAAGGTGAAATTTGTACGCAAAGAAACAAATTTCTTCAGTCATGATAAACGACATTTTGAAATGATATTCATCTAACTTTTCGAATTTTTTCTCATGGAAAAATATTTTTTTCCGAAAATTTTATCGGGAATGTTACCAAGCGAGAATAGAAGAAAAATTATCCAGATAGACAGATAACGAGTACGCTTTGTCAAATCATTTCTTGCCAACAAATGAAACGAACATTTCGATCGAATTAAATCTGTCACAAATCCTTCACTTCTTCCAAAACTTTCTCGACTCCATAGAAAAAGAATTAATGAATATCTCTTAGTGTCAGTCTTCTTAAATATGACGACACTACAAAACGGCCACTGTTGTATCTCGGGGAACGTTCAAGTTTTGTCCTTAACTAAATAATTCACTTAATCATTTATTCATGCAGAATTTATTAATGAAGGAAAAACGGTATTAAAATTTAATCAAACGGAAGAAGCTGTCAACTCAATTTTTTGTGGACTCAATCGAAGCTAACGAAGAGTCTGACCCTCCTACGACAGATCTCAGGGAGATGGAGAGAAAGTGAGAGAGAAGGGGGAAAGAGAGAGGGAGAATAAGAATATAATACGAATTATAATAAGGGGAGAAATCCTGTATTTAAAATAAATAATAATTGTTTCTCATTTATTATTTATTAGTTAGGATTATTTGAGTTTGAAGGTTACTTTAGATAAGCTCTAGTTCAGCAAGAAATTTGGCTTTTGCCTACAGGTTTAGATATCGAAGGATTTTGTCTCTTCATCCTGAACCTTTAGGTATTATACGTGTGAAGGAATTCCTCCCGAATCTTGATCGCATATAATTTCATTCCATGAAATAATGAAATCATTCTGTAAAATCATGAAATAGCAAACGACAGAGACTACATATATGCATAAGAACCAATTATTTCGAGTATTAGTTTAGATTGTGGGAAGGGGGAATGGGTGGTATTGGGGGATGAGAGTGGGTGGTAATATTTCGTGAAGTCAATTCACGACATCAAAACGAACAATTTTTTGATTGCGCGAAATTTGATTGAATTATTCACAAAGTTCGAGAAAACTTCACGATTTCTTAAATAGGGTGAAGTCTATCTGTGGAATTATAATTTTTGTGGTCGGTGGTTCGTCTTCGTCCTGTCAAAGTGTCGTAGAGTTCGTTTGACACTTTTTAACTTTTTCTCTAAATGAAATTTTTGCAAGAGTGGTCGATGATGAATGGTGGGGGGGGGTCATTTGGTGCCGTCATTTCTACTAAAAAACTTTTCTGACTTTCTTTAGTTGATTTTCGTTTCGTTGGTTTTTTCTTTTATTCTTTCATTCCTTAGATGATCCTTTCCAAGGTTCCCAAATCAGTGAAACTGTTTGCTCTAGTTTTTTATTGAGTCCCGACTCAAACAGACTCAGACTCATCACATCGTTTTCATTGCCTCTTTTTCGTAATATCTCTGTCCTGTTGTATCGGGGTGTAAGGAAACAATAAAAACACGTAAAACGCTAACTAAGGTCTGGCCGAAACTCATATACCCTAAACCCGTATCATCAATTCATATATTGATCCTAATAATCGGTGGGTATTCCCATTTTTTGTGATAAGTCAATATCCGAACCGGCTTTTCCGATTGTGAAACTGTATCTTCAAAATCGCACTATAAACTGAGAAAGCCTGATACTTCTAGGTTTTTATATAAAAGTAGGCGTGGCACTGAGCCGATTCGCCTCAAATTTCATGTAGATACCTCCTTCCGTTTGACTGCAATCGTGACTTTCTCAGACTGACTGTTGCAGACTGATATGGCTGAATCGAATTCGGAGACTAATCTGAGCAGGAATATATAGCTGCCACGCCTCCTTTAATGCGTTACAAGACAAAAAAGTAAATGTATATACTCTATCTCTTCGGGTGTAGGGCGTAAACATGAATGCGGGGAATGTCCGTTTTGAGTCTTTTTTTCTGACCTCTGGCAAATTTCAATACGCTAAATTAGTCAAAAGGAAAGGGAGGAAGGCGGGATGGAAATAAGATCAAAATAAAAGGATAAAGAAAAAATCAAGGAAATATGAAAGAAAGGGAATGAAAACAGAAAGATAGAATATTTTCATGTTTTACTTTCTTAAATGCTACCCATCTTATTGTTGTTGTTGTTGTTCTTACTTTCCCAATCTGTCATAATTTTATCTTCCGGCGAAGCTCCGAGTAATTTTGTGGTTTTTAAATTATGTCACCGCAACAACCTGTCGTTAGGGTAAGCTCACACCAATATCGTCCCAACCACCAACCTGATTCATCCTACCTCCCCACCCCCTCACGACCCACTCCTCATCTATTCTGATCTCATTCTTACACATTCTCTCATGTTCGCATACACCATCATCCTTCTTCACAACCTTTCTACTCTACCCAGATTTCAGCAACTGCTGGTGGTGGCAAATTTTGCTGTCGCCACATTTTTTGACATTTTCTCAAACTCACCGACAACTGACTGCGACTTATTAAGAGACAATATGACGCTGATGATGAAGTTAAGAAAAATTAAGACTTCATGTCGTGAAGCCGTAACAAGAAGCTAATATGATTTCTCGAACCCCACTTTGTGTCAATCGTGTCAGTTATCGCGACGCATTATGTCGTAGCCCTCTGATTGGTCTCTCTTCGCATTCACAACTTGAATAAATTTGCGACAAAAAATCATTTTCTATGAAACAATTCCAGTGATCATCGTTTTTGATGAGCAGGAGGTTATTTTCACAATTGAATTTATGATTAATTGGAGCTCATGTTGTTAAAGCTCATGTTGCTTTTCGAAAAAAATTTATAAAAAACTATAATTTTCTAGAGTAAAAAAATTGTATATGAGCCTGTTTTACTGAATGCCTTTCTCTCCCATTTACTCACTTGCCCCTCTCACCACTCTCCCCGTTTATCTATCTATCTCTCTCAACGAATAATATTTCGTATAGTTTCAATCTTTCACCTAATTCGGGATTCGTAGTGGATTTCAAATGGTGGAACCTATAATACATCTCCGAAATGGGCTGCTAGTCCTTAATTTACTCGAGAAAACGTGCAAGTGATAGAGGACGTATGTGCACGAGAAAAGGAGAAAGAGTGATCCCAAGGTCATTCGGGCGCGAAAGAAAAATATGGTGCACAAAATAATGAGCATTCTCTCACCGACTGTTTCGGGTTGTGATTTAACGACAATTCAATTAATTTTTAAAGCAATCCACATCTAATGAAATAACATGCTCGACCAACTTATGACCCGTCCAAATGATGTCAACGAATCTAAGGACATACACACCCGCGCTACACGCTACAGCCCCATACGTTTCTTCTATAAATGATTACCCCATAAATACTCGGCGATTATCTCTTCATGGTATTGAATTAAATTTATTCGAAATTCAGCCAAAGGCAACTGACCGCTCTCCGTCTGATGGTGAGCTCGAGGAAAATTAGGTGATATAAATATGGTTGAAATCACTTCGGGGGCAATTCAGTTTCTGTTTTGTACTATCTTCTCATCATTTTTTTACTCGTTTTTTCAACGGAAGTAAAATAATTTTACGAAAAATTAACCGGATCATTAAGATAATGCGTGTGTTTTTCTTTAAATTAGATTAATTGTTAACGTAAATCATCTAAAAACAGGCTTTGGGCTGTAAAGCTCGTTAACTTTATCCTGTCACTAACGACAATTCAATCAAGCGCATTAAAGTAGCAGATCGTCGTAGCCTCTCAAGTCGTTTATTACATTACCGTCGTCTCTACTTTTTTTACGCTCAACGAACTGGCCGCTGCTTTGGGGTTATTTTTTAACATCAAAGGTACGTCGCAGATGATAGTCATGGTTTCCCTCCTCCCACCGCATCCCTCTTAACGGTAATCACAGAAAACCAAGCCAGAAAAGTGTTGCGTTCGTGAAAAAGACCGTCATGAAGACTGACTGCACTTTTGATTTTTCTTTGAGAACAAAATTAGTTCGTGTCAAATAATTTTAACGGACACTGAGTTTTTTTAGAAAAAAAATTAAATTTTCACTTTGCTTAAGAAGCTCCTGCGTTGCAACAACAATCACTACGTCGACTAGCATTGCCAGGGTGAAAGTTAAGTAGCCACGAAATATGCTTTGTCTTTGTTTGTTTTTTTTCTACTTTGTTTTTCCTTTGCCGCTGCCTATCATCGTCTTTTATATCTTGCCAGAGATCTTTCTTGAGCTCAAAAAGACCTCTTAGTCTATTGGTTGGTTACTTTGGCAACTTTGAAACTGTCAGCGCGCACATTCTTTGGAAAAAGTTTGCTTCTTTTATTTTTTATCTTTCTCGTTTTCAATGGCCTTTCCTTCGCCCCCCCCCCTTCCAAGCCATTTTATACCCTACACTCGAAAGGATGCGGGTATATTAACCTCGTTCTTCTGTTTGTGACGCATTAAATGAGGCGTGGCTGATATAGGTAAATAACACTTTCAATTTTCAATACTGGGTGGTATTGAAAATGGGCGGTATAGGAGCACGTTTACGTTTTAATAAATTGAATGAAATTGTAACGGCCCATTTTTCAGCCTCTGTTGGAGTTTTAACGCTAAAACTCTATGGCCAGAATAGCGGTGTTGAACATTGGTGTTGAAAGGGGCGTGTCCACCTACTGCTTAATGAATTCAAAACATACGTTTTTATATTACAAGTGTAGATTAAACGAGCTTCGGCTAGACCAAATTTAGTCATTTTACCTATTTTTATTATTTTTAAAAAACTTTTCTCTTGACCGTCATTTTTCATTGAGTTGAATAGCATCGGTTTACTACCGGCACTCTTACCACGAAATCAAATTTAAATCGCGCAATTGCAAACAATCAAGCAATTAGAGCGCAGACACTTAAATCGTGGGATAAATAAGTTAGAAGAATGTAATCATGCTTATAAAATTCGTTTTACAAACTTTTAGCTGGCTTTTATTCTTATTTAATGTTCTTTTTTTTTGTCCGAGTAAATTATTTCAAATATATATGAATATATAATCGTATTTGATGGAATCATTTTTGAGTTTATTTAGTACTTTTATTTTGAAGCAGGTTTCGAAACGAAGCTCAATTTTAAAATTGAAACAAAAGCCACAAAGCCATCAAATCGAAATGGAAATGGGAATTCTTTTAGCTTTTATTATATTCTAAAAGAAACATAAAATTAAATTTCGGTCATTTTGCTGTGATCTCTAAAGGATGCAACAATTTAGTTCAAGCATAGAGTAAGAAATAATAATAAGTTATTTCTTACTCTATGGTTCAAGTCAGGACACAAACCAAACAGAAGAGTTTTCAATGGGATTAAAACCTCAAGTCGAGAGAGATGTTTTAAATTTGATAATTGGATCGACTAAAAATCTTCGAACACATCGTTCAAGGACTATAGAATACAGAGATCATATGTGCCACGGTCTATTTCATAGCGTTCGCCGTATTGGTTTTGGGGTTTTATTTGACATATATATATTCATATTTTTCAAATGATTGTTCATATAATCATTTTTAAACGATTCTGTTTAGAAATTAACCAATAGCCAATTAAATTAAATTATTTTTTTTTTGGAGTAGTAAAATAATTACATATAGATGTCGGGAATTACAGGGGATTTCCTAATTGAGGAGCCCTTCCCAGAAGCGAATGTTATAGACACTTCTAGAAAACTTTCAATTTTTCTTATCATTACCATTCTCACCCTCGTCATCACGACTGCAATTATCATTCTCATTCATATTTTCATGATAATATTTTTTATTTAAAGTAAGCGATTTAAATAATATATGCTTAAACATCGTTCTCTGGATCATGTTGCCTAATAATTTTAATTCGAAACAACTTGTAAGAGTTTCCATGGAAAAAAGAGCAATCGCAGTTTAGACGAAAAGAAATGAAAACAGATAAAAATTATGTCTTAAACTTACGTGGCGAAAACTTCCGATCCCGTCTTATCTCTAATGAAAAATATCCCAGATAAGCCTTGTTTCCTAGTATCCTGGATAACCCTTGCGATTCGTCTTTCATGTTGTCTCTCCTTCTATTCTTCCCCTTTTGTTTACGAGATTAATAAAATATTTGTCGTGCCTCATCACAATCGTATCACTCAAAATATCCTTGCTTTTGTTGGGTTTGCTTTCTGTTTTTGTTGTTTTTGTTGCGTTTATTATCCTGATTATCCTTTGACTAAAGCGTTTTCGGTTTCTTTTATGGTTGCTACTTATTTTTTTATCATCACCCCACCCTCCGGCCGCCCCCCTCCACACTTTCTCTCTTCCCGAGTCCGTTTCGTGTATTTAATGCACCCACGATGGCGGTGTTACCACGCTTGTCTGAGAATATTGCACCCTCGCATTCAAATTCGCCATTTGCGTTTGCGGCGGCAAATCAAGCATCGAACTGTTGATTGTTGCTGCTTGTGCTGTTGTTGTCGTCGTGTTGTTATTGTTGTTGTTGTTGTTGTTAACTGAATTATGCAGATGGAGTTGTTGCAGCTGAAGATGGTGATGATGGTGCTGTTGTTGCTGCTGTTGCTGCTGCTGCTGCTGTTGTTGTTGTTGACGCTGTAATTCAGACTGCAGCTGATTCATTTGAAGAGCCGTTGCTGCCGAACTCAATGAATTAGCGCCACCACTGCCACTCCCACTGCCACCGCATCCACCGATACAATTACTACTAACTGCCGTCAACGGAATATTGATATCCAACAAGCCATCGATGCTCATCTCTTGCTGGATCAACTGGAAAAAATTTAAAAAGAAACTAAAAATCAAGAAACTTAAAACTGTCTCAAAAGGTTTAATCTGGCCGTCTTGCTACTCGACAGTCGCGACAGTTCATTTAGGGTACCTCTGATGCGGCATAAAAATATACATTTACCTCTTCTATATTACACTCAAGGCCACCCTGGAAGTTATCGATAGTAAATTCGTCAATTTGTGTCTCGCTATTCAACGCCTCCATGCACTGACCTATTAGGGTTGATGCGCAATTATTATCTGCATACCGGATGAGAGAATCGATATTAGATGGACCAATCGCCTGAATTAACAGGCTTTGGCTTACCTTCTAAATTTGCACTAAGCGCTTGTGGCTGCCGTTGTTGTTGGTGTTGTTGGTGTTGTTGGTGGCGTTGCCGATGTTCTTGTTGATGCTGTTGAACTAAAAGCGTAGACGCATCGCCAGCACCGACACCTAGTGTTCCCGTCTCCAATACCACGGCGCTATAGGTGTTCAGTGAGTCTGAAGATGGTTCGCTGTTCGGATACGCAGGCGACATCGTTGTAACAGTACTTGGCGATAGACCCTGGATGTAGGTCCGATTCGGAATTGCGATTAGTTTTTAAGTGAAAACACTGAAAATACCTTAATGATACAAATTGAATGGGCTGGACTTACCTCCCGTGTGTTGTGTAAGCAAGAGCAGGGCAGAGAGCGGTGAAGCAGACATGACTGTGGTTGAAGTCCATAATTTTGGGCCACGCCTGGATTCATGGTATATGGCGGCGGTTGCTGGTAGGGCGGTGGTGGTTGTCTGGGGATGCCCGAGGCGTTAGTGAACCTACTCCAGCCGTATGATCGTTTGGAGAGAAAGAGAAAGAAGGAACAAAAGCGAACTTTATTCGACCGAGCTTGAAATTGAAGAAAACAATATTGAAAGTAACAAATATCGATATGCATATATAATTATTAGATATATATATATATATATATATATATATATATATATATATATATATATATATATATATATATATATATATATATATATATATATATATATATATATATATATATATATATATATATATATATATATATATATATATATATATATATATATATATATATATATATATATATATATATATATATATATATATATATATATATATATATATATATATATATATATATATATATATATATATATATATATATATATATATATATATATATATATATATATATATATATATATATATATATATATATATATATATATATATATATATATATATATATATATATATATATATATATATATATATATATATATATATATATATATATATATATATATATATATATATATATATATATATATATATATATATATATATATATATATATATATATATATATATATATATATATATATATATATATATATATATATATATATATATATATATATATATATATATATATATATATATATATATATATATATATATATATATATATATATATATATATATATATATATATATATATATATATATATATATATATATATATATATATATATATATATATATATATATATATATATATATATATATATATATATATATATATATATATATATATATATATATATATATATATATATATATATATATATATATATATATATATATATATATATATATATATATATATATATATATATATATATATATATATATATATATATATATATATATATATATATATATATATATATATATATATATATATATATATATATATATATATATATATATATATATATATATATATATATATATATATATATATATATATATATATATATATATATATATATATATATATATATATATATATATATATATATATATATATATATATATATATATATATATATATATATATATATCTCGAAAGAGAAGGGAATGCAGTTTAAGGTCGATTTTTATAACACATAGAAAGTCATGCGCGTCTACTAACAAAATCATGCAAATTCTTTTTTTCTTTAATTTCAAAAATATTGCAGGAAAAAAATAAATAAAAAAACAAAATTAAATTTCAAACTCATAATCACCAAAAAAAACATTAAACAGAACTCATAAAAAACCAATAAAAAACTGACCCTTGCAACATTTCCTTCTTCAAAGTTAATTCTTCTGCAATGGAACCGGCCAGTTGATCCAAAGCGATGGTATGTGCTGGTGAAAGGGTAGAATTTGGATAGTCCGCCGGAAAACCCCAATCTGGCTCGACACACAATAGGGCAGGTATCGGGCTAAGACGTCCGCAGGAACTGGCATTAGACGAGGCACGCTGTCGAAAATCTGGCGACAGTTGAAATCCTCCACCGCTTTATTTTTTTTAATTTTTGCAGGAAAAAGCAACAAAAGTAGGAAGAAATAAAAGAAAAAGGAAAAACCAAAAGATACCAATTAATGAATATTTGACAAATTTAGTTGACAAAATAAATATTATCTCATAATAAAACGAAAAAAGATATTAGGCTGTAAATGTGCTGACGGGAACTACTCTTTGAAGGAACTATTATGAAATTATGGAAATGTGGTATGTGCTTTTATATTATTATTCAATATAAATTGTAGTATTTTTAAAATATATAAAATCTATGTAATCAATTTTATCAAGTATTATTAGAAAACTCTATAAAGCTTATGTTTTATGCGCTCATTCTCTAAGTTAATATCTATCTAGTCATTTGCAGTACCTCCTCAACTATCTTATCTAGTCATTTCCAGTAACCCTCTAACCATCTTAGATAGTTGAAATGCACCTGGATAAACACCAGACAAGACGTGAAGATGGCTCTTCAAATTAATAAAAAACTACTACAGATTACCGTATGAACAAAAACTACTACAGATTACTGCGGTTTAATCAAAACTCCATATAATTTATAAAAAGGAAATAATATTGCAAAACTTTTAAACTACCAGCATTTCTAAGAAGTCTGAAAACTTTATAAAAACAGTTTGCCAAAGCTTAAGCAATATTAAATGGGCATCTCTTAGACACTTGCTACGTGTTCTTTTATCAGGCAAAATCAATCAGCCAAAATTCTACGCAATCAAAACATTTAAGTAGTGAATAAGTAATACCACGAAATTAATAGTTACCTGTGTAAAGGACTCTCGGGAAAATGATCCAATCCTTCACTGATACTACTGCTCGGTGAAGGGGTGGCATCGTTTAAAGCCGTTAGGCCGGCCTGACGGAGAGCTTCAACACGTTTCTTGGCTCGCCCCCGACGTTTCTCATAGCGCGACGTCTCCATTGAAGCAGCACGACGACGAGCCGATTTGCCGGGTTTAGCATCAGGATTCAACATCCACCAGGATGACTTGCCGGTACCCTCGTTCTGAACACGCATGAATCGATTGTGCAATGATAAATTATGGCGTATGGAATTCTGCTTAAAGCAAAGGGATATTAGAAAGGGAAAACAATTGAGATTATCTTTAGTCAAAATAAAAAATATAATTTTTCATGAAAAAAATTTAAATATTCATCTTTATTTAATTTACAGATATAGAGAAGAAGAAGTGAAGAGAAAAAGTGACGAGTGGCAGGTAGGAAGAGGTATAATTGGAAAGAGATGTGTATGCGCGCGCGTGCAGTTTATGAAGTATTTTACAAAAATTCTAAAAATTATGTACTTCTCCCGACGGACCTCTCACGAATAGTAGTTTCCTTTCTGATTTCTTAATAAGCCAAGGACTTATTTATTTGTTTATTGGCATAAACCAAGTCCACAAGTATCCCACAAATGAGAAACAGTGACGTAATTGAAAAAAACCGCGATAAATTTGAAGCAATACAAAATTTTTTAAATGAAAGTCGATAATATTTAATTCATTCCCTTCGTAGATGTAATCCTGGCCTTTTTTATCCCCTCATTCTGCCCTACTGAATGGCCCACCGATTCCCCTTCTTCCGCAACCAATCATCTTTTACGGATTTGAACTGCGTCAGCAGATTTTTCTTAGAAACGAAGTTCGCCCCTGCCCGAAGCATTTTGTGTAAGAATTGGTTTTGGAATAATTGCCGGATGGAGACAGCTCCAACTCCAACAACTCCCAGACTAATAACAATAACCACCCCTACCCCGGTTGTTTATGAAGTGACACGAAAGCTGTCAATTCATATTTTATGATGACTCTCCTCTACGTGTTGAAAGGATGGTGTGGTCCTCGTGAAGCACAAAAGACGCATCCTGATAGTTGCATCATTTCTTTAAACTATTCAAGGTAAATTCAAGATATTATTATCATATACATACGCTCGCACGCACACACACACATGCGTGTTATACCAGTAACAAAGCTGGCGACGTTTTGCGGATGTTTCTTGCGTCACCTGAGTTTATTTATCTCTCTCGTCGTCCCCCCCGCCAGGGTATGCAACCCTCTTTTATCTTCTATGTCTCTCTATCTCCCTTCCTTTCTCTCTGTTATCCCTCTGCCTCATCCCTTTTCGTTCCCTTCTGTCCAACCTTCCCTCTCGAGATATATTTCTGAGAAGCAGCGGATGTCGCACAAGAAGGCAATGTCGCGACATTCAACGTCAAATTGGCGCCATTCGCCACCGTCACACGAGGCAACTTCTTTGCTTCAAATAAAATTAATTCCATTTTTTTTGACTACATAAATTTTAGTTCTCCAGAATTACGTCGGTGAAGATGTGCGTTGAGTATACACCACATACATATACACACACAATCCAAACTAAATACTTCTATATTACATATATCAATATGCCAATTAAGGGCTGATTTGTTAGTTCGTTCTTTACGAATATTTGCCCCATAAAGGCCGGTCGATGGGAGAAACCGTTACTACAGAAACGATTCATCTCATGACGCTTCCAATCATGAACTCGGTGAAGCCGAAAAAAGGAAAAAAATTAGTTCAAACAATAAATGGGGGTGATGTAAAAGAATGATGTGATAGAGCAATTACAGAATTAGTCTGCTCTCTTGTATTTATGTGCCTTCGCATCTAGGAAGCAAATGACCACTAGATAACCATCTGGGGTTAGCGGCTAGACTTAAAGTATTCAAATTTTTCAAAGTCGAAGCAAACCCGTTAAAAGCAAAGCAAAACATTGAACTGTTTATTTGCTCACTTCCTCTAAAGTGATCTCAAAAACTAAAAATTGTTTTGTTGTTACGCACATATGTTTATCGTATGTACGGATTCTAACCAGCATTATTATTGGATGTAAATGAATATAATTGTGTTACCAATATCACCTCAATTTTTCTAACATATTATTATTCAGTTTTTGTAAAACCAGAGGGCATTCAAAATGGATCAAAACTGCGATGTTTTATCAATTGACTGTTTAAATGTTTCAGCTATTTATGTCATTTTAGACCCTACACACGAAGATTGAAGGGCATATTTGTAATGTAATGCATTAAAGGAAATGTGGCGGGTATAGAAAAGTATATATATTTCTGCTCCGATTCACCCTCAGAATCAATTTAGCCATATCCTTTTGTCTATCTGTCCTGTCTATCTATTTGTGGAAATCACGATTACTGGGGAACGTATAGAGCCACTGTTATGAGATTTTGTATGAATATATTCTGTCATTACAAACGGAGTGGTGTTAAAAATGGACCAAATCGGACCCCTGTTGCGCCTTCTTTTTTACGAATTGCTTAAAATCAAATATCTCCGATACTATTTAATTTGAAGTTTTATTTGAAAGTGCAGAATATAGATGTTAACGATATCTCGTAAACGATTTGAGATTTCTTATATAAACTAAATGTCATTCTGGAAATTATGGAAAATGAGGGTAATCCGTCGCTCATCGATTACTGGAGTTAAGCTATTCATTTTGATTACGGATGTAGGGTGTATGAGCTTCGACTATGGTGAAGTTAATGTTCTTACTTGTTTTTATTTTATTTTTTAACTACAAGATGCCGATGACATCATAAAAATACCCAAAAATTTTTGTGGCAGTTACAAATCCATATGTGTTTTTATATATAAAAATCTGAGTATATATATGTATTAACTTCTAGTTTATAGAAAATGTATGAAATCAAAACCATTGATATAAATAAAGATTGTAAATGTTTATGGTCTTAAACGCTCTCGAATTAGGGTTAGTGATAACAGTTTTTACAAACTAAACAAAAGGGCCGTAACGACCCTTTAAGTAGACTATCCATGCGACTTTCGTTGCTTTCGTTTCCACTGCAAAAAAAAAACAAATCAATTAGCCCATACGGTTTTGCTTGTGGTTCATTTCTTTCTGCACAAATTCATAGCCATCCACGCAAACTAACCCAACCAACCCAACCATTTAACCAAGCAACTAAACAACCCACCAGCCCGTACAACCAAGCAACCAATCTACAAAAGTTCTAATGGATTAGTTAAACGTGTGGGGATGTCATTATGATATTGATGTAAGGGAAGCCTGTGATACTTTCAGGCTAAAATGTTCGTTCTTTTATAATCAAAAAAAAAAAAAAAAAAAAAAAGAAATGAATTGTATAAATTGTCATAATTTTCTCTTCGTTCCCCTAGAGCTGATATACCACAGCATCTAATGTCTTCCCAAAAAAATGCTTTTATACCGGAAATCCTTAACACGCTGAATCTAATTTTGGTATTTATGGAATTCCGTATAAAATATTCATTCTTATTAATTCGAATATACGATAATATCTTGAAAGACTTTATCACAAACAGCAGACTTCCGGATGATTTATTTGGAGTTTGCGGTTAGTAAAATGGTAAAGACAAAGTTATGAAATAAAATGGAGATATTGAGTCGAAATAAAACGAAATTGAGGTTAGAATTATTGTAAAGGATTCCTTTAATGCATTATAAAAAATTCATACATACATTTCAAAAACAAAGCCTAATGAATTGAAAGTTTTCAAAATTAATCCCTTTATTCAAAATTTTTTTCGCAAAATAATTTACAAAGATACTTCTTAAGGACACTCATTTTGATAAATTCTCGTTTTGAAAATATTTAAAGATTCTTTAATAGAATTATTTCGTATTATTGTTCAATCCAGATCTACGATAATTAGATAAACTGAATTAGGAGAAATTTCAAACAGAATTTTGTTATATAACACACAAGATCAATGGCCACAAGGATTATTATGAGATATATAATTTTCTTCTAAGAATTCTTGTAATGTTAGCTTGTGATATTAGTGTATTAGTGTATTATAATAGTTATATAGTTAGAGTATTATACTAGTTATTTTTTTAGGCAAAACTGTCCTTATGATAAAATTATATATGCTTGAAAATTTGTCAAGGTTTTTGTTGGCAAATTTCATGGAGTAGGGGTCTATAATTAATTAAATATGAACGACTACCATAATTACAACGTCTGTCACTCGACGCCGCCCACTCAATAATCAAATAGTATATTTTGTTGCTGTCGCTGAAGACATGGCAACATTTTTGAGAATCATGCAATTTTATTTAATGAGTACGAGGTAAACCTTTAAAAGGCTTACGGGGTAATCGTCGTATAATCGCCCTCAAATTGAAATGTTGTAAAATGTTTAAGATTTATAAAAGTTATCGTAACGACGCATAGCAATCTTAGGTGGTATGATTATTTATTAAGGATATGAACGGCCATTAAGTACTAAATGCATTCCTTCCTAGAATATAATTAGATAACAAGTATTTCTTTGCCAATCGATTGTCGTTGCGAATTGAAGTCTGTGTAATTTATCAAGACGCTTTCATTAAGTCGATTTCAATCATTTTTGGGTTAGATTTTAAAGCTGAATTTAAATTACTGTCTTGGTAGGCTAGAGGCCCGAAATTTTAATCTTAACTCAGAACATTACAATGGATTTTCTAGAATAAATAAGCAACCAACTCCCACCCTAATAAATTTGGAATTTTGGGTCTTTTCAAAATTTCGGTACAAATTTTGAAATTACTTTTGAACTAACTCACTGACGAGGTAGAGGTTCGAAGTTCCAACCATAATTAAAAGCTAGACGATTCGATTTTAAACCACCTTCTTTGAGCTGGAATTTCAGCTAGAAATTCGAAATTTAAATCACAGTTTAGAACCGGATAACATTATAATGTAAATCAGAATTTAACCAGGAACCACTTCATGCCCAAATTGGGACCCAACAACTTAAACAAACTTTCATAAAATCGTGTTATTTTAAAAACATAGTTTTAATATAGAAAACTATTTTTATTTGATCAGCGTGTGTTTCACTATTTTCCATTTCATTTAATGTTGAAATAAATTCTTTAGAAGTATTATAGAAATAAAAGCAATTTCATATGAGAAATCATAAAACGTTCTGTCTCACCGTCCGCTATTTATTTTAGCTGTGACTTATAAACAAAAAGTTCTAAATTCTTAACACATTCCTTCAAATCTCGACGCATCGTATAAATAAATTTAATACAATTATTGAAAGATAAATACAATTCACGGAGTGTATAATTGTCCAGTAATGGACAACACTTCAACACATTTGCACAGTCATATTCAATTTGAACTGTCATCAGTCGGCTCGTGGAGTCCTCAATGAAATCTTATAACAAACCTCTTCTACGAATTTCTTCGATTTGGTAAATTCTGATGGAATGATAAAGCTACAAATCATCGGTAATGAATTTAATTAGAGCTCAATAAACCATCAAGTCAAACTCGATCCTATTCTATATCAAAACGAGTCTTTTCTCTCGATGGAAATAAATAAGAATTAGTTAATGTATTTTATAGGGCTTTTAATTATATTTTTTGGAAGACTTAAATGCAGTTAAAGAATACGTAAAATAAAAAATTGCGATCTCCGAAAATTCAGATTATACACTTCCATCATAATATTTAAGTTGAATACGGGAATTAAAGTGGGAATCACCCATACATGACTTTTAGCCGCTCAGCAATTAGATAGAGAAATTTATGATTCACAAGAAAAATATGGTGCTTTTTTAAAAAGGGAATGCCGACATGTTGCGAATTGACATGACATGCGAATTTATGTCATCAATACGCAGTCTGTTTTGTACTGCGGTCGATACGAGTCCGAGTTAAGGATCTTTAACATTCGGTCACTCATTTTCGTTAAAGCGATCTAGGTCATCATGGTTCTGATTTCATGCTTTTCTCTAATCGCTAGGTGCATCTGATAATTATGATAATTCTAAGTAATAGCGTCAAGACTATGGGAAAAGTTGCAATAGCGACATAATAACGCCCCGTGTTTGTTGTAAGCTTATTTTCGAAATCAACAGCTACTGAATTGCAAAAAAAGAAAAAGAAAAAATAACCAATATTTTTTTTATGTCATCACCTCTAAAAATGTTACAGCAATATATTTACGGGATATAACCAAATTCAGTAGCGACCATTTGTCGCCTATCAGTCTCCAAAAGGCCAGCCAAAGAGGCCTAACATTAAAGCAAAAAAAAAATACACAGTTTATGTAGGCAAAACTTAGTCTTATCTACTTTAAAATACAGATAATATTATGAAATTAAATTAATTTCAGAAATAAAAGCAATTCATTATAAAAGAATTAAATGTATTAATATAACGATGCCTCGTTATCTCCTTCATATTCTAGATAGATGATGTGGAAATATTCTTCGGTATGTGAACCGTTTAAAAGTAAGTCGAACAATAACGGCATATAAGAAGATAATCACTGTAGGACGATAGTTATGAAGACGGAAAAGATAACAGAAAGGACACGTAATTACCCGAAATTTAACTGCTGAAACCGCACATAGTAGCGTATTTTATCTTTCATGCCGATAAATTTTAATTGTATTTCTATTGCCCCCACAATGATTTTACACGAGCAGAAGATCTCAAACAGAACACAAAATTGAAAACAAACCAAATCAAAAGAATGTATAAAAAATTAGAGAAAGAAAAAAAACACTGGACGTAACGAAACAAATGGTTACACTTTTCCTTTCTTCGGTTTCTCTTCTTGATCGGTGGGAAATTTTTCAGCTGTTAAAAAGCGATTTTGTCGGCAAATTAATCGCTTTTCAAGTACAAACGCGATTTCTTGTTCTGCTTTTTTTATGGTTAAATGTTTTTTATAGAAATTTATAATGCGCATAAAATCAAATGATGGCCAATAACAACAAACTACTGGCGACCGTTACTGAACTTGGCTTAAAGAAATTTGAGCACGCGAATAAGTCGCGTGTGGACATTATCATAAATATTTGATGGCCGATATTTGGCCCTTTGGGTTGCCTACAACTAGACCCAAAATCAGGGCCGATTTTAATTCATAGAGAGAGTAAATTGCCTTGATTTGTTGGTTGGTTTGTTAGGTTGGTTTGTTGGTTGGTTTGCTGGTTGGATCATTAATTGATTTCTCAGTTGGTTAGAGCTTGCTTGGTTGGTTGATTTGTTGCTTCATTTAGTGTTTGGTTTGTTGAATGATTTTTTGTTTGGTCTCATGGTTGGTTTGTGCCTTCTGGGTCGAGTGAACTGATTGGATCGGTCAAACAGTCATTGCATATCATAAAAATTAGTTTCAAAGAAATATTGCAATACATGAAACGATTACTGACGCCTCGTTGTAATGACTAGTAATTACTAATCTCAGTAATAAAATTTATCACTCCGGAAAATAAATTAATTACGGGTAGGCGTTCATAAATTCTTGTTTCGTCCTAAACCAAAAGGTGAAATTTAAATTAATTGATTAACGAAGGACTTCCGAACAATTATAGCTGCGCAATATTAATGTCATACTAATTTAGAGAATAATTTTGTATCAGCATTTAGAGGCAATCAATGCCTACAGTTCAGAACTAAGACACTTTAAACCATAGACTATATCGAATGTTCTGGATATTCGATATCGTTTTGTTCTTGTAGAAGAAAAGGCTATTAAAATTTTCATTATTGCAAAATTAAAAGAGACAATAAGAAATAATTTCAAAGAAAACTTATGGACATTTTAAGACCCAATTAGTTGAGGATTAAATTTCGGATAAAAGACGTTCTATGGTTTAAAACTCTACTTTGTATCTATAATTCATATTACATTTTTCGCACTGCCTCGGAGCTACAGATATTTGCTTCTGAGCTATAAATACATATACAATAATTATCTGCGAGAAGCAATACAACATCCAAAAAATATATATGCCAGAAATTTCGCACACAAAACTAACCTAAAGATTCTCTTGTATCTAAATCTAGTTCCGGACAAAAAACAATCTACGTAGAGCGAAACCGATCGATGCAAGTTTTTCAATCAATGGAATTGTGATTGATAAAATTGAGACTGTCTCGTCTCGCATGGACATTTATGGTAATTTATTAACACATTTTTGGGAATTTTTGCAGACAGACTGAAAATTGTATAGGCCGTAATGTCTTGAAATTCTCATAGTGTGCAGACTTCACCAATTGCCAATCTATTTTCAAATATAGAATAAAACATTATCGCTGTGATAATGATTGTGATACGATATGATGCGATGATAATGCAAAAGTTTTGACGATTTCTCTTTTCTAAAATTTTTGAAAGTTTTTTTGAAATTGTAAAAAAAACTATACCCGCGCCATTAAACTCAAACGGTATGGAAAGTTTTGACAACGCTAAAGAAGAAATGGCGGAAGGGAGGAAGGAAGGGAGAATGAAGAAAGGAAATAAAAAAACAGAAGCTACTTCCGTCGTATGTACAAAAACACACAGACATACTGACGCAGGCACACTGAAAATAGTGCACACGCATGGAAGTGAACCGCGACAATCAGAATCAATGATGATACGCGAAGTTCCGCGCCCTTCAGGAATAACTGCGAGGAGGATTCTCCTTAACTTAAGAAATTTTGAATGTTTTTTTTAAAGCAAATGATAGACGGAGATGGAACAACAGAGATATACCGCGGATTTATACGAATTTCTTGGATAAATAATCGATTAAACGTAACTGCGATAGTCTAGATGACGCCCAATTCCATTATGATGGAAAGTTCCTCGCATGAGTGTGTATGTGTTATCATTGGGGAGGGAAAAGAAGAAAGAGAGAGAGAGTTTAATAGAAGGAGAAGGAGATAAAGATCAATTTTTGGCGAAATTTCTCGCTGCCGACGAAGAGATTGACATAGAAAATGAAATGGATTGTAGAAGAATTTGCATCCTGAATGGATTAATTCAGCAAAAAAGATTAGTAAAAGATTTCGAAAAAAATTTCGAAAATTTTTTTTCATTTGATTAAAAATCAGACGGTATAAGTTCTAAGTTCTCAGCTCGCGCGAACTACGAAGGATGCTTCCACACCGCAAACACATTTTTCACAACCATGAAATTCATCTGAAGATAATCTTAACTTTAAGAATCTAGACCTAATCCAGCGTATCAACATTTAGCCATAGTAAAATCTCTAAACATACAGTCTCTCAAAACTCTCATAAATACTGTCTAACTGCATGCAATAAATGGTTCGCTTACTTCTACGACGAAACGACGAAGCAGTCTTCAACAGAAGCGAAACAAAAACATAGAAAAAAGAAATCACCAAGAAAACGACTACGTCTTCCCAATTTCAGACTTGCAAAAAAAAAGATAGACGTATTCGGATAATAAGTGTCAGATTTGTCTGTCCAGCTGTTTGTTGCTTTATGTTGGCATCATCGATCCAAAGCTTGTTCCACTCGAATCGCTTTTTTGCGCTTCCATGACGACACACACCACAAAACGAAACGAAGAGGGCCGCCGCCGGGCTTTGACAGCACCGCAAATGACCACAAATGACAAATCAAAGACAACTTTGGTGGTTTATCGAAACACAAAGAAGAAAGTGTCGAAGAGTATGGAATCGTATAGATAGAAAACAAAATCGGCTAAGAGTAAATTTCGAAGTGACGAAAGGACATTGCGGTGAAATCGGAAAAGACAGCTCTATAGCTCTAAAATTGAACCAAATTCGGTAGCAATGATGGAACAACGACCAACAACGACGTCGCCATTTGACAATCGCCGATATTGTTACTGTCAAAGTTTATGACATTCATTTAACGAACTTTGCTGCTCCCCAACGCCTTCCCATCATCATCGTCATCATCTATCCATCGTGATCACCACATCGCACCGAGAGGTTTCTATGACATGTCAACGCGTCTATCTAACGGAGCGCAACAATACGAATATAAATCGACTACAATGATTCGATGTCTTTATGCACTGAATTCATTTTGAAAGGAATGCATGTGAGAGTCGGCGTGTGCTCAACGGCGACCATTCTAAATAAAGCTAAAATAATTCACTTTAATAATTCTCATTTGCTTTTCTGTTTGGTTTCTCAAGTTTTCACCAAACGTAAATTTTATGATAAATGGAGATCACTATTTACGGTATGATTGATTGTTTAACTGCTTGATGGAGACATGTCAAATCGGCTGACAGGCTGGCTCTTTTCAATAGAATCGGTTTTGCAAATAATGACATTTATTTTGGCTCAACATATTTGAATCACTCAAATAAATAATTAAATTATATAGAGAAGCTTAAGGATCAGACGGAATCATCGCCTACCAAACGTGGAAGTAAATAGTTTTCTAAAAAATTTAGTCAAACTAAATTACCCAAACAATTTATATAAATTCCTAGAGTTTTGATGTGAATGATGATGATGATAAGTTTTGAATCATCCTTATCAAAACCGGGAATATACTACAAACCCTAAAACTAGTATTTAAAAGAGATTAAAGCAAATCTCAGAGATTTTTATTTTGATCAAAAGTTGCTTAGTCATTTCCTCAGTCTTCAATCTTTTGGATGCCATTTCAAACATTGTACCAAATGAAAAGTTTTGATAGTCAAGTTATGCTTAGCTTCACACCAATATTACTATAATCACCATCACCACCACACACCCACCACCGCCCACCAACCCCCACCCACCATGATCACCAATCACTCAATCATCTCCAGCAGTCGACGACCTAGACACGACTAATAATTCCGCGTCTCGGTTTTCTTATTAATGTAGCCAGAAGGCGCGCCAAAACCACCGCAGTTTAATCAAATTAAGCATATCATCGGCATAAAAATATTTCGATAAAAAGAGTTTGGTATTTCGTATTTTCTTTTGCTAAGAAAGCAGTTTTTGCTCGAAGAAGGAGTATGCCAAATATCAAGAGAAATATTGAATAGCCGGGTTTAAATGAAAACGAAAAAACAGAAGGATTTGAACATTATTGATAAATATAATGAAGCAAAAAAAAAAGACGCCGACTAAAAACGTCATCGTCATAAACCTCTTGCGGTTTAGGTTTATGAGAAAAAAAGTAATAGCAATAAAGTATTCGAATGAAATCTAATAAAAGGAAGCAGAAAAAACAGACGGATATAGAGGCATGTTGGCCAACAAACTTCACACATGCCAAAAAGTAATTCCATGCCGAATTATCAGCAACAACATCAACAACAACAACGGTTTTTATGAGCTCTTCAACAACTTAAAAAGCGCTAAAACTTCAGCGACGCTACTAAACAAAATTGTGTGTGTGTGTGAGTGTGTGTGTACGTGTGTGTGTGTACGTGTGTGTGCGTGAGAGAGAGAGTATATGTGTGTATGCGTGTGTGTATGCTTGTGTAATAACCGAGCTGATACATCCGTAAGTGAATATAAATACAATTGATACAACAACTACAACAACAACAACCAAAGAATTAAAAATAAAACCACGACGAAATAATAAATAATCAACTAACTCTAAGTCGATCTGCCAAAAACCTCTTCTTTCACCACCACTATCTTCTTATGAGTATTATTTTATTACCATTCTATTCAGACGACTATTCTCTACGACCGACCTTTTAAGGAGAAGAAAAGTTTAGAAGATGTCATACGTCTGTACGTACGAAAGAAGAAAAGCGAGAAAGTAAAAAATTTTTATGCCGAACTTTTATAAAGAAATATAATGAATTTACCAAGATCTGTCATCAAAGTTTTATAGTTTTCCCCTCTAATTTACACCCCCGTATCTATCGATCTATCAGCTGGTCCGTTGTGGTGGTGCATCGGTTATGCATTTGTGAGAAAATTGGTTTAAAAAATTCAAAAGGATTTTTCCTCTTAAAAATTAATCATCATTTTCAAAAAAAAAAAACGCATAGTGTTAAATAATTTTCTGAAATGTCTTTTGGTAAAACTTAATAACAAATAAAATATTTATCCGTTTCAAAAATAATAAAAGTTTATTTATAACATCTTACTACTATAAAATGGTGTCGATTATTGCGTTAAATAATGAATGTATTAAATAATGTATTAAATAATGAATGAGTGAATGAACGAGAAGATGGATGGATAGAGGGATAGATGAGCAAATAAATGGGACACCAGAATTTACGATGCCCTTGTAACCATCAATAACAAATTAATTATGATATAGTAAAACGAGAAAGATCTGACTTAACCCACTCAACAATATTAAGTTGAAGGATTTTTATTTAAATACTTTTTTTACGAAAATTCACCCGGACGCAACAAATCTTAAAAGTTGCAAAACAAAGAATTTTTATAGAAAAACAAGTAAGAACATTAACTTCGGCCTGAGCGAAGCTCATATACCCTACATAAGTATAATAAATTCATAGTTCGGTCCTAATAATCAGGGGTCATTCTCGTTTTTAGTGGTTAGTTAATACCCGAGCTGGTTATGCCGGTTATGAAATTTTATCTTCAAAACTGGGAAATATCTTATAAACTTGGGGGAAATCTTGATAAAGGCCCGTCTGCTTTTGTGTTTTTATCTAAAAGTAGGCATGGAAATTAACCGATTTTCATGATTTTTCAAGAACAACTCGAATCACGGAAATCAAGGAACTGTTGCTGAGAGAGAATACCTTGAGTGTTTACCGTGGGAAATCATCTTTATATCTGCTCCAGCGACTAAGAAATCTGCTGCAAATATTTGTAAAGTAATATTTACTATGCGAAGTAGATGTGGGGCTGGTTCGATGTTGTCAATTTTCAGTCCCAAACAGCCTATAATGACAGTGAATATTACCGTCAAGTCTCATGTCGATATTTCCCTCCGTTCCACGGCAATCGTGATTTCCGCAGACAGACACACAGACGAACACACAGACAGACAGACAGACCGGCGGACGGACATAGATAAATCGACTCAAGAAGTTATTCTAAGCAGGAATATATTTATTTCTTTATACCTGCCACATCATCTTCAATGCGCCACAAACGGAAGAAGTAAGCGAGGGTATTCACTTTCTCTCGGATGTTGGGTATGCAAATACACAGACACTGCCAAAATATTTATAGAAAGATAATCAGAATTAAAACTTATAATTTGTATTTAAACAATAATTGAAGTTAGTAATTTTTAGCTCCATAGGTTTTCGAGATATTGCTTTTGATACTTAATTGTTATATTTTTCATGTTAAAAACAAATTGGAGCATCTATGGCTTCGAAATCTTCTACGAATATTAAACAACTTTTATTTCAGATTTCCGATTTTCAAATCATGGATTCAAGATTCAATATACTAAATATATAATGGAATGCTGGAATAATGGATTCATAATGGAATATATAACGTAAAACCTGTTGATGAAATGTGACTATCGGATTTATATTCAAGGCGTCAAAAGTGTTTACAATGTAGTTTCAAGTTCTGTCGGCTTATGATAATTTTTTCTTCTTGTTTTCAATTTCATATCTCCCTCTCCTTCAATTTCCTCAGTCTTAGTCAAAGTCCAATCCTACCGTCCAAAACCGGCTTCTTTAAAAAGGTGAGATTTTTCAACCTCACGAAAACAACGCCTCACTTTTAGTCACGTTGCAATTTTTAACCTTTTGACATTTGAAAATTTTCTAAAGTCTTTCTTCTTCCTCTTCCGCGCTGTGCTATGAAACGGAATTATGTATAATAATCGCAACAAGTAGAAATAAACTCATTTAAAACAATTTTCGAATTTTAATCATTTTGCACAAAACCAACAATTATTAGTAAACTGCACTGCCCTCACACTGCAATGTGCGATGCATGGATATATAGTAGAGAACGGATGAACGATTTTGGCGAACGATTGAACGAACATTTGGAAGAACGAATGAACAATGAGCGCAGTAAATGCGAAGAACGAATAATTTGCGAAAATGAGCGAAAATCATTTTAAATTGATCGTTGATGGCTCGCGATCACGCGTGATCGTACGCGATGGTTGAAGACGTAGTAAAATGGAAACAGAGAAATACGGGGCAAAATACACAAAAGGAAAAAAACAGTAACAGAAAGAGAGAGAAGAGAAGAGAGAGAGAAAGAGTCAGAGATAAAGAGAGAAAAGAAGGAGAAACGAAAAGAAAGGCTGATAAGAAAAGAGTGAAGATACGGAAGAACAAACGTGAAGGAACGTAAATTAACAACACGCCACGATTAAATTAAACTTCGATTAATACAAACGCGAGGGAAAAAATAAACAAGAAGCAAACGAAAGAGTAATACACACGTTTGATGAATAACGAGCGAAGAGAATTATTAGAAAAAATCATTAAGAGAGGAGGGTAACGGAGATGGTACCATGAGTTGGCAACAACGTCAAGACATTCCAAATGTCGTCGATGTGCATCTGATTGAAATTACAAATACGAATTTTTATCAATGCATTTTTTTGAAACGAACGAACGACGCGATACGAGCGTTTAATGAATCTAATTAATTAGAATAGCGAAAAACAACAACAATTACAACAACAACAACAACAACAACAAAAACTGGTAGAGACAGAAACAACAAACGATAACAACATCTATTTAGGAACATTGCAAGGTTAAAGTGGAACCAAAAGCATTTGAGAAAATTAAAAAACTGTAAAAAATGTTGCATGGGAATGGTAATATTTAAGTATTAGTTACTACAAAAAAATAACAGTGCAATTGTACGTTCGTGTATGTTTACGAATTCCATAAATGGGCGTTTTTATAGTCCTTTCCTTTAAGAATATTCCCTTACGACAATTCCTCGTAGATTCGAGGAAATATCGCCGCCGCGAATAAATTTCAAAAACAGTGCGGTAGCAATTAAGAAAAAAATCAAAATTTAAAAGAAAATATTAAACTAAAAAAACATAAAACTAAGAAAAATATTACATACCAAAAAATGGAAATAGAATAACTAATAGAACTGAAAAATATTTTTAAAAAATCATAAAAATTCTCATAAAATCATTTGGGCAAAAACAATATTGCTTTATTTATAAATCGTATCATCATTTAATTCTGTGACACGACGTAAAAATCATTTTTAGTACGCATAACTTCAACTCTTATTATTTTCAAACTAAATATTATTTGCTCGAAAACCAGCGGTATTATTTGACTTCTCGTTTCCATTCACGCCTTGCTCTCGAATGAGAAAAGCCTTTGGGGCTTGTTTGAAAATCGTATGAAATAAAATTTTAATTACTTGCACAAAATAAATTAGAATCGTTAACTGCTTCACTCAAATAAAGAAATTATAGTAAATTAATTAAATCGTGTTAATTGGCAAAAGAGGCTTGCCGTTTCGAATTATGAAGAATGTTTTCTCTCTCTCTCTCTCGCTCATTGATTTTGAAGAGAGCACGTTCGAAGACATCTGACTTAAATTTAATGGTTTCACTTAATTTTATATTTTTAAAGTAAAGTAAACGAAAAGCATTAAGAAGTACCAAAAAATATATAATGGCATGTCTTTTGAAAGCGTCCATTTTAAAATCATCATCGTATAAGTCCATTTTTTAAAAATAAATTAAATTAATTGTAACAAAGTTTTTTACGCAAATCTGATTGGAATTTAATTTAAAGGTTTTTTATTCTTACACTAATTTACGCACACCCCCCCCCCCCTCCCGACACATAACCGACAACTTTCAGGTCGTTTGGATTAAAGACAAGAATTTGATCGGATGATCGCCATTTGAATAACCCAAGCGTTTCTCTTTTACTGGCAAAAGTTCAATGGCCACAACCTGCTGCCGCAAACCGCCCTCTCCCTTCCGACAAAAAGTCGTGTTAAGAATGATAACTACTATAATTCGAAAATGCGGTGAAGGAGATTTACTCGAAGGAAGGAGACGGCTTTCATATGGTTTCGAGTGTTTCCTTGATGTTTATTTTCTTGCAGGGCGACAGGCTGTACCTTCTTCTTACGATACTGGAATGGGCGAATTAACGTGCGTGTCAAGGAAGAATAAAAATAGCATTTTTTTATAATAAAATTCAAATTATGAATAACCGAGAGGGTGTGTGTATTCGATACAATATCCGTCTTCATCGTGCATTGTGGCAGTAAATACCTTTCAGTTCTAAAAATAATGAAAATTAGGGACTTTAAAGGAGAGAAGTATTTGTCACGTGGAAATAACAATAACTACTCTACAGTTTGATAATGTTCTTGTCAATTGTCGGTTTTTCCAATTCACACGGTCTGTAAATTTCCTGCGATTGTTATAAATCAATAACTATATCATAAAATGTTTATGCTTCTCTCTCTCATTGTAATGAAATTATTATCTCTATGAATTTAATGCCCTTAAAAGCATTTATTTATTTTAAAACATTCTTCTATCTTAGAAATATGAAACTAACGTTAAGGAGATGGTAAGAGGAATTGTATTGTAAATATTTTGATTATTTACGTAAATTATATCAAATACATCAAATTGATAAACGACATTCTTTTATAACGAGAATGACTGCAAACGACTCCAATTTCAATGAGAACCTTCAAGAAATAACAAACTCGTCTTCTTCCTGTTCACACCTATACACACAAACCTGCTCCTCCACACTAGTACAATATTCCTTCTCAGACATTTTAAATTTGGAAGCTTTTTTGGAAATCAGACGAAATTAAATTTCGCTTTAACATTTTAATATCGATCAATCGATAAGTGCTGCTTGAAAGAGAAATTTTGATACATACAAAGCTTCCAAAAAGAAATCACAAATTTCCACACGAGATTCCATATGCTCAAAAAAGTATCTAAATTTTTTGCCAACAAGACATTCAAGAGAATGTTTGACCTCTCTTCTAAAGAGAGAGAAGAACAAATGATCTTCAAGAAAAACTTTGATGATAAAGCCTTTGATTTTTTTCGTTTTACTAAAAATTTAAAAAAAGAAATAAATGTTTGCCGATAACATCAAAAGAATTAATATCATAATATGGTAAAATTTCGATTAATTTAATTTCAGAATTATTTCAAACCCTGGAAGCGATTTTCCACTTTAAATCATTTTCCACTTTAAATCATTTCGCATTAATTAAAATCATTTCGTATCGTTTAAAATCGTTAACTAATAATTCACACCTTCACAAAAAACCACACGCCCATAGATATTTCCTTTTCCTTTTGTTAACCCATCAATTTTAACTGTCAATTAAAGCCACTAGTCAAGCAATCAGTCAGCGAGCAACAGTTTATTCTCGCTAAACAATGCAAAAAGAGCCAACGGCAAAACACAAAAACAACAACAACTAATGCAAAACCAAAAACAAATACAAAAAATTCAACGAAAGAAAGCGCCTGCAAAGCAGCATTTAAAACAGTTAAAAGAAAAAGTAGTAAGTGCCATACATTCCAAAATGTATGAGAATAAGCGTTAAATAATGAAGTGCGGGGAAAAATAAAACAAACAATCAATTTATGCAGCAAAAAGCTATAAAGTCTAAGCATTTGGCCAAAGCAGAAGCCAAAAAAATGAAGAAAAACGAAAGCAAAAAATAACAAAGAGAAAAAAAGGAAAAACGACAGCAACAAAAAAAATTTCAGCAAAGAAATGAGTACGAGAATGGTGAGTAAAAGCCAAAGACCGACCCTGAACTTGGCCACAAACAAAAACCCAACAACAACAACTACAATAATAATAATAATAATAATAATAATAATAATAATAATGAAAACAAAAACAGCAGCAATAATAAATAACACGGAACGACAAATGGTAAAACAAAAAATTATAACAAAAACAAAATAATACATAATAAAAATTACAAAACAAACAAACCAACCTGAATTAAATACAACGAAGAAGAGACGAAATAGCAAAATTGCAACAATGTAATAGCAATTCATTCATTCAGTTAAATCGCTCAACCGCTCAACACCCCGATCAACTGCTCCCTCCTCCTTCCACCCTTCCAAACAACCAATCAATACGAAATAGACAAAAAATGACCCAATTAAGTTGGTTGCCGAAGATTGGAAGCAAACAAGGCAAAGACAACAACAACAATGACTATAAACAGCAAGGAACAGCAGTAAACGACAACGAAACCCAAATCTTACTAACAAGGTTTTGGAATGCGTCTATGCGGGAAGGAAGTGTCAAAATCTGGCTAATTGACGGACTGAACGGATGTATTCTAAATGATTTACAAATGACTTAATGAAGTTATGATTTAATGAGGTTATCAAATCTGGGACTCCTAACAGACTTACAGTGACCTAAACTAATGATTCATTCCTGTTGTGTTTTCCAGATTGGATTTATTATTGTGTCCAAAATAGAGTATCTAAAATGATCTAAACATGGTCTTTTCGAATCTTAAAATTCGTTTTAAAATTCCTCACTACCCCGATGTGAGTTCTCATTGAGAATGGAAAATCGTGTCTTGCATCGTAAATGAAAACGCGTCACTTCTCAGTCTCAAGTTCTCCTGAGAACTCATCGAGAGGAAAGGTACTCAACGATTTTATTTCGATATAGAGGCGACACTAGAACACTTCGACTGGTTCCCGGATTTCGTTTCGACAGACACAAAAATCCATAACTATCCCTTGGGAGTGGAATAAGCTTAAGTTGATGCCCTTTATTAGACCATATCTCACACTTTTGCGTACCATCACAGGCATCACAAGAATCTGCTAAGTGTCAACCATTAGATGTCACCTAAAATGTGAATTTTATTTACTCTGTCACTTTCCCTCTCTCCCTCTCTCGCCAGCTATCTCTCTCTCTTTCTATGGTCAATAAGGATTGCTTTGATTTGAAATTATCTGATTTGGACCTGTTGATTGGATTGATATTTTAATGAATTTGTCGCTTCGTTTTTTTCTCTGGAATTTTTCTTCCATTATAATAGTTGCTCGTTTTCTTCCTCTTCTTCTTCTCGATTAATTTTCGAGTGGTTAGATCTTTACACATGCACTCACCTTCCAACCGGCACTACTATTTGAATCGCCTTTGTCCTTGAAATACGGTACATTCTGTACCATCCATTCATAAATTTGACTTAGCGTCAGTCTGTTATCTGGTGCTGAGCCGATTGCGTGCGTTATAAGATCCGCATAGGAAAGATTGCCCCACGCGTTGCGACGCGATGAATTCTTTTTGGAAGGATTTATTGGTTGTATCGTTGGTTGAGTATCTGAAACTTTAAACAATCCTGTTAAAATCTCTTTTAATCTCTCGGTTTTGCTCTTTAGAAGCTAGAAAAACTCGAACGCAAATCGACCTTAGCTTTTTTTATTGACGTATTCTAATGCTAGTTTTTATTCTTAATATTAATTTCATTGACTTACCACCGCTTGCTATTTGATTGTTTACTTTGGCGTTTTCCAACTCATCGGTGGGTTCAACAAAATCCTCTGGTTTTGGGCATGGCCAAGTGTTTGAGCGTGCTCTAGTTTGTGGTTCGAAATTGCCATCGCCATGCAATTCTGCCACCATTTGAATCACATTATTAGTCATCGTTGTCTTTGGTGGCGTCGGCCACTCATGGGCAAAGGCATCCATAATAAACGAACTCGTGATGAAACGCAACGTGATTATTAAATTTTATTAAAACGTTTTGTTTTTAAAAATTAAAATTTGATTTTTTTTATTCTTGGTTTTTAAAGTTCAATTAATTTCTGCCTAATATTATTAATTTTTCTAAACTACATTTATAATGAACACATCAAATAATAATGAATTTGTAAAGACTAAGAAGGTTTTATAAACGAGGAGAGCACCGATTAAATCTGAAAGGAAAAAGAAATTGAAAAGATGTAAATATTTTCATGAAAGAGTTTCAAGAAATATCAATAATATAGTAATCACAATTATTAAAAAATTTAATAATTATTAATTTGATATATATTTGGAATTCCATAGAGCTAGATCTGTCCGTACTTCAGAATATTCAGCAGTACATTTTAAAACGAACTAACAACGAAATTTTTGACCATTATTAGCAAATTTTTGGAGAGTTCACAAATGTCGAATTCACCTAATTATCTTAATCGCGTAAAATTATCAAATAATCTCTTACGAGGGGTTACTGAGAAGTACTTAATAACGTGTAAGAAACCAATATCAATTATAATGAATGACGCAGGTAATAACCATTATAGACATTTAAATATTTCCACCTCTTTAAATGCAAGACGTAGTAGTTTTATTGAAATGCTTAATTAAATCATATAAGAAACTACACACAAGTTATAGACAGGTTATAGGAGGGTTACAAACCAGTTAAAGACAGGTTAAATGTGATAATTTATTTACTCATTGTTTTTCCTAAAGAACAGCAATAGCTATAGAAATAATAATCGTAGCCACTACTACACAGCAATACTTGCCAGCGGAAGGATTTAATATGGCCACAATCAAGAATATGAAGGCTTACACATTAAGGTAATGTCTGTCTAGGGTAAGACGTAATATAATCTACGACGTATTAATCGATTTGATATACTAACATTTAAAAATTAAAATATATATAAAAAACAAATCAAAACTAAAAAAAAATAAGAGGGAAACTCCGATACTCTACACGTGTAGTATAAATTTGTGTTTTAATTACAGATATAAATAATCAGTAGTAATAAATGATAAGTAGTTGATATGCAGTGCGCCCTTTATTGGAATTAATATATTATAATAATAACGTTTTACATATATCATGTAATTCTGGGCGATTGCCGCCTATCTACACGTTGAAGTAATGACCAAGCAACGCTCAGTTTTACATCCTGATAGTAAATCTTATCTTTGTATTTAATTTTAGCACAGATTTTCTTAATAAACACGGTATGTTTTGTTCTATTTTTTAGGGGTGGCACACTGATGTTATAGTTTCTAGAGTATTTCCTTGCGGGGATAGTTCTTGATAGTTCTTGATAAATTGAGATAAATTTAAGTAGCGGACTAACTCCTAAAGACCTAAGGTCCTGCAGTTCTACCTGTTAATTACAAAGAGTATTATTTCTTTGTTGTACCAAGATGTAGACTTCTACAATATGTCAGGATTCCTAAGCTTCCCTCTAAAACCTACACGTCCTGCCTTCTGACAATCTAATCCAATGTACTTTTTGTAACGCAGCAGTTTGTACGACCCTCATTAGCAAACATCCGCATATATGAAATTGCTTAACATTGGACGTATCATCCCCACACATTTTTTCATAAAATTACTTCCGTCAATTACGATAAACTCATCAAAGAATTTTATATCAGATTAATTAAGAATAAATCAAAATAAAAATTCAGGGAATTTTCATGAGAGAGATTGATATTGAGAGAGAACGAATAATATGATAGGATCTAATCAAAACTTTCAATTTTATCAATTTGTAATAAAGAATTGATAAATGCAGGAATAACGTAATGGAATAACGAAAAAGTAAATAAGTTAAAGACATTTCACCAACGTTAAGTAAAGTTAAAAGTGGATGTTGTTACAAATAAATACATTTTTCTTATGGAATAAGTGTGTTTCCATTTTTTTTAAAAACAATTTTTCAAATTTCTAAACTGCTGTCTTTTCTTTTGTATATTCTATATTATTTCGTACTGAATTACTTAAATTAATAGAACCTAAAATAAAGGTAGATTTACATTCAAGACACGGCTTCAACTTTCTACCAGTTTTAATTATCAAGACACTTGATCTTGAAATCGCCTCGCCCTAGTTTTATTCATCTCTCCTCTAGTGGGGTTTAAAGAAAAATTAGTTTCGCCACTGAGGATGACACGAAACCAGTTTGCCACCAAATCAAAATGAACAAAGGATGACGGAAATGCGTTCCGAAACTAAAAAAATTATTCAAAAATCTGATGTTTTTTTCGAACGCCTTGAAAACTGAATTGAAGTTGTTTAAATAATTTTTACGACATTCTATATACATTAGCGTACATATACATCCTTTATAAAACAAACTTTTTTCGTATTTTAGCAACAAAGAAATCATTTTTTTTATAAAAAAGCTGCAAAATGTCGGCTTAATCGACTTAAGTTTACAAGATATTTAACTGTTTATTGCGCAAGCACTTTTATTATGTAAAAATTCTTCTTTGTAAATTCAAGTTATCAAATTCTTCGTTTATATTTGTAGATTCTATTAAACACTTTTAAGCAAGAATCTACGGGAAAAAACCCCAACAGAGAAGTTGAAAAGGTTATCTTCATAATAAATGATTTTAACACGTAAGTATTTTTTTTTCTTAAATTATTGACAAAATCCAACAAACAATGTACAAAATATACAAACTGATTTTAGTATTTTCATGGAAATAATACTCTCTTATGCGAGTGATACAGACAGTTATCAAAAATATTTTTTTAATATGACTCATATAAAGTTTTACATTTATTTACGCTAACGAAGGTATTAAAGTACTTCAAACCGACTCAACAAAAACTGATGATTGTTATTCTTGAGGAGCAGTTTATTTATATTTTTATATTTTCTATACGTTATAGAAATAACCGGCTCAAAGAGCCATCATCATAATCATAATATTTTAAAGATCATTCGTTTTGAAGGGACAGCGCAGGATATATATCTCCTGCTACGATTTACATCTGTCTGCCTGGCCGCCTGTCTGTTTATCCGTCTATCTGTCTATCTGTTTGTGCTGTTCACAAGGAAAATGGAAAGGGATGTTCTCATGTATTTTGGCATAAATAACCACTACTATTCTAAGTTACTTGATATTGAAAATGGGCGAAATCGGATGATAATCATCTATAACCTAACCTAAATGAAATTAATTAATGAAATTAAATAAATTAATTAAATCTATTTTTATAAAGACCTTGACGGAATAGAATTATTCACCAATTAATAAAGAAACCAAGAATGTTTAATGATGACGATCTAGATAAAAGCTAACAAGTAATAACGTTTATTTTGACCTGGCCAAAGCTTATATACTCTATACCAGTAATATAAACTTATAGTTTGGCTTTGTAGTAGACGCTTCACGCCCCTTTTAATATTACATTTCTCTTTTCATAATTAATTTAGATTTACTAGTTTATCTTCAACATAATTCTTCTCAAAAAAGTCCACACATGGAATGGTATAATAGTGGTCGTATCATGTCCATCCTTTGCAAAACAATTTAGTATTCATAAGTGAGATCAGGGATAGAATTTTGTCGTCTAATTCCATCCATAGACTTTGAAACTTAACACACGATGATTTTTTCAACTTTGAAATATATTTTATAAAAATTTATAAAAAATTGAGACGAGACATAATTTTTAAAAAATTAAGACTGTTTGTCTACGTTATTATCAGAAGTCGCCATGACAGCAGTCTCACTCCAGAAAGAAGAAAAAAACGTACCCGGGAAATTGATTTGGAAAGCGGAGGCTGCTGCTAATTATATTACGGCTGTCTGCTTCTTCGTTTAATAAAGAAAGAAATAAGAAAGTGTCTATCAAATGGGCAAGGTTCAAACACCCATGATCCCAATATTCTGCATTCTCTCTCCACTCATTTCCACCCAATCCATCAATCTTCTACCCTCCCTCAGACCACACTGGCCAGTCATCCGACCACTGCACAAAACAACAATGTGCTCCGCGATATCTTGATGAAATAATGGACGACCGAGCACTTTGAAAACGACGATCACGCTACTGATCTTGTCATTCTCACGAAGTGCTGGCCGAAGCGTGTATTATTATTTGTCTCCTTCTACTGATTTAATATTCAAAATAAAACAAGTACGAACGCTAACTTCAGCCTGGTCGCAGCTCACATACCCTACACATGTATCAAAAATTCCAAGTTTGATCCTAATAATCAATGGGTGATAAATATATCGGACTTGTTATCACTGTTATGAGATTTTAGCTACAAAACTGCAGCTTAAGTTGCGAAATTTTGACAAAGGTCCTGCTACTTTTGGTAGTATATCGATATTCACGACTTATGCCATCAAGGAACCGTTGATGGGAGAGAATACCGCCGCCAAATTGCGAAACAGTTGCCCTACCAGTTCCTCTGTAGTAATGATTTACGTTACCAATGAGCGGAATACGTCCATTTTTTAGAAAATCACTTCTCCTTAGATGCTTCCCATGGGAATCTGAAATCAGCTGTGATATCCATGGACAGACAGACAGACAGATGGACATGGCTAAATCGACTCGGTGATAATTCTGAGCAGGGATATATATATATATATATATATATATATATATATATATATATATATATATATATATATATATATATATATATATATATATATATATATATATATATATATATATATATATATATATATATATATATATATATATATATATATATATATATATATATATATATATATATATATATATATATATATATATATATATATATATATATATATATATATATATATATATATTTATATATATATATATTTATATATATATATATATATATATATATATATATATATATATATATATATATATATATATATATATATATAATATATATATATATATATATATATATATATATATATATATATATATATATAATATATATATATATATATATATATATATATATATATATATATATATATATATATATATATATATATATATATATATATATATATATATAATATATATATATATATATATATATATATATATATATATATATATATATATATATATATATATATATATATATATATATAAATATATATATATATATATATATATATATATATATATAATATATATATATATATATATATATATATATATATATATATATATATATATATATATATATATATATATATATATATATATATATATATATATATATATATATATATATATATATATATATATATATATATATATATATATATATATATATATATATATATATATATATATATATATATATATATATATATATATATATATATATATATATATATATATATATATATATATATATATATATATATATATATATATATATATATATATATATATATATATATATATATATATATATATATATATATATATATATATATATATATATATATATATATATATATATATATATATATATATATATATATATATATATATATATATATATATATATATATATATATATATATATATATATACCTCCCACTCCTCCTTTAATGCGTTGCCCACGGATGCAGTGAACATACCCTTCGGGTGTAGGGTATCAAAAGCTATGCTGAATGTGCGAATGACAAAATCAAGCGAAGGAAGTAGCGAATAGACGGAAAATTGGAAAATAAACTCAGCTGTGACAAAATCACCATAAAGAGAGATGAAGAAGTGAATGATGATAAAGAGAGGGGAAAACGAAAAAGAGTAAATTAAAAATAACTTCAGCGAATTGAATGATCAAAGAAATTTTATAAAGAAATAAATGAAGAAAGATCTCGCTCAGCGACCTCAACTGATAAAGTATTATCGACAAAAAAATGTCATTGTTGTTGTGATTGCTCTTTTAAGAAGAAGTTATCTTCCTCTATCTGATATCTTGTGCATTCAGATTCAATATTCTCAAACATAAATTTTTAAAAAAGAGTTGCAACTTTTATAATTCTTCCATCCAATTTTTGTGGAAAAATCTTTTAATTAGAAATGTCAAGCTTCTGATTGCTTCAATTTTATCGGTTATTGAAATTACCGATCGATATTCGTTAATTCAGCAGATTAATCTTCTTCAATGTAATGGTTCAATGTAATGTAATACAAAGCGAGAGAGATAGAGAGCGGAATAGAGAGAGAGCGTAAGGGCAAGAAAAAGCAAGAACAAATAAATTATTTCTGATTGAAATTAATCAATTTTTATTTTTCAATATCTTTTTTAATTGATTTATTCTCGTTGATTTTTTGCAAATTTTCTATTGTTTTCTAATTTTTTTTTTCAAAAGATTTAGTACTGGATAATCGCAACACAATCTCATAATTCTACGGCATTACGTTATGGCATTACGGTCTAAAAGAAACTTTACAACGTGAGACCAGATGGTTATCCGAGGAGTCGGTAATAAAACAGCAAGACACACCTCATTACACCGTATGATTTAGAACCTATTTAGAACCCAATCCGTTTGCTTCTAATGCTTCCTTATGGATGTGTAAACTTCGCTTTGGTACCAACTAAAGCTACCGAAAAGTAAAGGCAAAATACATTTCGTAAGAAATTGACGAATTGATTATTGGCAGTGTTAATAATGATAGTTTAATGACGATTGAAATGAACAAATATCTCAAAAAAGCAAAATGATTGAATTGATCGTTTATGAAAAGAAAGTATTACTAACTTTATTACATCTCTGTAGATTTTGAGTTTATTATCACGATAATGACAGACCATTAAATACAAATATCAGCGAAACGATCATCGAAAATCGACCTTTTCTTTCTTGATTAAATTATAAATTATATTTGATTTCGATAAATTTCAGATTAAGCGATACATGCATGTATTTTTAAAATATTATAACCGTGATTATTCCCTTTTTTCACCAAACGTTCTTTACTTGATTATAATGAAAAAAAAAACAATTTTAACAAAATCAAATCTTTTCCAATCATTTTATTAGACTAAGATATTTTGAAAATGGAAAAGAATTGAAGAGTGAACGAGTTAGGTGTTAAGGGTGAATGTACGATATCGCCCCTAATCTCGTGATTGAACTTTTTATATCTACTACGCCTCTTAAACACTGCAATTAAAATTTTTCAAATAATATGCGATAAAAACTGGTTTGTGATAGGCCAGCTTTTCTGTTTAAATTTCGATTTTGATTAAGCAGAAACAGAAAAATTGAAACCTTCCTTACCATTATTACCTTACTCTCAGTCCTTATGATCATAATACGATCACACTAATAACTAATAATACTATCAGTCATATGAATTCCAATGCGACGTTATAACTTTATGATGAAAACTTCATGATGGTGAAATTCACACTATTATACTATAACTTGTGGGAAGGAAAGGTAACTACAATACTAAAAGAGGTGTGTCATGTCCACTGGTTGTAGAAGATACTTCCTGAAGTGAGCTTTTTTCCCAATTAATGTAAAGTAAGATTTTCAAGGGAATGTTGACAGACACTAAAAAGACATGACACGACAGACGACTATTATCGGAACAATTAGTTGATCACTCAGAATATTTTTTTGTTCTTGCACATAAAATTTTGTAATTAAAAACAATATTTCATCCTTCTTATTCCGAAAATAAAAAAACAATTCATAATTATATTCACGCAATTAATTAGATTATTCCGGTATCAAGAGAAGACAATATGTGTTCTAATAGTAAAAAATATACTAAAAATAACAATTATATATGTGTGTAAATAATTGATAAGGCGAGGAGAGCATTCAAAGAATTTACTATTTAAAAAAAAATTCTAGTTACGTAAGTTTAGTACTCCTTCTCATGATCTCTCTCTGTCACACCCTCTCGCTCTATATATCCCTCTTACTCCTAGCGAGATATTCTGAGAGCCACTCTCTATAAAAGCGATGGAGAACATTTTTTTTTATTAAATTAATCCTCTTGATATTACTCTTTCACAACAAGTTTAGTTCTTCTTACATGATTTTTTTTTATAAATTCTCTAAACGTATAATTGTGTGTGGGCGCGCGTGTGCATTTATTGGAAAAGGTGTCACATGCGCATGTGTGAGAACTTTTATAAGTGTATAATCCATTTGACGAAGGAGACGGTTTACCTGCCGAACAAAGCAAGCCAAACACGTTTGTAATAAGTGTATATATAAATAAATAAATAAATATATAAATATATATATATATATATATATATATATATATATATATATATATATATATATATATATATATATATATATATATATATATATATATATATATATATATATATATATATATATATATATATATATATATATATATATATATATATATATATATATATATATATATATATATATATATATATATATATATATATATATATATATATATATATATATATATATATATATATATATATATATATATATATATATATATATATATATATATATATATATATATATATATATATATATATATATATATATATATATATATATATATATATATATATATATATATATATATATATATATATATATATATATATATATATATATATATATATATATATATATATATATATATATATATATATATATATATATATATATATATATATATATATATATATATATATATATATATATATATATATATATATATATATATATATATATATATATATATATATATATATATATATATATATATATATATATATATATATATATATATATATATATATATATATATATATATATATATATATATATATATATATATATATATATATATATATATATATATATATATATATATATATATATATATATATATATATATATATATATATATATATATATATATATATATATATATACATATATATATATATATATATATATATATATATATATATATATATATATATATATATATATATATATATATATATATATATATATATATATATATATATATATATATATATATATATATATATATATATATATATATATATATATATATATATATATATATATATATATATATATATATATATATATATATATATATATATATATATATATATATATATATATATATATATATATATATATATATATATATATATATATATATATATATATATATATATATATATATATATATATATATATATATATATATATATATATATATATATATATATATATATATATATATATATATATATATATATATATATATATATATATATATATATATATATATATATATATATATATATATATATATATATATATATATGTGCATTTATACTAATACGAGTATTCGTATAAGTACGTGTGTGTATATGATTTACAAAATAACCTTTTTCCCTTTTAAAAATTTTCCATGCTGATAATCGTAATCATGAGTTTTCATTAACGATCGTTTCTCTCCAAAGCCTATCACTTCGCAATTTCATTCATTTTAACCGCAATATAGTACTTTATTTCTTTCGTACCAAATCAATAAATCAACCAACTAACTAACACCAGTAAAACTGCCAAATGAGTTGTTTTTTCTTTTGTTTATTGCTGTCTACAAAAGGTATATTTTGGTTGAGTGCATAAGAAACACTGAAACTTGGCCTGATGATCGTGACATGCTCACATGGGGACGAACCATGATATGATCGGTGCCTTATATCAAAGCCACGAAGTGTTATAAAAGCGAACGCGCGTGAATTAAAAACGATACATGAAGCAAAACCAGTCTGGCGACTCATTACCAAGCTAAGTAAGTCAGGTTTCTTGTATCAGAAGCAACGCCGACAATTTAGTCTCTTCGATTATTTGACGGTTTGGCAATTTGTCTTTGAGTTTGTTTGCTAGTCGAAGATATCGTCAACTAAAAGACCAACCTAACAGCTGGCTGGTTATTCAGTCTGCGTACAACCCGCACAATACCACTGCCTCTCCCCACACCTTCAATCATGGTATTACCTTACAACACATTTTCACAGCACATCGGCGATATAATCACTAAAATTTATCGTGACGTTTATAGAGGTAAGTCTCTTTGGTTCAAACTTCAAAAGAGATCAATAAAATTATCAACATTTTTTTTCAAATCGAATCGATGATATCCTTTCTTAATCTTTTCCCTCCTGCTCTTCAAACCGTTATTTTAGATATTTTGAAAATTTGAAGGTCTTCCAAAGTTTAATTTTGTGCTTTTGCTATTTTATTTTTTTTGCCTGTTTCTAATTATGCTTTTTGTTTTTTCTTTTTCTTTCTAATACAAACATCACTAATACTCCAATAAAATAGCTAACCAACACCAATATCAGGTACTAAGAACTGTGTGTACGATGTACATCTTCCGTCCCACTTTAATCCATCCGTATCTCACAGTATCATATTATCGTAACATATCGTTTATAATATGTTAATGTATTTTAAATATTGGCAGCTGTTTATACTTCTTTTTCCTTCTTAATGCGTAGTTTCCATTGGATCCCTTGGAATTTAGTTTTCGTTTAAAAACAAAAATATTATTCATTATAGTAAGATTTTTATTCCCCGAAGCTCACTGAAAATATCCAATTAGTTCAATATTATAATATTATAATAATTAGTCTTAGAACGATTATTAATTTCATAATGAATAGGATTGACACTATCACGGATATGCCTAAACTTGTCTTGTGCTATAGAGTTTATAATATTTTTCCCATAATACCAATAAATCAATTTTTATTAAACAAAATTTTTAAAATTACCATTGAATATATATTAGTTTTTAAATTTTAGGTATTTTCATTTTGAAGAAAATAATTCTTTTGTTAAATCAACATAAATGATATCATGGCTAAGTGATATTTGGAATAACAAAATTGTCTAAGCGGGACAATAATTTAAAATACTTAATAACAAAAATATTTGATGGCAAAAAAAACTGCTGTAATAAAGGACAACAGAATTTCAAAACTTTACAAATACGTCTGCTTTAGTTCCAACAACTTTTCACATTTCACTATTATAAATTTGTCTAATCTTTTACAGAATAAATAAAGATTTAAAGAATATTTCAAAGTTTTGATATCGACGGAAATATATATTTTGACCATTTCGGAATCTGTTTCGGAGTAGTTCCATCATGGCATACGTATATATGTGTATGTGTGTACATACGAATATATCTCTTCGCACAATTTAAAAACGAGTAGCGGCAGAAAATTGATGTTTTGCATTTTGGACAGCTATATGTTCTTTGTCTGAACACCCGAATTTGATTATAACTGGTTATGCCAAAAGCCCATCAATAATTCATATTTCATTATTAAAAATATGTAGGTGTCGTTTAATCACTTCGTACTTCGCACTCAAGTACACAGAAGTCATTTATGGAACGCATCAGTTTTTTCTTCGTACATTCATGATGTTTCTCTTTTATCTTCCCTACAGAAATACTTAATGCAGGTCATCATAATTAAGTTTTATTCTTGGTTATCAGCAATAATCGTCGAATATTCACAACTGTTCGAAAAGTTCAATATTGTGTATGAAATCCATTATCATGAATCAATAATTGATAAATGGAAGAGTATTTTTGGTCGAAACAAAACTAAAATTCAGAGCATGTTTTTCAGTCAATTTTAAATTCCGGTCAAAATGAAACTAACTAATTATACTAAAAAGTCTATGAAATATCTGAGACTGAATTAATTTCTGACAGAATTGCTTTCTAGAGATTTCTTTCAACTTATGAGAGAAAGAAAAGATCCTGAAATTTTAATTCATTAACTATCGGAGACCAATATCCAAAATTGAGATCGATTTAAATTTGAATCAAAAATTTTAATATAGCTCCATCATTTTATGGAATAACCTTAACAAAATTTATACAAGAAATTTTAGTTTTTGTTAAAAACATAAATATTATAAACCTTGGTATTGATTTACACAAGAGTTTGTAACTTTTTATGTTACCAATTGTCTTACCAATATGTACCAATTCCTAGGGTAGATAAAGATTTCATTTATTGCGTCTCCGTTGAATTACGAAACCAATAGGTAAAGTCGATGCGATCCGATCCGATTCTTCTTTACGCGGGTAACTCAATAAATTGATATTTTATGGTAATTTTTTGCTTTTACTTGAATGATGAGAAACGCTGGACCAAAATGTCTGCTTCCGCACGTGACACCTTTTTACTGTTTTCGATCATGCAATTCCGATGATCTTTTTTTTTTTTGATTATTTTAATTTTATTTATTCATTTATTTTGTTATTTATTTTTTGGTTTATATTCGGTTTCGCGAAACTTGCAAATCTAGACTTGTCAACTTCTCGCCATTTGGTAATAATAAAACCCGCCGATTTTTGCAAAGTAACCCAATGCTACAGCGCAAACCAAATAGCGCTGTGGCTGCTGACATGAACTGATTTCAGGCGTTGTTTTTGTTTTTGTACGTTTCGCGTTTTGCTCTCGGTTCTTTCTTCTGATTCGCGGTGGACGGTATGCGGTTCCACGCTATTTATAAATTCCACACACTACGTCTCCGAACGTACGAATATAAATACAGAAAAAACCAATCAAAAACTAGGTGAAGGCATCAAGTGGTATGGGGGGAAAATGTTGCCGATCATCGCGAATCAAATTCAGAGATCACGAAAAAATCACAAGAAAACGACAAAGTGAAAACGTCGTAAAATCAAGTACGTCACGTCATCAACTCGTTCGCATTCCAATTAAATTGAAACGGCGGCGATGACCAGAGTCACTCACTTACTCTTTAACATTTACACATCACTAGTTCGTTCGATCGCAGCTTTTACCGATCTCGTCCAGAAAGCGAAAAAAAACAGGCACAAAGATGTATGGTGGTAGACTTAACCTGTATTAGTGTACGATGACAAGATTGAAAGAAAGCAATCCAAAATACGAGAGCCCAAAATATGCCACTAATTTTAGCACAAGATTTTCTCGTTTTGTAGGAAAAATTTTTGAAACGTAGCGATTTTAATTTTCATTTTGACTTTACTGCGTCTTTACAGCCTATCGTCTCCCACAATTTGCTCCCACTTTCTTGCCTACTTCATTCACGCTAGTCGTTCGTCTTTGCGTTATTCCATAATTTCGTTTTATTTATTATATTTATTCGCACAAAATATGACTTTTGAACGCAACGAACGACCTCGTGGTTTGCTATCGCATAAAAACTTATTCAACACACTACTTGCTTTCGTGTCAGATGCGAACAGACAACTGAAACGTCCAAACAGACCATAAAATCCGATTAGAAGCGATATTCGTATTTGACTTCAACGTAGAACACGACGAATTTAACGAAAACGGGCGGCAACAACAGCATCACCATTTAAAACTACACCGATATACAACGTAGTCGCACCACACACACTGCAAATGCTCCACCACATCAAGCGTATAGCTCCGCTCACCGCACGTTTTCATATAAATATCAATTAAGAAAAAGAGACTCCCAATTTTGAGCGAGCGTCGTTAATCTGGGTTTCTCTGCGTCTATATGCGCCGTTTAGTTAGAGCAAAGCAAACTGATAGATTAACTTTTGTGGAACGGGCGCAATAAAACAGATTCCACATTTATTTACAAGAACGGTGAGAATTGTGTAAGTGCCTCTCTCTCTCGATTATACGGCGTAGTACATGGGCGTCTCTCTACTTTAAGTCACTCTAATAACTACCATAAATCGTTCCATACAATTTCAGATACTCAAAACGATCTAAAGCTTGTACAAACGGATAAGCTTGTCGTAGCCTGCCAGCCTATAATTACGAAAGCGTATTTAATTAAATACTTATTTTAATACAAAAAAATTATATCCTATGAAAGTTTTGTTTGTCAATTTATAGGGTTCGATTGAGACCTATGAATGCCTCGCCTCACCGCCAATCGCCGCTGTGTGATTTGCATGAGTCCATCTAATGTTTATAGGAGTTTTATTAATTTATATGCGCCATTACATACGTTTGCGTAATTAGAGAGAAACGTTGAGCGTGTTCGTTGAAGGGTAGCCGGCCATATTTGGATCACAAAGGGCCAGAAAACTTTTTTCAAGGTCGACAAATTATGAACAATCGGTATAACAAGATACCGGTTTGTGGCCTACTTTAAATATACGAGTGTTTTCACCTCAAATTCAAAACAATTTTATTGTATCGTTGACTATTTTTTAGGAATTCTGAAGTAGTTCGATACTCGTAGTAGCTCTATTAGCTTCCTAGAAATTGTAAGATGACAAAGATAAATGTTTATAAAATCTTATTTGTAAATGATGAAATAAAAAATTAGAATAATTATTCCATAACTTTCCTAAGTTTAGTCCTAATAACTAAAAAATTAGAATAATTATTCCATTAACTGTATTATTGGATTCCTATCGCTATCAAAATAATTACAGACTTGATTAAACGTATCCATTATCTTTAAGAGAACTTGATTAATAATAAATCATGTCAATTTTTATACGAACAAACACTTCATGTATTTAAAAAATGAAGAAGAAGAAGCAACGGTAGGAGGTAAAGGAGAAGAAAATAAATTTTAATCTGGGAAAATGTAGAAAGAGTCCGAGAGTAATTCGAAGGCCGAAAATTATTCCATTGCTACTCCAATTATTATCAGCAAACCTATTGAAAATAACGTATAGATTGTGACATTGTTGGGGGCAAAAGTGCCCTGATTATTAGCCAGTCAAAGCGCAAGAACTTCATTAATCTTTTTCATGATTTTTAAGAGTAAAAAATCGATTTTGCAAAGCAATCCAAGTAATTTTAATAATAATATTAATAGATTACATTAATAATAAATTCGAGTTTTGACCCAGAAAGTAATTACACATAAAAAAACTCCAATAGAACTAGCAATCGCCACGATACTTATCGGATCAGAAGCTCCTTTATGGTCAGTTATGCGAACTGTTATATGCGTCTCTCTCAGTGATTTCAGTGGTCTCAGTGATTACCTAAGATCCCAATGCAATCATTAATGGCAGCCGCTCGGACATTCAACCAGAAATTTTACAAGCTTCGACACTAAGTACTGGCACCAAGTACGTCTGTTAGCACAGACTAAAACCGAATACCCAGTGACCCAAAAATATTGCCGGGGGAATTATGACTTTTTGCTTATTCCCGCACTCTCTTGTACTTTCTTTCATATAACGATTGCCACAAAAAATTACTGGCGCTGCTGAATTAAGGAGCTTACTGACGAAGACAAGTGGCTTTGCAAATTTATTCACGAAATTAAAAAAATATGCCTATTGAGACAGGCATATATTGAGACAGGATAAATCCGATTTACTTCAACTAAAATATTAATCGCAACTAAATATTCGAACTCATTTCGTATTTTTTTACAAGAATAATTGAAGAATTGATGAAATGTCAATTAGATGCATTAATTTCTTACTTATACTTTTTATTTCATCGCACATTTCCAACAACATTTCTCATAAGCTCCATCCTTCTTTGGATTCTACTTTGCAAATAGATTTCAGGAGTATAGCTCGTGCATTCACGATCCCGCTTTATATATGTGCATGTGTGTTAATGTGTAGATGTGTGTGTGCGCCGCACTACACACTATAAACGCGCCCCAAAATGCATTGCGCACCAATTTTAAAAACCGCGTCTCACTGAATTGCGCTCTCTCACTGCAATCTGATTTACTTCCGTTTGAGAGAGAGAGAGAAATTGTTGAGGCTATGATGTCGTTACAATAATTTATGCGCAATTCAAAAAATCGCTTTAAGACACAACAAAAGCAACAACAACAACTCCATATTAATACAACACTATAAGCTCGGGACGTGAGACGTTTATTTGTAAATTTTAATAGCAATTGGTTTTCGCGGTCTACATCGAAAGTAAGCGCAAACACGTGGTTTTCGGTTTTATTGCTAAAGAATTTAAGAATAAAGCAAATAAATTAAAAAAACACAACGTAAAAATAATATCAATCGTATGTAAAAACAAGATACGTAAATAAATGAAGAGTAATTCCTAACGTTAATACCCCGCGCCACTTCTTTAGTATTTGAGAGCATTCAATTTTTAAGATTCATTCGATCTCTGATTCATTTTGGTGTAGTGCGATCTCCTAAAACTGGATCCCGGTACGAAACCTCGTCGTTAAATTGCCCTGATAATAATTTCGGCTCGGGGAAAGCAATGATAAACAAAGCTAAAAAATAAGAATACGTACCCTTGAAAAGAATTGGTCCACCATCTTGTACTCCTACAATACTATATCATCACCCGTCATTTTGTTGTTGTTTCGAGCAAAATGTTATCAGCTTGATTTTTCTCAGACAGCTAAGTTTCTCCTACGTAGAATAACATCAGCAAATACAACTTTATAAAAAATGTAGCCCTACCTAAGGCACGTGCGTGCGATTGTACCCCACCATCCCCCTGCCGAGAGGTATGGACATATATACGTACACACACGCGTGTGGGAATATTTGTTTCTATAGGGCGTAAATACGAAAATTAAACGATCATCCCATTAAAATTTGAGATCTGACGAAGAAACCAAAAGTTTGCCGTTGACCTTGCCATATATTTAGCAACAAAAACAATTTTCAAATGTTTTACAATTCCGTAATGAAAAAGAAACACAAGCAAACGAACAATATTGAAAATAAATTAGTGTAAATTTCTTAATGAGTCGTAACACCTATTCATCATCCACTCACATCCCACAAAACGAGCCAAAGCCGGTTCAGGTCCATACATCTATACACACACACGCACACAACCAGAGTGAATATATCGCATTAATTCATTTGCTCTCGCGAGAGCAATCGAACAATTATATCAGATTCGATACTCTACTGCTGGTCTATTTCACACTTCAATATAAATTTTTGCCATTTTTTTGTGAGAGAACTAAAGAGAGCAGAAAAAGACACTCAGCGAGAGAGAGAGAGAGGAAAAATTGAGGGAGCGAATAACACGTAGTAGATGCCTCCCAAATATTGCCAACATTTTCCTTTTGAACTCTCCTTCTCTGCATGTTGAAGGTAGAGATATCTTGCAATCACTTCGAGGGAAGTACCACCAAGTACGTCAAGCATAATGTGTCGTTGAATATTTTAACACCAGAAAGAGATGCATTATAATTGTCGCCTTTCTTTAAAGAAGTCGCCTTTCATAAACCCCCTCAAAGTGTATGAATTACACACGCAAGTAAGCAGAAGCAATAATTTACTATCCTCGTAATCGTTGGTTGGCGTTGCCGTTAATGTTTCCGCTGACGTTGTCATTGTCGTCGTCATCATTGTTGCTCTTGCTCTTACTAATGTTCTTGCTGTTGTCATCGTCGACGGTGCAATGCTGTCATTTTTCCATTGTACTGCTTTATACCGGCGGTATTTCATGATTACCTTAATTGTTCTTGCAATGTGAAAGTAAGGAATAGGTACCGATTGCTATGTAAGAAGAGACATATGTATGTTTGTCAATATGTTCATAATGCCAAGCCCCACTCTTTGTCGGGATTGGCAATTGGACAAATTTTTACCAGTGTACCACCACCACCAATTTAGGATTCTGCGCAGGTTGTCCCGATTCACTATAGGCTGCTGCTGCTGTTGGTGCGACTACTGTTGCAAGTTACCTTAACTAGGCTGGGCTGTTTCGTTTATTGAGTCTGCTACGTAGGCACCAATAATCAGTGATGCCAGTGTTATCAAAGGTTGTGGTTATGAAGATCGAGTTACGTCGTTTTAACGACTGAAATCAATGAAACTTCGTCCCAAAGCGATCATGATTATAGAAAACGTATAAATTGAGACCTATAAAACCGTAATTTTGATTGTAGATATATTGAATTTTATCTGGCGCAATGTGAGGGAATTTATTTAATTAACATACAGGAATTTATTTTAGTACGAGGAGTAAAGGATGTGGATAAATGATTTGATTTTAATACTTGATTGCAGGCATCACGGTTTCAAAATTGACGGGATTATGACAATATCATACCAATGCTTGTGATTAATTACTCTTAAATCAAGTATTCATAAATTTATATCAGGCTTGTTTAGACATAGAAGTTAGAACTTAATAGTTGGAATGTAGGCGTGGTCGCCATTTAGCTAATAATGCCAAACTTATTTGCTCCATTTAAGAGACCACATTCTTATGTTTTTGCTCACAATTATTATGTAACTCCCATTAAATCGACGAATCGCTCATCCTACCCGCTACATCCTCAAAGAATTATTTTTATTTAGAATTAAAAGGATTTGCTTTTTATACGCCAGTAGTAAATTTAATAAATTACAATAATGTAATAAATTTTATAATCATTTCACGCCAGTGTGCCGGAATATATATGATATAATCCCATGTCAATCATCAATCAACTGATTGAATTGAGACAAATAAATTTTACGAGGCGCCTTTATATCATCAATTTGACACCATCCAAAACAATACCGGTAACTTGCTTCTTCGTTTAACCCTTTGATGATTTCTCGAACGCTTTCAATTTTGACTGAACACAAATTCATCACTTTTACGACCGACGAAAACAAACAAATACAAATATTAAGGAAATGTGACATTGGCACATAATAAAATTATACAACCGTACAATAATTGAGTGATTCGTCGATTTACGATTACACGACTAGTAGACAATCAATACAATTACAATAAAACACCCAGTAGTAAACCGATCGTAAAAAGTAAGCAAACAAACAAAAATTTTAAGCTTTACCCTTATATCGCGGTGTTCTTATTCTCACACATAATTTTGTATAGGTTTATATAAATTTTTATGACTGGCAGATCGGTCAACAGAATTTTCGGAAAATCAACAAAATCAAAAATCAACAAAACCAACAAGATTGGGTTTTTGAGGGGTGGAGGGATGGGGTGCGTGATCTTGTAATATAACAAAGTTTTTAGTATAAATCTACACAACCATAATTTAGTACGGGGGAGGGTGTGGTTAAAGTACAGAGGGTTCTATTTAAGACCCATCCGCAAAAGATAAAATCTATTACGATCAGTTTACTTTATCATGGACAAAACAAACAAATCAAACAAGCTTTAATTGCAATCCATTTTAGCTTTCGTTACATTTTACCATAAAAACCGTTCGAAATTGATTAAGGGCGGAATGCGTTTTCCTATAAAAACCGGAAGTCCCTTCATACTACTAAATGACAAGGCATTAAAAATCGTAAAATTCATTATAGTGAGTTCAGTAAATATTGAGTAAATAAAATCTGCTCCGCTCTCAGACCCTTTAAGAACTTTATTCTTGTGTCACCGCCACTAAATTTCAAAAATTCACTTTGTATTCCGCGGTGTTGAAATGCGGAAATCCAGTGGGTGTGCAAATCATAATTCAGTAGCGTCTAATTTTTAGTCATTATAGATAAAATAAAATCGTTATGATTTTATTTGAACGATGCACCGAATGTCGTTCTTTGGCAATAAAAAAATATCGCGATAAATATTTCTAAAACATTAATAAATTTTATGAAAGAAATAATTCTTCCTTTTTAATAAAAATACGCAGTGCGGCAAAATTATTTTATGTAGAACCCGAAAAGAGAAAAATATAACGGGGTAGAGTATTTATAATATCATCTTGCACTAGTTATATAGTTAGTAGCGGTGAGAAAGGGATGAGGCGCTTTGGACGGAGTTGGGACTGGATAGTATTTTCCGGCTAAGATAACTTCAATTTTGCGAAACTGCTCCTTAGTGAAATGGGGCCCAACTTTTGTGTTATTTTTCGTATTGGGAACTATCGAGTGATTCCACTTATCGATAATTACTTCCTAAATGCTTTTAACTATAGAATGATTTCTTTTTTGATTCATTCATTCATTTCGCAGATAAAATAATTTTGAACTAAGTGTTAATACTCGTTAAATGCATTTTAACGAATAGAATCCTAAAAAGATTATTTTTCGGTTCCAACGAGTTTATTTTTCTTTCCTTAAAGTGTAGAAATAACAGAATATTTGTCGGGCGTTTGAACGTCGTGGAAGTTGAACTTGTGTATTTATGAAATAATCAAGAAACTCGTTGCTATTCATTGGTTGATTGGATAGCGGTGTTTACTCGCTGAATCACTTCTGAAGTACTAAAAGCTATCGAATAAATAAAGTAGTTCAATTATTCGATAGTTTCTAGTAATTACTAAACCTGGGAGGCAAACTTTTAACGATTAAAATCGAACTTTCATGGAAAAGGTTATAAAATATGTAGAACTTCCATTACTCCGTTATCATTTTATATTCCCAAAAAAACTATCTTAGGATATTGGGCGAAAAGTAAACAATTGAATATTTACAACAAATCATAACCTTACTTAACATAATCGTACTTTATACGACGTTAGTTTCTCTAATCTGACTTTCCGAGACTTCACCTTATCTAACTTTTTTAAGGTAGTGAATCGATCCTTCAAACAGTTGACTGGCGCCAATTCTGTAAGCTAGCTAAGCAAATCAGTTAACGTTGCTCGTACGTTACAACTTCCGTCAATATCTTGGAAATACTTTAGAGAAACTTCCAAAAAAAGATTTTTTTAGCAATTTAGATAAATCGTTCAAAAATTTAGCGAGCAGTTTATTGTGACACTTCAGCGACGAATACAAGTAATGAAGATAAAAAAAGTCGCCTGCGTCAAACTTTTTCGGCAACACAATTGCGAGGTAGCGGCAACCGATGCAACCTTACCATCTTGGATCCGAATAACTTGCCTGATAAAAGTATCGTGCGGTCTAGTTCGATTGTGTATGAGAAGCAAACGTAAATGTGGAAAAATTTCAGATACTCGTTTTTCGTTTAATGGACGAGAAACAAGAAACTTTCACAAACTCCTTTTATAAAAATGACGGAAAACGACAACAACAATGAAAGAGTAGGAGCAGTTATGAAAATGAAGAAGAAGAAGAAGAAGAGAAAGAAGAGGAAGAAGACGTGGAAAAGAAGAAGAAGAAGTAGGTAAAGGAGAAACGTACATTATTCTAAATAAAATTACGAATAAAAACTTTTTGGGGAAAAGAAAACAATTTGAGACCAACGCACTGAAAATTATTTTCATGGCCGATACGAGTAAAGGATTGTTGCACAATTGTTGCTGTGACTACTTAGAGTAGAGCATTCGATTCGGTTTAGTCGCGATATCGCTCATCTACAACCCCATCAAACCAAACACCCAAGCATCCAATGCGAGGCTCTAGCAGTCTCTAGCCTTTAGCAGGTTCTCTAGCAGAACCTCTAAGCCGCCAACGCGTCGTCAAATTTTCAACGGATGTTGAAAAATGCGTCGTCGTCGCCAACGACATCACCGTCAACGCCATCGACGTCGTGATTGTCGTCGGTTGGCAGCTCGTAATTTTACAACAAGTCTGAGGAATTCACACGAAGGAAATGTAAAAGTTTTGCAAATGAAGTAAAGCAGTCCGGCTAACAATTTTTTTTAAATTCATTCTAACTCATTCCTTTGCTATGATCTCTTCTTCTATTTAACTCTTTTTCTATTTCTCCTCACGCATCCTTTTCTTACTGATCATCATCAATCTTTTATCCATCCTGGCGCACTCACACAAACTTACGTCAAGGCCTCTCTTGCATTGTCACCCTCGCTAAGCAGCCATATACTTTCCTTGTCGTGCAAAAAAGTTGGTTAAAACGACCGCTTAAGAATCAAAAATTGTTGATGGGGAAAAAAAGAATACGATGCAGCAACTTTCGTAGAGGATAAAACTTTAAGGATATAAATTATCAGTTTGTGTGTGATACCTTTGGCACTTTTTTGCATGCTTTGTTTTCAGCTATGAAAGAATGTTGGCGCCAAACGCTTCGACTTGTACAAATGAATGTTGATGGGTATCGCGGTAATCCACACATACACGCGTACGCACATCTAAATATCCAGAAACACTTGCACGCGCACACACAAACATACACAAAAACCGATACAAATATTATATGAAATACCGTTAAATTAGAGAAGATTCAAACTTCAATACCTTGATGTTGAATTCATCGAATTTTCCAGGAAAAAAAAAATAATAACTGCTTGACAACTTGTAGCGTATCAATGCGAGGACAATCTTTTACGCAGGTAAACGCCTCAGGAGAGTCTCCGTTATTCTTCGCTGATATTCTCGTTTTGGGTGTATATGGTTTATTATTAGAATAATTCTCCCAATAATATGATTAAGTTAATATTTTCCTAAACTTGGGAATATTCAAGAACTCGAAGCTTCCTCCGACTAAAAAACTCCTTTCTGTTATAACTGAATTTCCCGTCGATATCTTTCTCAGATTTCGTTATGACCGAAAATTATTATCCTACTCTCCAATCATAACTCGCTTCAATTTGCGAACTCGGCTGAAAACAAAATATTTGCGACGATGTTTTCCACCTTTAGTAAAACCGTGATATTCCATCTCTTGAGAAAACGTAATCAAACATTTATATTTTCTTAAGCAAAGGATCGCTCTCTACTACAAGAAAATCTCCTTTCATCTTCCTTTTCTTTATCTACTTTAATAATGCTTATGTGTCGATTTATGTATGTATGACATTATCAGTTACACCATCATCGTATTGCGGATTCTGAAAAATGAAATATCTCTTTCAGTTTTTGGCAAATCCTTTGGCATCGGTTCATTGTCTTTGAATAGTATTTCAATTAGGTTAATGCAATGGCTTCGATTCTTTTTCTTTATTTGGAATAGTTTTTATTTCTTTTTTGAAAACTTGTTACAATGCACGAGTTTGAAACAGAATTGATTAGAAAAAAAAATATTATTAAATACGACTTATTGTGTGGTAAGAGCGTTTGAAAGTGGTGAATTTGAAAGAGTACGGGTCCAAATAAACCCTGAAATTAAAAGCAACAGCAAATTTGATTGGCTTAGTGGGTTGTTCACAATCCAGTCATTGAACGACAGGGGAAATTTCAAATAATGTGATAATATTTACAATGAAATATATATTTAGTATTTATCATGAAAATCACGGAAAAAAATATAAAAGTACATTATTATTTATCATGAAAATTATATAAAACTCTTGAAAGATATCAAAATACAACTTCCGAGAGTCCGCAAGTTTAATGTTTTCAGTTATTTAATCCGCATTTTTTTTAGTTACTCGTTATAGTTTGCTCTTCGTCGATATTAAAGACCCGCGAAAACTTTTGATAAAACGGTTTAGACTATTCCTCCCTAACGTGTTCATTAGTTTTCTGGGGCCATCAGGAGGATCAGTGGACTCATGCAAAGGATCTTCTAGCCAAATCCAATGACCGACATCCAAACTAAATAAGATCTAAGAGGAGGTAATTAAAATGTACTCTTGCAGGTATCAAGCAAGTCCATTGATGTCGGTATTATTATCAATAAGAACACGATAACCGAATTTGACGAGATAATTCTAACAAATATATACATTAGAAAAGATCCTTGAAGCCCGGAAGCTCCGTCTTGTTTCAATGATGGATGAAAAAAGCCACTAAAACCACTGTGGTAGACACTATCGTATATATATATATATATATATATATATATATATATATATATATATATATATATATATATATATATATATATATATATATATATATATATATATATATATATATATATATATATATATATATATATATATATATATATATATATATATATATATATATATATATATATATATATATATATATATATATATATATATATATATATATATATATATATATATATATATATATATATATATATATATATATATATATATATATATATATATATATATATATATATATATATATATATATATATATATATATATATATATATATATATATATATATATATATATATATATATATATATATATATATATATATATATATATATATATATATATATATATATATATATATATATATATATATATATATATATATATATATATATATATATATATATATATATATATATATATATATATATATATATATATATATATATATATATATATATATATATATATATATATATATATATATATATATATATATATATATATATATATATATATATATATATATATATATATATATATATATATATATATATATATATATATATATATATATATATATATATATATATATATATATATATATATATATATATATATATATATATATATATATATATATATATATATATATATATATATATATATATATATATATATATATATATATATATATATATATATATATATATATATATATATATATATATATATATATATATATATATATATATATATATATATATATATATATATATATATATATATATATATATATATATATATATATATATATATATATATATATATATATATATATATATATATATATATATATATATATATATATATATATATATATATATATATATATATATATATATATATATATATATATATATATATATATATATATATATATATATATATATATATATATATATATATATATATATATATATATATATATATATATATATATATATATATATATATATATATATATATATATATATATATATATATATATATATATATATATATATATATATATATATATATATATATATATATATATATATATATATATATATATATATATATATCAGTATAGATTAAAGACTCGAGATATGACCTATATTAAAATTTAATTAACGGAGTACTAAATAATGGTTGAAATTATTTCTTCACCAACGGAAAAAAGGCTATAGTGCCGACAGAGTTTGGTGTTAAACACGACGCCTACATCAACGCAATAATTCGCAAACAAAGAAGAGTCCGTTGTACAAGATCATACACATTCGTATACAAGTAAAGATCATTACATTAAATTACAAACAACATAATGACAATAACAACACAATTATTCGTAAAAGGGCAAGATATTTCAAATGCACGAAGTGATATTTTGTTGAAACTCAAAACATTTGCTTTAACTAGCTTTTTATATAAAATGAACGTTGTCCAAATTAATACAACCTTACATTATTCTTAGTTTTAGCTTTAATTAATGTTTTGTAAAACAATTGAGAGGTATTAAATGTTTTAAATTAAATTTAAACATTTTATACAATTTTTTAGCTTGTTTTGTCATTTGGTCACACTTCATAGCTCCGTTATTTTAGGTAGTATAGATTCTAAATTGCGTTATTTTTATTTTAAATTGAAACGTATTCTAGGTGTGAATATTAAATCGCTTTAACAATCTTAAAATCTTTAACAATCAACTTTAACAATCGGTAGTTATTCCAAGAGCAACCTTCTTGAAAAATGTATGGACACTTAATTGAAGAAAATTTAAATCTAAATTTTAAAATTATTAAAATAATTTAAATTATTAAAAAAATGTCAACATTAAGTATTTCCAAGAATAAGGATTTTTATGAAATATTTTATATATCAAATATTTAATTAATTCAGCTTATATTCCTTAACACTTTAGGTGAAAACTATAGATGAGGTCCGACCTCTAAGGCACAACAAAATTTATTTGATGTTGAATATATTGGTTGTAATTTTAATCAATTTTAATTAAGGATTTTAATCAAGGACTACATTACATGATAAACAAATGAACACTTAACCACTAAACAACAAAAACAATTAAAACAATTTATTAAAAACCTGTAGAGAAATAATGCTGCAGAACAAGATAAAACTTCGATATCGTGTTATCTTGCGGGTTTGACCCCAGAAAACCAAGAGTGATAAAAAAAATCCTTCCAGCGTGACGAGGTGGCCGAGTGGTTAAGGCGTTGGACTGCTAATCCAATGTGCTCTGCACGCGTGGGTTCGAATCCCATCCTCGTCGGTGGAATATCCACACTCTCTCAAACCTTTTACCACCATTTAATTACTTCGTTTCCTATCTTTCCGTTTGTTGGTTATCCTTTCCTTATGGTTTTAGTCTCCTATTCCAAATTTCTTTGATAACACACACACGTTTTTGTACTTATCACTTAGTAGTGTTTGCCGTAATTTAGCGGTAAGGTCCGTCTTAATTAGACCACACACGATTGTGTAACTCTTTTTACAAAAGGTACGATTAAAAATCAATAAATAATTATGATATTATCCTCGCCTTTAGCTTTGCATTCGGTACAAAACTAACAAAAATCAGTAGTATTTCCAAAAAATTTCGATTCAATGTTAAACGTATTGAAATCTTATTGAAATGGAAATAATCTGTTTGAGTGTTCCAATCCGAAACATGAGTCAAGATTATCCTTAAATCTCATTTCACGGAGTGATTAATAAGTTTTTGATGGAGCCTAAATGAAGGGAAAATGTTGTATTATCCTTCACCAATTTTGGTTTAGAAACCACATAAAAACGAGAATCAACAAGCCAAGCCTAATTGCTTCCTACCTCCAGAAGGGCCGTTCTCTCTGAAAACCGAAAAACATACCCATATCATCCATATCACGCCTTCATATCTATAAATTTTTGGCAATTATATTGGGATTATACACTTCAGTGACTTCTTGGTTTCATAAAAAATCAGTGTTGATAACATCAAAACGATGAGTGAACACGATGAATAAATTAATTGGAGCATACTTTATTAGATACGGCTCCTCGCGTCCTGACAACTTCCTACCAATTTCAAACCTTCTTTCTGTCAATAATTTCCTTTTAGATACTCTCCAAACAAACGGCTTCTTCCTTGCCAATTATACTGTTGAAGTACTTATTTTTATGTATTTAAATATATAGTTTTCTATTTTATAATATAATTTATTTTATTAAATTCATCACAGCTTTTTATATTTCTTTGGCAATTTATTAAAATTACTCGATCCTTCCTAAAAAAATATCAAAAGGAATAAATTTGAATAATTTTATTTCACACATACACACTCACACAATCTAAGGAGACTATTTGCTATACAGGCTGACATAATATCATAAAGGATTTACTTATTTATCACGACCGATAATTTTCATTTAAAAATTGTTTATATAAAAATTTTTCTTTAAATTTTTTCGCCTTCTCATTAAAGTCTTCTGAATTTTTTACATTGACCACATCCGCGAGTCACGCTGCTCGCTTGGAAATACTCGGAGTTCATTCATATTATCATTGGCCATAATAGTGCTATATCGAAAGCATCTAAGAAAGACTAGAATGAATGAATCAGTACCCTGACGTCGAGATATGATTATGAAGAAAATATATGGGAGCCAATAAAAATAAATTCCATCACATCAAACTTGTGTAACGGAAATCAGAAAAAAAAGGCGCCCAAAATTCTATCTTTAATTTTTTGCGACCTCACCGACTTAGTGGAGTCCTACCAAAGCCTTTTTTCCATATCAGAAATTGGCGGAGCAGCAGGTTTCAAAAAGGCCACCAATTTGCCTCGGAAGTCATTTTAAAAATTGATCCAATCTTTATTAATTCATTCAGTCGTCAGCCTCGCGCATTTTCGTAAATCCCAGGATGAAGGACGCAATTAATTCTTCAGAAGAAAACGAATAGCATTAAATAATTCAATTGTTATTGTTGTGATTTCATGAAATTAAAGTTAAAATTAAATCTATCATATTAATATTCAGAAGAGACTGAATTGAGTTTATTTCATTACGTATCAAATTGCTTTTAAATAATTATAAGAACGTCATATAATTCGTCTTGATATCTCTAACTCTATTACTTTGAATAGGCGTTAAAATAAAAAATTCGAACATTAAAAAAAACGTAATCCAATTGAATGCATTAACAAAACTTACCTCCCCTTTGAGTTGTAGAGTATGAGAAGTAAAATTGAAATCATCCATTCGTGAGTGACATTTGGCAGCGTGAACTTTTCCATATGAAATATTCGTATGAACAATCACTATAAATATTTCTATATGTTCGTTTGTGTGCATGAATGTGTGTCTGCGTATGCATGTGTGTGTGTGAAATGATATTTAATCTATAGTCTATGCAAACACAAATACCGCACTACTACCGCGTATACTTTTAAATCATCTTGAACTCCAGAACATCTATCAGAAGTAACACATATATGTTTGTATGTATGCATGTGTATGTATGAGGGAATGTGGAATTATTGACATAAGTTAACTTATACACACACTCACACAAACATCTGCAACGAATCGAAGTATCCTGTTTGCATAATTCAACCATAACCCAAAGATCATCAGCGCCAAATGAGCAAATGGATATATTTCGTGGGCTGGAAAAGGCGGGTAGGGAAGAAGGAAGAAAAGGAAGATGCAGAAGGTCGAAGGCTAATAGTTGTAACTGCTAGAATCTATAAGTAAAATAATAAAGGGTAAGGAAAGAGAAGGAATCTTTTTTGGAAGACGAATCCATTTCGAAGAAAATATTCAGGATATCGAATAAATTTTATACATACAAGTAGATAATTATTAAATTTAACTGTAGACTCATAGAAGCGTATTAGTTTTATTTGTTCATAAAAAATTTTGTTTCAAAAATAAATAATTTTAATTATTTAAATTTTAAAATTATTTACCATCAAATTAGTTTTAGACAAACAAACTTTTAAATTGTCAAATTAGTTTTAAACAAAAAGACAAACCGAGTTCGACGATTTTCTAAAATAATTAATAAAACAAATATAGTGTTGGATTGGCAAATAAGTTCGTTCGTTTAAGAGTTAAGAATTTGCCCCAGTTTCTTGTTCTTCGTTAATTTTAATGCGAACCGGGATGAATTATTAAAAAAAAGTTGACGAACGAATTTATTTGCCACGACTAAAAATTGAAATCTCTTACACACTACGTATAAAGTAATTCATTTCTTTCTGATTAATCTTTTAAATTAGATGACCATAATTTTTTTGGACTTTTCAAACTAGAAATAATTTAACATGGTAATTTTTAGCGCAATTTTAATAAATTCATAATATTTTAATTATTATTAATTTCTATTTTGATTTTATAAAGTAAAAATGAAATTGTGAATTTTTAAGGTAGACAAACAATAACCCAAGAGAGATAAAAGAAGAAATCCTTCCGAACTTTCTATATCGCGTACTAAATTGAAAAGTTATTTTATTATCAATTTTATAGAAAATATGTTTAAGCAATACACCTACGCGCATAACTAAATACATTTAGCCCAAACGTTCAATTATATGTAAGATTGTTCAACGAGTGTGTATTTGCGTGTGCGAGCGCGTGCACTTCGTGTGAGATTACATTTAGTTAAGAGATACTGTCGCCGCTACGTCTCCGTAATACAGTAATGGATAATAATTCTTTTCTATAACTTGCTCCCGTACACTCTCTCGTTACCTTTCCCTCGACTCCTGGCAGACGGCTGGGACTTGTTGTGTTACCGATTACCAAAATATGACTTCATATAACGGAATATATATCGTATGTAAATTAAACTACAGAAGAGATGAAGATAAAGAAATGGTTTGGAGGAAAAAGAAAAAGAGAAAGAGAAAAGAAGAAGGTGAGAAGAAAAATTGCATGTATAAGGGCGGTTGAAACACCACTCACTTTTGCGAGACCGATATTGCTCTCAACGGATCAACGCGAACTACTTTAAAAACTACTTAAAGAAAAAAGAAAACCAACATATATTTCAAGAAATCATTATTCCATCTAAGTGAAAATAATCACATTTTGCCTAATATAAAAACATTGCCTAAGAAAATCTCTGAATTTTCAAAACGAGAGAGTTTTCAAGCATAACGAGAATCGAAAATTATTTTCGTTTAAAGACAATTCACAAATTCTCATTCTGAGCTTAACAAATAATTCGAGGACAGTTTAACAGTCATTAAAGTCTCGATTAAAGGTACGTTCGCTCGGCAAGCACGTCGGAGGTATACTTCCCTCTTTCCTCACCAACTACCTCTCACTCCTACCGCCTTTTCACGTGCTTCCTGAGCTCATTTAGATTATCACTTCATTTCATTATTTTTCCCTTCAAATTTTTTTATTGTTTTTCGATTTCTCCTAACTGGAAATTTTTTCCAATCGGTTGCTCTGACACGCTTTTTTCCGCTTCCTATCCCACCATTCACCACCCCACTATCCCACCCCACTATCCACCCCACCACACTATTCAGCTCAACTAGCTGCAAGAAAATGTAATCCTCCATCATAAGTCCGTCCATTATTAATTGCTTGATCCTATAAAACTAATTAATTGGAGCACTGATGGACTTATTTCATTTTGGCTAACTATCTAACGGTTAGACTCCAACCGATCGGCCGATTCATCATTTTTACAATCAATATATTTCAATGCGATTAATCCACCTACGAAAAAATCGGTTTGAAACAGTTGAAAAAATGTACGAATTTTGTCCAAAAGTTACGTAAGAGAGCACTTTAATCTATTCCATCCTTTTCAATCATTCTTCAGATTACAAGGTAGGTAAGTAGATATCCACAGGCGGCGAACAGAACAGAACAAAGGTGTGTTTTGGGGTCGTGCGTTTGTGACTTTATGTAAAATGTATGATTGTTCGTCTTAATTGATTTCGCAACGGTTGCCAACATCTTCAAGGCTATTCTGGCAGCATCTGTCACGGAAGAGAGCAAGGTAAAAGACCGGCAACAAACACCATATCCAATGTTCACTAATCGCCGTGAAATAGTTGTCGTTTTTGTTGTTATTGTTCCATTTTTACTGTATTGATATTGATGAATTGATCAAATCATTTAGGCAACACTTCCAAAAGAAGCTAAAATTGAAGTTTTAAAAGGATAGAAAGGAACAAAAAATTTATTATAATTCTGAAAAAATAGTTTATTCTCCTTAGAATTATTTATAAACGAATTTTCAATTGCAAAAAATCATTTTTGATAAACTTGATTTCTAAGAGATCTATCCCTTTCAAAATCAAATAAGACGACGCTACTGAACTCGAACCCACACGAATATAAATTCACACAAACATACATACCTATGCATGCGTATGCATCTTGAACGTAGTTATCCAACCGGATTGAGCACCTTGAGAACGAATGGATGGTGATGACGACGGCGATTTTAATCGATTACACAGGATTTGAACGTCTGCCTGGCGCCGATGAAAAATCTTTGAAAAACTGCGCCAAACTATTTCAAACTCTAAACGAATACTGTTCAAAGACGAAGAAGATGATGATGTGATGGTACCAAAAATGTGGTAAGGTGTGGTGAGTTGTGAAGGGGTTCTGAGCTGCGATTTTATAAGAGTTTGGGTAGATTTTATGGCAACCAGTTGACGATAAGGTAAAATGCTTGGAGAAACTTGTAGACAACGCTTAAATGAATGAGTTTCACATCCGCTGTTTAAACGTTCCGCTATATCCTTCGATTCAAGTGTCCAGTCTAGTACGTTTCGGGTCGGTCCGGTTCAGTCCTTTGTGCAACGAAGCAATGGTCTTGTGCGCTCATCCATCGTCGCTGACCGTAGTTTAGAAGGATTCAAAGTTTGCCAAAGATTATGGTTTATAGCCGACAATAAAGGTCGTCGTCAATGGGTCGCTAAAACACACACACACATACACACACCGACACACAGTTAAACAATGCTTCCGCCTATTGTCCTTCGATGAATCGATGTACGTGTGTTGATGACAAACGGAAGAGGGCGAAATCGTTGCGAGCAGCAGCGGAAGAATCCAAAGTAAGTGCCAGGAATTTCGAAAAAGAGTTTCGAGGAACGCAAGCCGTGAAGTTTTCTTGTAAACTTCTCGATTATTTGTAGTCAATTTGCGAATTAAATTGCTTCAATTTCACCACATCTCCCCCTCATATTCCTTCCTCTCACCAATAAGATTGCATAAGGACATTTCAATAAAGATTAAAGGCTATGCGGTAACAAATGGCCAATTGAGAAATCAATGCGTCTGCTTAAATTGCTCGAAGACGTCATCGGGCATTCCAGAAGACTTTTCGAATTTATGGATGATTGGTTTCTTTTTGTTTCGAGGAGAAGATTGGCAGTTATGCCAAAAGACAAAGGGACCAAAATATAGAGCACAATGGAAGAGAAGAAATAATAGACGAAGAGGATGAAAATAACAAAAGTAATCATCTCATAAACCATCTCAAGGAAGGAAACGAAGGAGAAGTTTTTCTATTTTCCAAATTGAAAAATGCATTTGGACTTCAGAAAATTTAATTGCAAATTTATGAAGAGCTACGCATTGAGTCCGATTTAATCAGGCGACTATACAATCAATTCGCCGGGCCGGGGATATGTCGTTCATATGGTACATGTATCTGCGCATATCGTCGGTTGGAATTTCTTAATTTATTTTATATGCAAAATTATGCATGAACTTCGATACCGATACCGAATGACCAGCGTTCGGATTACAGTAAGTGTGGGATGATCTCTGTGAGAAGGAGCACATCATTGTAGAGTACGGTGAGTGTATTGATTTATAAACACATAAATAAATTAGTTGGAATCACTCTGATAAAGGGTGGCTGTGAGGATGGATGTAAATATGAAATCTTTGAAATAGATACAATAAAAATTTAACGCTCGAAGTGACCACTAACGAATTTTGAATTATGTGTACAAGATTGATTTTCAAATGTTCACATCATTACTTACAAGGTCGGTAACAAATTATAGAATGAAGGACTGCATAATGAATGAGTGTGGTATGACATCAAATATGGTTTCTTCTACTGATTCCTGCCTTAATTGCATGTATTCGCCTCTTTTGTTGACTGAATCAATTTAACTCTTGTCTCGACTAATCCTGACTTTTGTTTCAATCGAATGACCCCAATTCCGAGCCGAAAGACTGCATTTTGCTAATGCTTTTCTAGACTGAGTCTGATTTTTTCTTCCTCGTATTCACTCAGTTCCGAAGGTTACTATATCTCCAATTAAACTCTTGCCCCTAATCAAATTATAGAATTCTCTATTTCGACTGCAATTTATTTTTTCTGCTCTGAATAGTACTAATTTTTGATCTCTCTGGTTTTTGTCCCGACTGAGTATGATCATCCCCGAATCCATCTAGTATCTATCTCTAGCGAATATTTCGATGATTCTTGTCTCAGCTATGCCTGGTTTTTGCCTGCAGGCAATATTCTCCTTCTTATTCTTCGACCCGGCTGGATCTTTCTAATTGATTTTTTGATCTGATCTAGTTGGTCGAAGATTATTATATCATACTGATTAATGTCCCCACTTAATAAATCTACTTACTGTCTCGGGGGCATGTCTGCAATTGCCTCAATTGACTTTGATTTGTATATCCATCGAATCCCTCTAATTTTTACGTCCAATGAGTTCCTTTCCGAGTTTCCTTTAAACTAAATCCTCCAGATTCCTGTCTGCACTAAATTCACCCGATACTTTCATCGAACATAACCCAGATCTAGTCTCCACTCAATCCACCTAATTCTCGTCTCGATCAAATCTCTGATTATTTTGCCGATTTTGCCGAGAGGTAAGCCTGACTCTTACCTCTTTAATCTATCTAATTCATTTCTTTACCGAGTCTTTCTTGGTTTGCCTACGAAAATTCTGTCATCATTTTAAATGAAAAGCATCAATAGAATTCCTTTCCGCCTTTCCAGATCACGTCTGAGAATCTACCATATTACTCTCGGAAATATTTCCCATCAAAAATACAATTACAAAACCATTTTCAATTGGGTTTGAGTCCATTTATACGTGTGGGTATGCGTGGGCGTGTGTATCGTTTTTTTAGTTGCACTTTTAGTGAGCATGAGTCGCATTAAGAACCGCCGAAACAACAAACAACAAACAGCAAACAAAAAATTAAATTATATTGACATTTTTCAATGTGAAATTAATAAGTCGAGAACGTGATTTGATTTCTGTTCATGACATTTTCATCACATCATTTAGCTTCATTTATAATCTCATTCATTTCATTGTTTTTATGCATATTCTTGTATATCCTTGTTGAGTATTTGGCACAGACGCCTCCCATACTTTAATCTTATTAACGAATTCGTTTCACTCCTTCCCAAAGAACAGACTCGTTTTTTTATTCATTCTTCTTTTTTTCTGGTAATTAGCAGTCTGCAATTTAAGAGTCCTTTAAATAATACTGCTTGCAATGAAGAAGGTCCTTCGTATCATTGTGCCTTCAGTAATTCCCAGTACTCTTGAATCGGATTCATGTGAAACCCCAAAGCAAGCATATGTTCACGAATTGCCACATTCGCACAGTAAATTTTTTTTTGTCCTTCTATCGCTTCGCCTTTCTTAAATGAGATTTATTATTACGTGGTGTCGTTCCGACTGCAATAATTGTCTTAAAGAGAATTTGTTAAAAAAATGTTGGTGTGTCTGCAAAAAGTTTAAAGTTGTCTAGAGAAGGCTTTATGAAACCGTTAACAATTGTGAACGAAGTAATTTTTTGAAAAATTCTTATTCAATCGAATTTTACAATCCTGTCAATTTAGTCAAAGTTAATTAACTAACATTTTATCAATAAACGACAATAAAATAAATTGCTTTTTATCACCCTTTCACGACTAATGTCATGAAATTTTCATATCTCGTAGGAAATGGCATGAGAGGAGAGAAACTTTACTCGATGGCAAACCGTTTTTAACTTTTTCGTTATTACAATTTCAAAAGCAACAACAACAATAAAAAGATGGAAATGGTTCACTGTTTTGGGTTTAATGCTGTTGACAATTTTTTAATTAGTTTTGTGGTTCAAAGAGATAGTTTTTTTTTTACTTGAAGCTCGACCGTGTTGGGGAACATCAACTGACTTAAGCGTAACCAACTGAGATTATTTTTTGCACACTTTTCGAAACTGCACTTTTAAAACTATCGCCGCAAAGCATCACACACAAGTCCCATACGAGCCAAGCACTCACCACCAACGGTATCGAACAACCTTCTTTTCCCCCATCCATACGCACCCATCCACTCACGTACTCCCAATCCGTCCAAACGATACACTCACTCCCGTTTCGTCCTCATGGTGAGTGACCTTAAATAATTTGTACAAATCACAAACATAATGAAATCATTCATTCTTTGTCACTTCGTAGCAGTGGCAACATTGCAGGAGTCCATCAATCACAATTTGTTAAAGTTTCACTCGGAACAACGACACACTCGGTGGGAGTTAATGAAACCTTCGATGAAGCTTTTCGGATTTGAATAGATCAAGAAAGTAAGCAATCATTATCGTTTAAGGTTTAACTAATTTCAGATGACGAATGGAAAAAGTCCTGTCGCAACAAATCAACTAATTATGCTTAATAAAATCTGTTCAAACTTTAGAAAACTGAAATCCAAAGAAAATAGCCTATAGAATTTTTAAATTAATTTCGCTTAAATTAATTCTTTATAACGTTTCAAAATATAATTATTAAAATGTTTAAGGAAAGAAAAACTTGGTTCGAGTTTCTCATTTAATTAATCCGCAGTTTTATAGTAAAAAACATCCAGATTTATTAAAGGACTCTAATCAGTGTTTCTTTCAGGTACTTCTCCGGAGGGGCTCAGCTCCCCCGGAGAGGACCTAGCGCCCCCCGAAGAAACCCGAACCCATTATTTAAATGCTATTTAAACTATCATTTTATTCAGTCTGCCCCCCCCCCGAATCTCCGTAGCGCCCCCCCGAAGTGCAGGTGTCTGAAAGAAACACTGACTCTAATGGTTGTGAGGACGTTTACGAAATCATTATAAGGCTACTTTTTTAGATTTGTACTAACGCAAAAATTACTTTTGTCTCATATGATGAACTCGAACATAAGTTCTTACCTTTAAATATCCTCTGCAAGCTAACGTATTGACCTATTAACGCATATAACTTTGTATTGGCTTTAAAAATTGGGCGTGCCGCTGATCCAATTTCCCCCATTTTCAATAAGACTCCGAAATGGTGAAAATTGCATGCTAAAGCTCTATTCGTTCTCCTATAATCGTAACTTTGAATTATGAGGGCGACGCGACCCCCTTGAAACATGATTTTGACGAAAACAGTTTACACGTAAACGCAATTGGAACTTTTAAATTACACTAAGGAACTTGGAAATTTAAATGAAAGGACGAATTAATTTATTTTTACTTTAAAATGAGAACGCGTCTCTTATCCGATTCTCCCATTTTCAATCCCAAACAGCCTATAAATATTAAACTGATATCTCTTTCATTTGGCTATAACCATGATTCCCATATGCAGACAGAGAAACATTGCTAAATCGACTGAATATGTGATTCTGAATAAGAATATTTATACCTTTATATACTTACCACGCCTCCCTTAATACGTAATCAACGGACGAAATAAACGAATATATCCCCTATCCCTTCGAGTGTAGAATATAAAAAGGAAGAATTGAAGAAGTTGCCATTGAATCAGATAACGCAATAATCGGATTCGACAAAATGTAATTGATCCTGTATTATCTTCCATCCTATATTATGCAAGTTTTACACTGAAGCTATAATTTATGGTTGGCCTAAAAATTATAATATTGAACACTTTTTTTAATCATTTTCAAATGTAGCACACTTCTTCCTATTTAAAAAAATATCTATCACCCGGTTGCGACTGACATTTTAGACTTGCATGAACACAACTCGATTGGGACCGTTCACACCATAAAATTAATTCCTTTTATTGAGGTACATAAACAGAAAAATAACGTACCGCTTACTGTCAAAATGGAAATTCAAAACACCAGTTTTATGCAATTCGTTACATCTTATAGGATTCACTAATGCAAATCCTGAAAAATGACAAAAATGCATCTAAAACTATTTTATATTTGGAATCTTCCAGTCGATTTATCAGCAAGAGGAATAGAGCAAAGCAAAAAGATCTTGAAGCAACCCAAGTTTTTTGGTTCACTTCAGTACTGCACTCAGGTGGCAAAGGCAGCGCAACGCACGACGCTCTTTATTTACGTCACAGTTATTTAGACATCAAATTGTCTGACAGTTTCGAAAAGGGTGTGTTGGTGTTGGTTTGTTGGTTGGCCGTATTTTTGTTGGTGCTCAGAATCCATGAAGTCTGGAAGAAAGAATTTTTACAGAATTGAAAAGAAGCAACTGTGAATGTATCTGAAATATTTCATAAATATTTATATTTCTTAATGAAAATCATTTAGTTTTTTTAAAGAATCGAATTATAAATAAGAATAATATTAATAAATGTTAAGTGTAAAGTGAACCAAGTGGACAAGAGTACAAAAGGCAGGCACAAAAGGATTAACCAAATCAAAAACACATTCATCAATCAAAAGGAACCAACGAGAGCAGAGGTTAGGATGTACTATTTTTGGAAAAAAATAATCAAAACAATGCATCCGCTATTTTTTTTCATTTGTATAAAATTAAGGAATCGTTTAGAGATGAATTAACGAAAGGCCATACCAAATTAATTCCCTTCCCTTACGTTGCTTGAGTAATCGGCAGGACGCAGAAGGGGGGCTTCAGTGTATTTTGAATTTAGGAATGATTTCCCGTGATCCCCCGTCAAATTAGATTTATTGGCAAACTGGTTTCGGCAATGTGCCATCTTCATGGTCCATTTTCGTTCTCTTAGTGTAAGAATCGAGCATGATAGAACTTGTTCACGGCGATGCATAAAAGCATGGAAAACAGAAATAATTACCAATCACTGTTTCTTTCGATTACCCAATCCATTTCCTAATCTTTATGAATTTAATTTCGCAAGCTTATAATTTCTTTTAACTTGTTTGTGCTGTTGCTGGTGTTGTTGTTGTTGTTGTCGCTGTTGCTGTTGTTCTCTTGAGGCAATACCCACTTGTATGGTAATTTTGTAATTCACATTAATGGCTACCCACTCATCAATTATTGTGTTGGTTATTTTTATATAGTTTATGCTTGTACCAGCGCGCCAAACGTACCCGCACTCGTGCAGCATGCCATTAATTAGACTTCAATTTGCACAATAGACCAATCCAAAGTTGTCGAATTTCGTTTAGCTTATCCGTTATGGATTTTCGTGCACGAGAGAAGCGACGACTAATGAACTTTACTTAAATGTTTCAAATTTGAATTCGTTGCGTCTGCAACATTCCAACACTCTTTTAAAGCCCTCCATCGTCAGAGAGAAGACGTAATTTATTCCTTAGTTAATGATCAAGAACAGACTGCCCTAATCTCAATTAAGGATGGTATAATTTTTGTATTATTTCCTGTTATTGAAAGGAATTCACGCAATGAGTTCGATTGCCACGAAGAAGCTAATCGTCGCATAACGGAGACACCTTCATCAGAATTATCTATTTTTAAAGAACATTCTCATTACTATTCTCATAATTGAATGACTATACATTTTTGTATTACCGGGTAAACTAATTTCTTCTCTGTATCGTCTGACAACTCGTTACATAATACTTTATAAGCCAACTTTATAAATACTTCCATCTTTAAACGGAAGACTTTTATGTAGACTGAATATAATATTTTTTTGGCTATTTCTTGTTTTTATTCCTGATAGAGATGGCAACAGGAAGGCCAATTAAATGTGTTGTCGTTGGTGATGGAACAGTTGGTAAAACTTGTATGTTAATATCTTATACTACAGATAGCTTTCCAGGAGAATATGTGCCTACGGTGTAAGAATTTTCAAAATTTAATTATTTATATAATTCGCAATCTAATCATATTCCTTTTGACGATCATATTCTATAGCTTTGATAATTACTCAGCGCCAATGCAAGTGGATACAATACAAGTGTCTCTTGGTCTGTGGGATACAGCTGGTCAAGAGGATTACGATCGGCTGCGACCTCTTTCTTATCCACAGACTGATGTTTTCCTTATATGCTTTAGTGTAGCCAGTCCATCATCATTTGAAAATGTCACTTCAAAATGGTATCCTGAGATTAAACATCACTGCCCGGATGCACCAATTATTTTAGTTGGTATGTATGCCCGTCATGAACTTATATAGTAATATTCAAAATAAATTTCACGATCATGAAAAGATTTTAAATGAGTTAATTCCATGCAAGTAATGTAATCATATTTCTTCTTTATAATCTTAAAACAAATAAAGGCACAAAAATCGATTTACGCGATGATCGTGAGACTTTAAGTGGTTTAGCTGAGCAAGGATTATCACCTCTAAAGCGTGAGCAAGGACAAAAATTGGCTAATAAAATAAGAGCGGTAAAGTATATGGAATGTTCAGCTCTAACGCAAAGAGGACTCAAACAGGTATGAAAGTGAGACGGCAGTGAACAAATTTATTAAATAATATCAAATATCTGCAAATTAGAATTATTTTAATATCTTGCTCTCTCTTTCTTTTCCTTAGGTTTTCGAAGAAGCTGTTCGAGCAGTGCTTAGGCCTGAGCCTCAAAAACGTCGTCAACGGAAATGTATAGTTATGTAAATATGAAGTTATTCCTAAAAGGGAAGAGCGGAAATGAAAATCAACGAGCGATGCTGCTATAGCAAAATCAAAGCAAGTATTGAGGATGTGTGAATTTAAAGAATCAGGAACAATCCACTCCAAACTCAAACCAACACTCGAATTCAACAAACAAAAGCAAACAGAAAAGAAAATCTAAATCAAAAATTGCTAAGAACAACAAAAAATAATAAGAAATACTCTTAACGAATTTTTATTTTATACTATCTTTTTTATACTAATAAACAATTTTGTTGTGACAATATATATCTATAGTAGAAAAGCATAAAATAGTCAATGAAAACCACAAAAACCATTTAAAGAAAACAAAAAATGCTTGCACAGCTGATAAAGTTTAAGAATTAAATTGCAAAGTGTATGAGCGTTTTTTCTAATTTTTGTTCATTACGTTTTTCTATGAACGCTATGCACAACAGCTATATATCGCTAAGCACTTTTTATATGATATAGATTAACTATAAAACAATTAGCTAATCATGTTTGTATTACCGTTTTTTGTATTCATTCGCGAAAAACGAAAACTGATATTCCAAAAAGATCAATAACAAACGTAACGTACATAAATCATGTGAAACATAACTGAATTATCTTAAGAAAAAAATATTAGTGAGATATTAGATTGCTTTATACTTAAATTATTTGCGTCATTTAAAAATATTACTCTATTCAAAAGATACACATTTGTTCAGAAGATTTAATCAAAATGTTTACTATTTTTGAAATCCTTTTACGAAAGATTTGCATTTTTATAAAATTCTAATATATTTATGATATTACTTAACAAATAGGTAAGGAATAAAGCAATTGAACACTCAGTATCGTTTGATTCTTAATGCAATCAATCATTTCCATCAAACACAAACCAAAACAATTCTCAATTCATTACGGAATCATATCTTTAGAAACTTTAACCTCGTGGTTCATAATACTATAGTTCGGATTAGAAAACAACGCGCCACAAAATTAATTCGTTTTATCTAGTCAATCGATTGATTATCACGTGAAAGAGCGAGAAAAGGGGAACAGAAAAATGCGCTCGTTGGAAAGACGCATAAAAACAAGTATAAAACTAAAATCAGTGACATCAATGTGGTTTTAGCAAACATATGAAATAAAATACTGACAAAGAAAATTAATTAAAAATATTATTTTTTAATTAAAATTGCCCTTCGTGCTGCTTAAATGTATCTACGTAATTAATCGTAGGAATCATTTATCGTTTCTATAAATAGTTTATAAAACGTTTAAATATCCTTTTTTAAAAAAAAAATAAGTAAATCGTATGTTATCGTTTAAACTAAATCGTAACAGTCTCGAATCATATTTGGAAATTTCTGAAAAGCTTTCTTCATTCTCTTTTAGTATTTACCAATCGAAACCAATCACTATTGTGCGGACGTTAAAGTATACTGTTTTTTATATTGAACAACTTATAAAATTTGTGTAACATTTCTTTTCAAAAACTAACCAAGAATTAAAACATTTGTATTGTACGTTAATCAATTTTGTATTATATGTTAATCGGGATTATTTAAGTGTTTAAGAATGGTACACAAAACGAAAAATTGCATTTATCTTTAAGAGAATCGAAGTCACTTTATGAACAAACAAACTTAACAAACAATGCATAAATTTTACTAATCTTTTGTATTGTATTTTTTAAAAAAAGTTCTAAAAAAGTAATTAATAAACAACAAATAAAACCCAAAAAGAATAAGAACGAAAAATAATTTTTATTTAAACAAAAGTGAATACATTAAGGAAGAATGTATGAATAATTACAATTGTAATAAATAAAAAACAAACTGTATCAATATTTATATAAACAAATAAAATTCTAGTTATCTAAAAATTAAAATGTTTTCCAATTATTTCTCGTTGAAATGCAATAATAAAAACTTTTATTTTTATTTATTTTAATGGCTAATGGCGATATAATGAAATTTGGACGCGTCAGTAGTACCATATGATTTGTAGTTTACTCCTGGGGTAAATATTTACCTATTTGAATCCTTATTTATTTTAAATCTTTTAATATTTTTTATTTACTAAAGGTTTTATATTTAAACACTTGACTATAAGTTCAAATATTCCATTTATTTGTCAAAAGTTATTTTAAACATTTCAAGTTTCTGATTCATTATAATCATTTAAAGTTAATAATAAATAATTATTTCCGTAATTTCGAAAGGATTATACGAAATATTTATTCTCAATAGGCATTCCCTTAAAAATTTTGGTCACAAACAAGAAACTTTAAATCCTTTTATAATCTTCAAATATAATAATTGTTTAAAAATACTTAATATTTCACTTTTCCAAACAAAGTTAAGCATAATTCTTTATTGATAAAAATACTCTTTTGCTTAAGCTCAAATTAAACAGCGTTACCATATTTATCTTTCCTTTCTTTATTCAGAAATTTTGAAAACAACAAATTATTAAATTTTCTTTAAATAAAGAGGCAAACAGTTTCTTTTCTTAAATCGACAAACGTTTCAATATAACCGGAATGGTCTCGGATGAAATGCAAGACCGGTTTTTTTCTTGGGTCCAGCACTTTTGGGACGTTTCTGTTGATTATTTAAGGATGGCATCGAAACGGAAAGTACGAGACATTCAGCTGGCAAAGACATTGATGATGTTATTGTTGTGGCGCGTTGCATTTTTGGTGCTTTCCAATAGTGCTGAAACATACCATTTTAAAAGAAGAAGAAGAATATTATGATTAAGAAGGCGAAGAGATCAATATAAAACTAAGAAATTTCTAGTTGTTTCTTCATTTAAAAAATATTTTAACATTTATATACTTCATACAAAATATTTCAAAAAATGTTTTTTTTAAATATTAAAATGTTTAATGAAAAATTCAAAACAATAAAACTTACTTAAATTTGTGATATTGTCTAACCATCAATTACTTGATCCAGATTTTGTTTAAAGGCTGCAATTTGCGTAGGCGGAACTCTAGTAATTTAAACTATGGCCAAAAATTTCAAACCGTAAGGCGTGCTCTTGCAATTGATTGCATCGTTAATTCAATTTGTGATCGCTATAGGATTCTACTACGGATCTAAATAAGTATTATAATTCATTTGTTTTTGGTGCTCTTCTCTTCCTTCAGCGGTGTTTGCGAAAATAAAAAAATTACAATTATTTATTTATCAAATCGATCTTGGATTAAAATCATTGAAAAAGCTTTTCAAAAGTGATTTGAAGGCAATTGCTAGGATATATCTCCATATAATAAAAGTGTCATTCCTAAAGCCTTGACAGTGAATCGCAATAAATTCTAAATAAGTCAAGATTTTTTTATTAATATTAAACATTGTATTTTCATTTTAATTATAATAATATTAAAGTGTATAATTATACTTAAATTATGAATTTATGATTTTATTGTGTTTTATCAATAATGAAATTCGTGTAAATACGATTCAATTGAAGCAAAATTATATTTTGTGATCTCTATTTTGTCTTTTAAAATTGATTAAAATTAATTATAGTCGAGAACCCAAACCAAAAATTTAAACCCAATTTTACAAAAATAATAATAATAATTTAAAAATATATTTCTACCGTATTTAAATATTTAATTCATGTAAGTGAAAAGTAAGGAAACGATAATTATTCCACATAATTTTAAAAATAATTTCAAAAACATAAACATTTAGTGAAAAATTAAAAAATCTAATAAAAAATATTAATTCTGCAGGAGACACTAAAATTTACTTTTCCTTTCAATGATATATCATATCTGCGCATGCGCACACAGTTATGTTTTAACGTATATTTTTGTTATATTTTTCTTATATCACGATCAACATTTAGGTTTTTTGAAAATTTTTATCTGAGAAAAATCAAAGCAAGTATTCTTTTATTCGGTTTTTCAATAAGCACATAACAATTTTATATTTCTTTTAAATTCATTCATTACCGACCCGAAAGTTCTGGCAATGCAAAAGCATTAGCCAAAATAAGTGTTTTTATTCTTGGGAATTTTTATGTGTGTGCTACTTTTAGAATTCATCAAAAATTACAATTAAAATTATAAGCACGTGATTGCGTCACCTAAGAGCCCTTTTCTCAATGACAGCAAATTCGATCAAATTGTACGCAAAAATCTCTGTACGATCAAATATCCCGATAAACACCAAAACCCGATGAACCTTGTCGAAAATTTAAAGAGCTAAAGTTTCTTCGACTGATTCTGGCTCAAATTGTGTTATGTCCTTATTGAAAAACTCTTTATAAACGATGTGTCCAATTAATATTAAGTTAAATTGTTTATGTTTTAAATATATATGTGTGTATGCGTATGTGCATAACGTTTTATTATCGCCTGTGCCATTCGTTATGCATAAATACCTTCGACTCTCATAATTAATAAACATTTCCATTTAATAAATATTTTCATTTTTGTTTCTTTTCAAATATAATTTATTATATATTTAATATTTAGACGTATGTGTGTCTTGTAAATATGATGATTGTGGTAATAAAAAATTTATTTAGATATAAAATTTCTGTTTTTGTCGATTTTTTGTAAAAGTGTGTTTAAAAAAGTGCAAAAAGAGTGTTGGAAATTTTATTGAAAATTTCGAATTCGTTTCTAGAAATTTCATAAAAAATCAGTGTTTTCTAAACGTGTCAGACCAAGACTTAACGAAACAGAATTTTAACAAAAGAAATTATAGTAATAATGAATTAATTTTATTAATTAATTAATTATTTCGTCGCCAATTAAACTCGCTTGAGAAACACTCTCAGAGATATTAAATTAATAAATCAAGATTTGCTGTTTGTGTGTTTGTTGTTGCTGTTGCTGGGTTTTTTTGTTGTTTATATATGCGATATAAATTGAGTACATTTTTTTTAATATTAAACATGAATGAATAAATTTAATTAAATTTTTGCTTTATTGAATTCAAAATTTATTTTAGTCAGATTGCTCTCAGATATTTTTCCAAAAAAAATTCTGTTTAATTTTGAAAAGAAAAAGACATTTTTTTAATTCTGTTGTTGGCGATTTAAATTCTCATCAGCACCGGAAGTTGAGGTCGTCATTGATGCTGGCTGCGAACTCTAATAACAATATCAATAATAATAGTAATGAGAAGAAGAAGAAGAACAGTTAGCAAAAAATTATAAGAAAATTTTGACAAAATCAAAAGGGCAAAGATTTCAATTAGAGAAATATAAAAGTCGTTAATTAATCATTTCTAAAATAATAAATAAAATAATTAATAACTAAATAAAATTTGAAGGAAATTAATCTCAATATAAAAAACTTTATGACAATAAATAAAAAAGATGTAATAATCAAAGCAACTAATTATATAATTAATAACTGAGCTTAAATATTTCTACACAAGAAAGTTGAAGAATTAGAGCACACACAAAAAAGCGGGTTGAGAAAAACGACAGAAACTCTTATTTTTTTCCTCTCAAAAAATTGCAAGGAAATTAAAGCTTTTGGGAATAAACGTTGTTTTTAAGGTTGAGAAATCATGGCCTACAAGGAATTGGTAATACATTTTTATTTAAAAATCTTGTAAGTAATGAAACACATAAAAATTTCAGCAAGAAAACCAACTAGTGGTCCGATGGAACATTTTGTTGGAAAGAAGGGGGCGTTTTGGGAGTGAGAAAAGCGGGAAACACAAAAGCGCATGAAATTGTATAGAAAACAACAAAAAAAAACAATCAAGCGATCAATCAATCAATCAATCAATAGGACTCACTTTTATACGAACGACACGAAAGAGGTCTCGATTTAGTTAATTGTTTTTTAAATGCGCAACTTCTGGAACCTTTACCATATTTATTTATTTTTTTTTACTTTTTTCTTTGAAATTATCACGATTTTCCTATTAATAAAATTTATATAAATATTCCTAAAAAAGAGAAACAAGAAAAACGAAGCCAAAAAGAATTATGAAAATTATGAAATGAAAAGATTAAAAATCAAATAAATGAATTTAATAGAAACGTTTATAACGCATGATAAATAAAGCTCACACATATATTTCGCCTGTCTTTAAACCCTTTCGAATCTCTTTTGATCTATCGATAAAAAATGATTCAGTCATTTCGAATACTTTTCTCAGAGCGTGACGTTCGTGACTTTTTATAATTCGTGACGTTCGTAATTAAATAATGCTATAAAGTGTTACAAAATCGAAATGGATACTACCCGCTTTGGTTACCGCCAGTTATACCCCGGTTTTTTTATCTTGTCAGTTATTGACAAGATTTACTTTTCTTTAAAGATTTTTAGAATTTTTCATAAAAATCAACGGAATTGTTCTTAAATTATTATATTATCATTAAAATAATACAATTATTAATCAATGATATAATTACCAATTTAAATCATTTAGTATTTTAATAACTTCAAAGCTTAAATATTGCTTGCTTATGGCACGATCATGAAGCAATTAAGGAGATATAGCCTCTTACAAAACTACTTTTGAAGTAGTATATTATTTTAATCTTAAATGCTTTCGTTATCAGGACGCAATATCGTTTCTATAAAATTTATCTCGAGACATAAATTTTGGAATAATTTTCCATTACTCTTTGGCATGATTGATTTAGTTTGAAACGGACACTGAGAGAAACTTAAGTGAGGCTTCACTGAAGCCGATTTGACCCCCACAATAAATTTTTTTCTTAATCAATAGTTAATCCTAAAGTTAAATTAAGGATAGCAGCAATAGATAGATTAAGTGGCAACTTCTGCTTCTAAAGTATATTCCTCAGAATGCTTTACACTTTATATACTATGCATCAAGCAGTTTTAGATATGAAATTAGATCCAATTTTAATTCCGCAAATTAATTTAATTTCATATTAATTTAAAAATATTCAACTCAAATACTTCTCCAAAAAATCCCAGAGAATTTGTAAGGAATTGAAACTGAATGAATGTCGCTCATACAGTCACGATGGTAGCGATGATAATGATAACGATGATGACGATGATGATGGTAGAATATACAACGATAATAAATAACTTTCCAAATAAACTTTTGAGTAGATATATACAATTAAATATAGCAACATAAAAACAATATAATATATACATAATTAAATAAAAGTAATTTCAAAAATAAAGAAAACGAATTTAAAAAAAAACAAGGCGCTCACCATGCATTTTGAAATTTTGTTGATTTTGCATTCAGAAGCAAAGCATCTATAAATATTGATTTCTATTTGAATTTGAGTATTTTTACTTTATTTTCTTTGCGTTTAGTTCATTTTAAAAATAATAAATTTAATAAGAATTTCAAACGATTTGTGTTTTTGTGTTTTTCATTTAATATACACGTGAATATCGTTAGGATAAGCGTTTAACGATAATCGGGCGATATTTCCAAAATGGAAATAAGCAATTAATAAATTCAATACTAATTCAATATTGTCGAAAATTAGAAATTCAGGCTTGTGGGTGTAATTTGTACGATAAATATTTATATATATAGTATTTTGCAATAACAATGAATTTTGTACGCAATGAGACTTGAATTGAATAGAATTTTGATCTATCGATATAACGTTTTTTAATGACATATGCTATCGATAGATTTTCCTTTTTTTATAATTATTAATATATTTTTTTAAGAAAACAAATAGGTTTTTAATTGTAATTATTTATATGTTTCTACCTGTATATGAGTGTGTGTGTGTTTGTATGTATGTGTGTGTGTTTGTATGAATGTGTGTGTCTGTGTGTATGATTGTTTGTATGTGTGTATATTTGTGTGTATGTGTGTATGTGTGTATGTGTATGTATGTGAGTGCGTGTGTGTGCGTGTGTGCCAATATAATTTTTAAGAGTTTTTAGGCATAATATATTTGTTATTGTTGCATTAATTATGTGTGATTTTTTCATTGTTTTCACAAATGTGCGTTTGTGTGTATTACTCTTGTTGCTTGTTAGTTGTTGTTGTTGCTGTTGTTTTTGTTTTTGTTGTTGTTAATATTATTATGATTGTTTGAAGGAATTGCTTTTTATAATTAGAAACTATTGTTAATTAGGTACAATATTATAAGCAATTGTTGCATTTTGTTGTTGTTGTTGTTGTTGCTTTGTTATTTCTTTAGTAATTCTAATATAAAATAGCTCTTTTTTGTAAGTATTTCTTTACTCGTTTTTTTCTTTTGTCCTTTCATTCCTCTCTTTTTTGTTTCTTTGTTAATTCTAATCATTGGCATTATTAAAATTATCCTAGAATATTATCATTTTTAGTTTTGTTTAATTAAAAAGAGAATTAAAGATCTCTGTACACACGCAGTCTGAATTGCAAAGACCGAATTCAAGGTGGATGGTTGCAATGAGACGCCCTTGGCAAAGCTATAAATAAAAAGTAGTAAAGGAAGAATAACTATAATAAAATATTTTTCGTTTTATTGAATTTCTTTGTATGGAAGAAGCAAGAAAATATCGATGAAATGATAATAAATTAATTAATTGATTTTAATTAATTTAATTAATTGAATTGAATTGTTATGACAAATTAATTACTTCGTACTTTCAGATTCTTACAAGACATGAATTTACGTTTAATAAAAAATAACCTTAAAAGGAATTCGAACTAGAAAACCAACAAGAAAAATTACTATAAAAATAGTTTAACAAAAACATGTGGTTAATAAAGCAGTAATACGATATACGATATACGTTAATAAGCAATAATAATAATCAATCAATAAAAGCATCACAACTCAACTAAATAGAAAATACAAAGAAGGTGAAAAGAAATACTTCTATCTGAAAACTGTTATACTTGCAAGAGATATACTGTTATACTAATCAAGCTACAATCTATTTAACATTTTTTACTACCATAATTTCGAAAATACTTTTTTAGTTCTATTGAAATTTTGTAGAATTTTCTAATGTGTTTATTACAGTGAGTTTATTACGGAATCACTCCTACGTTTCGTTACCTCTTCATTTCATTTGTCTTTCATCTGTTTGACAAAGCTGTGAGCTGCATGTCAAACGGTTGAAAGGCAACTGGAAACAGACGAGACGAGACGTAATATCGACTTTTATTGTAAGTTTTGAACTATAAAAATTTTGAAATAAATCAAAGGGAAATCAAAAGTCAATTACAATCGAAAAACTACATCTTGATTTCTTAAACATTACTTAAACAATTTTTCATCAGGTGCCATCATCATTCTGAGGCTTGATTTCTCGTGATTTCAAAATGAAATTATCATTCATAAAAATTTTTTACCCGTCCACCTTTCGACTGCCTTCCACAAGGAATTACTAAAAATTGCGTCAATCCTTCGGCGAAAATTTTGTACGATTGTGACTCAATACCATTTTGCGTAAGGATCAATTATTGATTTTAGTCATTTATGTTTTATAATTCGTCCAACAAAATTGAATGATGACTTTTTTAAAACGAATTTGAGCATGAAAAGGATATCGAACCTATGACGAAACTAATTTATCACTAAAGCGAGACTTGTGAGAGAAATTTATTTTAGAATCCAATATGTGTCGCACTTTTTGAAACAAGAAAAAATTACAGACAAAAAAAACAATTTCAATACAATAATTATTCTTCATTTATTTTTTTTTTTGTGTATAAATTTTGTTTTATTTTCAGCAATTTCAATATGTGCAATTATTCCATATTTTAAATGTTTTAATCAAATATTATTTTATGTGTCGAATTTTTTCTAAATTGTGTTTATAACTTTAATTTTAATAAAGAGTGAATTTTAATTTAGAGATTGATTGAGAGAGAGAGAGAGAAACAGAGATTATAAATACAAAAAACGATATAAAACCAAACGAAGACTGTTTGGATTGTTTTGAAGATGATATATTTTTGACGAAAATCAAAAATATTTTCTACAGCTAAAGTGAATTTTAATAATGAAAACCAAACTTAAATAATGCTTTGTGAAATATTTACTGAAATTAAATTGAAAAAAAATAAAAGACTAAAAAAAAACTAAAAAAATTAAAAAATTAAATAAAAAAGTTTATGAGATATTAAAAATAAAGGAAAACAAAATTAATGAAAATTATTTTCAAATATTCCAAAATAAAAACAAAAATGTAAAATATAAATTTAAAAAAAAATTAAAAAACGCAAAATTGTTAAAAGCAAATAAAAACAAACTATTTTCCTTTTCTTTGCAATTAACTGAAGATTTAATTTTCCTTTTGGAATTTCTTGCTCTCAATTAAGTATTTCAACATGTAGTGCAGTGTTGGAATAGTTGTTGTTGCTGTTGTTAGATTGTTAGTATTACCTGTGACGGAGGTGAAGCCAGTGCTACAGAGTGTTCAATATTTTTTAAATAATCCTTATCATCGAAAATCTTCTTATCCCCACCACCCGGCTTATGTTTAACATTATCCAAGGAGCCGATTTTGCTTTGTGCCTTAATCTCAAGCTTTTGAGTTTGTATCTGTAAAAAAACAAAACAACGGCGCAGCAAATCCAATACCGCAAATTAATTAAAATTAATTAATTTTTTTATTTAAAAAATGAAGATAAACAATTTGGAAAAGACAAAGACAACACGAATTAATTTATTTACAACATAATTCAGAAAAAACTCTTTTTAAAAACGCGAAAATAGTCTAAAACGTTCTTTTGAAAAACAACACCAAGTACTCTTAATGAATTTTGTTTGAAAAAAATCGTGTTCTTTTTATAAATCATACCTTAGTGTGGGTGATGTAATTTAAAAATTTTCATTTTTAGCCAAATACGTGAAAAAATAATTGCTTTGAAAAAATTGCTTCTGTAGAAAAATAACTAGATCATAGATCTCGTCAAATATATCTCTTAATGCATATTTCGCTAACTCTTAAATCACGTTAAAGATGTATTTATTTGATATTGAAGTCACTTTAAAGTTACGTTGAAGTCACTTTAGTCACGTTGATGTCGCGTTGAATTCACTATGAAGTCACAGTGAAGTCTCTTTGTAATCACGTTGCAGACGCGTCGAAGTGTAGTTTAAGTCGCGTTGAAGTCCCGTTGAAGTCGCGTTGAAGTCAGAATGAAATCAAATTGAAGTCACGCCTTGGAGCCGCATTTAAGTCCCTACGAAGTATCAACAAAGATACAGTGAAGTCACTTTGCAGTCAAATTAAAGTCATATTTAAATAACATTGAGGCCACAATTGAATTTGAAGACACGATGGAGTCATATTCTGAACTACTTTCAAATCGCGTCAAAGTCGCATTGATATAGTAATGAGGTACCTTCAAAGTCGCAATGAACTCACAATGAAAGCACCTTAAAGTTACTTTGCAATCAGGTTGAAGTCGGCGTTGAAGTGTCGTGCGTTTACGTGATTTTGAAGTCTTATTAAAGACACAGTGATGTCATTTTGCGGTCAAAGTGCAAAACATATTTATGTAGCATTGAAATCACATTGAAGTCATAATGAAGTCTTGTTCTCAGCTCACGTTGAAGCCGCTTTGGAGTCACGTTGAAGTCGCTTTGAGATCGCGTCAAAATCGCGTTAGAATAGCAATGGGATACCTTTGTAGCCATAGTGAAGTCACAATGAAGGCATATTTATGTTACTTTAAAGTCACGTTGGAATAACAATAAAATACAATTGAAGTCGCGTTGAAGTCGTTTTGAAATTCCTTTAAAATTAAATCAAAATCATATTAAATTGACATTGAAGTCACAATGAAATCACATTTTCAAGTCACGTTGAAGGCGCGTTGAAGTCGCTTTGAAGTCGCGTTGAAATCGCTGCGAAATCCAATTGAGGACACAGTAAAGTCACTTTGACATCAAACTAAAGTCATATTAAATTGCCTTAAAGTCACAATGAAGTCACATTCTCAAATCATGTTGAATACGCGTTGAAGCGACGATGACCTTTAACCTTCAAGTCCTTTAAGACCGACCTTTAAGTCACAATGCCGTTTGGCCGTTTGCATTTTTAATCACTAAAAATTCATAAAAGTCTGTTAATGTCCTTTGCAACGTCTGTCTGTTAATGTCCTTTTGTTTTACACGACATAACAACGAATTCAAAATAAAAGATTTACACAAGAAAAACTTTTGCCGAGAATAATCAGTGATAAAATTTGAAATTATCAAGTAATCGGTGCGCAAATATAAAAAACTTTACAATGGTTTTTTATTTAAAGAAAAATGTTATGATTGATTTATTTTAAATAATGATATTTAATGCTATACTACTTACATCCTTTGACGTATGATCCTTATAAAAAGTTCATGATGATGTTTAATTAATTAATCGTACATTTTTAAGTAGATGTGAGAAGGTGAGTTACGAACGAATGTGTCAACCGTACCCATGGCGTTTTTTATACGAATAATGATCAAATGTAATGCATGGCAAGAATAAAGGACAATAAAAACGTCATGTAGAATTAAACAGAAAACAGAAAAAAACAAACTTAAACAAAATGTAGTAGATCAATAAATGTGTGAGAAGTTATGAATGAGTGTACATATTTGTATGCAAATGTCTGTGAGCGTATGTGTGTATGGGTGTGTGTGTGTTTGAGGGAATGTCTCGTATGTGCTTTTGTATGGATGGGTAAGTGATACATGGTATAATAGTTGTTTATGTAGAATTGTTATCCCTTTATGTTTATTTCTTCCACAAAAAGTTGAGGCAGTATGAAAAGTTTCTTGTCTGATAAAAACACATAGCAGAAAAATAAATATATCAGATATTGTTAAATTTAGAATAAATTTCCTATGCATTTATAAAACAAATTCGAAAAATATGAACTCATTATGCAGTTGTTTCCTTCTTCAAACCAAGAAACTTTTCAGTTAATTTAACTGAATTTAATTCAAGTACGCATTTACTACAATTATATATTGATGGACGCGTACTTGCAATAAAAATTGTATTTAATTAAAAACATTTCTTGCTTTTATTTTCTTTAAACATACTTATAAATAATGATAAGATTTTAATGATAAGATCTTTACTCCTTTAATGTTGGTTTTTAATTACAATCACCCTAAAATAGAATACAATATATTTTGTATAAAAATAATGTTTCTGATATGAAAAACTTTTCTTATTCTTTCCTATTTATGTTTTCCAACCTATCACAACGGAAATATAATTATCATATATATCAAATCAATATATCATGCGATATATACCGAAAATATCATGCTTAATTAAACTGCTTTGCTTTATTTTTAAATTTTCAATATTTAAAAAACGCATTCCGAACTAAATTCTTTCATCATGCATGCACTAAAAATTTCCTTTATTTCTTTAGAAAATATTTATTATAAATCAGCTATCTAACTAGAGTAATAAACCAAACGAAGTAAATCGTAAAATTTAAAAAATGCATTCATAAAATCTTTTTCAATAAAAAAAATTTTTTATTGCCATAAATTACTTCTAAATCGGCATTACTTGTTACGATATATTATAGTTATTTAACATTAAAATTTACCTTAATATCGCCACCACCTGGCACATGTTTAACGTTATCCTTTGAGCCCACTTTTGGCTTAGCCTTATCTCGAAATTCTGTTTTAATAGTCTCGATTTTCTTATCACCACCACCAGGCTTGTGACTTGCATTCTCCAAGGATCCAATCTTTGATTTAGCATTCCATTGTAATTTTGTTGAAACGATCTGCAAACAAATTTATGATAAGTTCAAAAGCGAGCGTGGGAGGAAGTTTATAATTTAAAAATAAGAAAAATTTATGAATGATTATGATTAAAATTTAGGTATAAGATGAAGATTTTAATTAATTATACTTCAGTTAAATTAAAGATTAGAACATAAATATTTGCTAGAAAAGATCAAACGTTTGGCCTAATTTCATTTCTCATTAAAAAGAAACATTTAACGATTTTCAATTTTTAATTGGTTTTTTCAAATTTCAGGACTTTGAAAGACTTCTGATTGTTCCTAAGTCAAACTCTACACTAACAATTTTTTTTGAAATTCCCCTAAACAATCATTTCTTACACTCCCGTGATCGGATATTGATTGTCAAGCATTTCAAACGATACAATTTCGAAGCGCTTTTGAAGCGTGAAATTGATTTTTGCAAAATGTATGTGAAGACAAAAGTTGTTACGGTCATATGTATATAGTATATATATCATATTTATCTAACCCTTTCATCGATGAATAAATAAACAAAAATAATTATAATATTTCCTATCAATTCGTTTCCTAAAAAAGCATTGCTTTTCAAACAAACAAAAATCTCAAATATTTTTCATAAAATTTCAATTTTTCCTACACAATGAAATTAGTTAGCAGTTTTCAGATATATTCTGGTTATGCATTTTAATCGGTTCAATCCTACCTTTTTGTCACCTCCTCGTGGTGTATACTTCTCATTTTTTGCTTCGATCCTTGGTGTTGCTTTTATGTCAATCTTCTTCGATTCAATTTTAACATTCCCGCCTCCGGGCTTGTACGTAGCATTCTCAAGTGAACCGATCTTGGAACGTACTGCTTTAAGATTGGGTGATGGTGTAAAACCCACTTGGATTTTGTTCATTGGAACTGAATTTTAAGAGAGAAAGAAATTGAAATTAAATAAAATAAGTATTTCAAACATATTCGAGAATAAATTTTTAAATATTTTTAAAATAAAATATAAAAAATAAAATAGAGTACTCAAAATTTATAATCCCAGTACTATTGAAAAAGTTGCCTAAGGCAACACTCCCAAGTATAACTTCATAGATTCACTGGCACATATATTTTAGTTTTTAACCCGTTCATCGGGTATGACGAAATAATTCGTCAATTACGAACTAATACTACAATACATAATTTAGGATGGCAATTTCATTTTTAGTGCATTTTTAACCGCCTATTTAATAAAACATAATGAATTATATTAATATCATAAACATCATTGCTCAAGAATTTATAATTTATCTATTTTCAGACTCTTCTTGACCAAAATTAGCATGGCTTTCATTGCAAAATTTAAATGCCAGACATATTTATGAACAAAATCTGTGCGAAAGAGAAAAACCACAAGGACAAGCGATCTATTTCATTAGTCATCGATCAATAGCCCTTACCTTTCTTAGTTGGTTCCGGTTCTGGAGTTTTAATGAGCAAACGATTTCGTGAAGTACTACGAGATTTTGTGGATTTATTCGATGGTGTGGCGCTCGGTGGACGTGAACCGACTACCGACTTCAATGCCGAATCTGCTTTCGCAGATGTTGTGGAAGTTGGTGTTTTCACTGGTGAGTTTGGTGAAACGAGACCGTTGCGATCCTTAAAATAAAACGCGAATTTATTTGAAATAAAAAAGGATTGTTTTACTTAATTAATTTTAATTTATTGCATAAATTAATTACTAGAACATATTTTGAATCTGCCGACAAGGAAAAATACATTTTTGAATTATTATATAATTAATGAATCTTTCACATTGTTCGCGTCTTCATAACACTAAAAGGTTTTGCTAGGAGGCAAGAATTCAACTGATTCGACCGCAAAACGTAAAGAACGAATTTATTTCGTTATTTATTATTTCATTTCCGTTTTATCGATTGCAATGAATTTCTATTTATTTTTTTATTTTTTGTACAAAAATACAAAAAGTTTGAATGAATTCTCAGTAATAAAATATAAAGTTTTACTAGAGAAAATTTTCATTTTTTTAAAAATAACAGCTTCCTTTCCCCGCCCTTTGAATCCTACCATGTAAACTGACGAATCCTTTGCTTTATAACGAGTTTTTCTTTTCATAATTTTGACATGAAACACAAACACGAAAAGTTTACGATAAGGATAAATTTATAACTGCGTTTATTGCATGTAGAATATTTGTATGTCTTGCGGGTAACCCGTTACTGAACCGACTGATTGGTTGTCTGTCTATTGGATTTATTAAAAGACATAAACCCACATCGAATTCTTGGTGTCTTCTTTTCGGTTAGTTTCTGTCGACACACACGCAGAATGAAGAAGACTCATACTCTTTTCATATTTTTGATTTCATGACTTGTCAAGCGTGGCAACGCCTCAATTCCGTTTAGTCGCTAATAATTGTTGTTATTATTGTTGTTGTGATATATATGACTATGTTCTGACTTTGAAATAAATGCCTTACTATAAGTTTTTGTTTTACAGTTTCACTTCTTCTTTCTCAATTCCACCCCCCCCACACTCACACACAAACACTTCTATCGCTCTTTTCGCCCCATCATCTGTTATAGATCATTCTATCTATCAAAACAACACTTCCATTTATGGACTCCAATTTGATGATCCATAACAGGAATTAAATTTAAGTAAAATAATTCGTTAAATGCTCTTTATATAAATGGATTATTATTATCGGAACTCATATCAAAGCTCGAAATGTATTATCAGAGTCTCGTCAATTGAATAGACTGATTTCCGTATTATTACTATTTCGCCTCGAAGTAATGTTTTAGTTTTCGATACCCAAAAATTTCGATTCCGATATCATTTTAATAGAAGATCTGCTCTTCATAGACGAATGTTTGCACTCTATGTTGAAAGGCGCGACCATCTGTCGCCTGGAAACGAGAGCCTCAAAACCCTTCCTCAATAATTTCGAGCCAATATATTTTGCCAATTTCCACACTAAAAACATTATATCGTCTAAAAATTGGCCACTCTCTAGTTTTAGGAATCATTTCTCAAGAATGTTAGCGAAAGTAAAACTGCTTCATTCTCGGCACTTTATTCTCGAAAATCGCTCAATCTCTATCACACAGTTTAGGGATACTCGTCTCGAGTATAAGAGTAATTTCATGCCTCCGTTCAAGAATGCATCTCATCATCAATACTCGCAGGAGCCATTTCAAGTTAAAGAGATACAAAGCTTGTTCTCGAATTCTTCTTACCTTATATCTCATAAGATTTTTTTATATGAATTATAATGTTAAAAGGTCTAATTTTAGGTGAGGAAAACGTACCTTTTCTTGCGTTGATTCATCGACTCCACTATCATTGTCACCCTCTGAAATAAAATCGAGAAATTGTTAGTTTTATTTTTTGTAGATTTTTAAACGCTGTAAACAAAACTATTCATAATTAATTTTTGTTAAAGGCTTCAGTTGATTTTTAATTTCTTCTATATACTTGTATTACATTAGTTATCATAAAATACATTGACTTCGATACAGCAAACCTTTGGTTCTTTCCTTTTTGTTTCCGTCTATTTTCGAAGTCTTCTTTGAATCGCAAATATTCTTCTCTAGTTCTTCATTATTACTATTACTACTAATGCTTTTTACTGGTTGGTTGTTGGTGGATTTTTTCATTTCAAGATCGAGAGACTTAGAGATATCATTTTGCAAGTTTGTCGATTCTCCAAAAACCAGTGATGGTTGTCGCGGAAGATTTGTTTCGGTTTTTTCGATATTGGATTTTAAAGGCGTTACGGCTTGGCCAACTACAACATCATTGTCATCATCATCATCATCATATGCGTCATCATCTTCATTATTATTGAAATTTGAAGGTCGCGATGATGGAAGAGGGCGCTGAATTTGTTCCGCACGATTTGACTGGGTTTGGGGTTGTTGTTGTTGTTGTTGTTGTTGCTCAGGTTGTTTCTGATGCTGTTGCTGTTGGGGTTGCTGTTGTGACGGTCTTTGCTGGTCTTGTTGTTGTTGTTGACGCATATGAGACTTCTGAGAATCGTCTTCTTCCTGCTGTGAAAATTGACGCTGTTGCAACTGTTCCCTCGGTTGTTTTTGTTGCAGTTGCTCCTGCGATCGTTGTTGTTGCTGTTGTTGTTGCTGTTGATTATTGTGTTGTTGTGATGGTACTTGTGGCTGTTGCTGTCTCAACGATTGTTGCCGCTGCAATTGTTGAAATTCAGGACGCATAGGTAACGGTTGCTGCCCTCCCGCAACGCCTGTAGCTCGACCAATAGGTGGCCGTACTGATGGATTGGCGGTTGGTCTTGGGGGACGATTCATCATCCAATCCGAGCCTGGAATATTTGGTCTTGGAAATGCACCTTGTGGACGTATAATACTCTGGCTAACTGAACTCGATGTATCCGCACCGGCTACGGCATTGCCATTGCTTGAAAATGGGCGCATTTGGGTATTTGTGATTTGCGGAACGAGACCTGGACGGAAGGACCCAGGTCCTGATATAATATTTCCCTTGCTATCGATATGTCGAAGTGGTGGCGCGGGCATTGATCTTGGGGGATTGCCGCTCGATCCTGATGATTGTTGTGAGGGTTGCTGAGGTGGTAGCAAAGGGACTCCTGGACGTGGAGGCGGCACAAATGGCCTAGCCAACTGTCGAGGTGGTGGGCCACCTGGAAACGGTGGCCGTAGCGGTGCCGATGCACGCATCTAAGTTTATATAATTAATATTATTGAAACGCATGAGCTGGGTTAGGTGAGTTTAGGTTTGTGTGTTTTACGGGTGAATTTTGGTTATTTGGTTATAAGATGGTAACAAATTATGGGAAAAACTAGAGAAACACCCAGAATTTGATTTGCCAAGGACAAATTGATTTGACAAATTTGACAAATTTGATTTGCCAAGGCGAAATTTTATTTTAACAGATTTCTTCAAAACGCAAATTAATTAAAGAAAAAGTAAGGAGAGCACTAATCCAGAGATATACTTTATAATTTCCTAAACTTTACTCTCTTTTGCAGTCCTTATCATATTCCCAATTTCTTTAAAAGGAGTGAGGACGAGTATGATGCTTTCAAGATGACCTAATTGCCCACAATAGGCATAACCTCATACCTCTCCTTCTAAGCGCAAGCATAAACTGGAGCATTCTTTCGAAATATTTCACTACCATAAAGTTTTCTGGTATTTATTTTTATCATTTTTGAATGCTAGAAGAAAATAATTAAAATAATTTTTTATTTCAATTTCTATCGAATAACATTTAGTTCTTTATGGTATTTTTTGTTGTTGTTTCGTGAAGTATCGGTTCTAGGCATGACCCACTTTACCTATCGTTTTATTTACGATATTACATTTAAATCGCTTATCGATTTAACAAAGCCATATTGCCAATATGTGTCGATGGTAGCGTTTTCATGCTTTTTTTATAACTGTAGATAATAAAAATAATAAAAAAAAACAAAGATAATATTCAAAAGGCAATAAAGTGATGAAGATAGCCTTCAATAGGCTTAAGAAAGAAAATAGGCATAAATTGAGATCGTGATTAAAATTAAAGTCAGCTCGTAGAAATCTTCAGAAAAGATATCACTCGTAAAACAACTATTTGATATTATTTAGAAAGAATATAGCTTAGCATTTTATATAATTGAGACTTACCGGAGGATCGTTTTCACTCATCTATATCGCTTATTTATCCTTTATTCATTTATTTTCGCTTGGGTAGATTTTACTACATAATTTTATATATTTTTATATAAAGTTTTTCTGAAATCTCTTCCAAAAAATTCTTTTAAATTCCCAAGAAGTAACCTTGATTATCCCCAAAAATTAACTGAAATTAAAAACATGCAACGTATTTCACACTTCTCTCAAATCCTCACCAAGAAAAATTCCACTCGATAAAAGATCACACTGTATTATACGACACAAAGGTGGAACAAGAACAAGAAGAAATTACTTTATAATTTTCTTTTATAAAAACTTCCTTTAGACGAAAGAGTACGTTCAATTTTGACGAAGAATGAAGCACGTGTGAAATGCTCGATTCGCGACAACAATCGTTCAACTCATTGAAGTCACAAACTTCAGAAGTAACTTTTATGCATGCTAGTGGTTGTTATCATACAATACGAACACACACGCACTCCTCACACATACAATTAAACAAACAGAATGCAAATATATCATGCAAAAAAGTAAATACGGGCGTGAGTGAAGGAAAAACAAACACCTGTGACTGATTTTGTTTTTGAGTAAAGGAAGGATAACGAATTAATGAAGAGTAGTATGGGCTCAGGAGGATCTAATGGTTTACTTCCGTTTGAGTGGTATGGCGACGGAAATGATTGTTTGTTTGATTTGTCAGCCGGTGCCTTGAGCGATGTGTGTTAGTGTTATTTTGTTTTTTTCTTTTGAAGAATTTGAAGGCTGGAAAACAAGGAAGATGTTAATGGATTTGCTAGAGAAAGACAATAAAAATTACATTTGATTATTGGAAACATTATTATTTAGATAAAGCATTTATAAATTAATGAACACTCCTCTACGACGTGCTCCCCTTAGGCGCAAAGAAATTGTCGATTCATGAATTTTCTCTAATTCTTTCTATCTTTTCTCGATCGATTCTCGTTTACAACTCGAAATAGCAAAAGCCTTGCTCATTTTATTTGTTTGTGATTTTAATTATCCTGTTGGAAATAGCGTGATTTTCATGTTAAGGCAATTGTTCTGATAAAATCTTTGATAAAAGAAGGAAATGTTCGAATTAAAACCTTGCAACGAACTTGATATGTTTGAGCATTATAAAAAACTCCCAAAAATATGCGAATGAGAAAATAGAGGGAGATATTGAAAAGCCAAAAAATACTCCCTTATTTTTAGCCCTATTTATGAATTAGGAATAATTCATATTTCTACAATCTGACACCTTTCTGCATTCACCAACTTTCGCCTACATTTTTTGAAGATGTGGTTAGAGAAAGGCATACCAGGAGCTCCTCAGATTACCCAAAAACCATTGCCAGATATTTACTTATGCGAAAGGACCCTCACATTATTTCACCATACCGCATTATTTCTACCGAATTAATTACAGTGATGTCACTTTAGATAAAACCATGTAATAATTTATGTGAAAGCTTTCCTTATTTGCATGACATTTATTTTTATGAATGCAAATAATGTTAGAAATTTATATTACAGACTGATAATTAATGCAAAATGAAGAATTTCTTTCATAACCTCGAAACCTTCATGAAATTTATTAGAAATTGTCACTTTTTATTCATAATTTGTTGTGTCTTTTTATACGCTGTACTTTTCAGCCCCTATTACACCCTTGGGATTTACCCCAAAAAAATTTTTTAATTAATAACTGACTTCACATCCGTTTCCTTTTGCTTTGAAATTATTATTCTCTAATGCTCTTACGATACTCTAGAAAATTACGATTTTAATTTCGTTTATAAAAATTCAATTCCGCAAAACCGAGAAAAACTTTTCCTTTAGACGATTTATAAAAATCAAATGTTTATTGGCTTATTAGCGTACTAACTTCCTTTCTTTGCCGTTGTGTTTCATTGTTCCCACCTCGTTCTAACACGAAACTTTTTTAGAAAATTGTTTTTTTAAGAGAAATCAATTTTAGCGGACTATCGTGTTTCAGGGATGATTTCTGCCGCAAACACTACTTGGTAACGGTTAAGGTTTTTGTGCGTTCCGCTTTTGGTTTTTATACGAAAAATATCTAAATTAAAAAAATTGGTAAATAAATCAAAATGTAAATATATAAATAAATAAAAAGATATATATATATATATATATATATATATATATATATATATATATATATATATATATATATATATATATATATATATATATATATATATATATATATATATATATATATATATATATATATATATATATATATATATATATATATATATATATATATATATATATATATATATATATATATATATATATATATATATATATATATATATATATATATATATATATATATATATATATATATATATATATATATATATATATATATATATATATATATATATATATATATATATATATATATATATATATATATATATATATATATATATATATATATATATATATATATATATATATATATATATATATATATATATATATATATATATATATATATATATATATATATATATATATATATATATATATATATATATATATATATATATATATATATATATATATATATATATATATATATATATATATATATATATATATATATATATATATATATATATATATATATATATATATATATATATATATATATATATATATATATATATATATATATATATATATATATATATATATATATATATATATATATATATATATATATATATATATATATATATATATATATATATATATATATATATATATATATATATATATATATATATATATATATATATATATATATATATATATATATATATATATATATATATATATATATATATATATATATATATATATATATATATATATATATATATATATATATATATATATATATATATATATATATATATATATATATATATATATATATATATATATATATATATATATATATATATATATATATATATATATATATATATATATATATATATATATATATATATATATATATATATATATATATATATATATATATATATATATATATATATATATATATATATATATATATATATATATATATATATATATATATATATATATATATATATATATATATATATATATATATATATATATATATATATATATATATATATATATATATATATATATATATATATATATATATATATATATATATATATATATATATATATATATATATATATATATATATATATATATATATATATATATATATATATATATATATATATATATATATATATATATATATATATATATATATATATATATATATATATATATATATATATATATATATATATATATATATATATATATATATATATATATATATATATATATATATATATATATATATATATATATATATATATATATATATATATATATATATATATATATATATATATATATATATATATATATATATATATATATATATATATATATATATATATATATATATATATATATATATATATATATATATATTAACGATTTTTTTTTGTAAAATTAATAATTTGATTTTTCTTTACATCCTTTAACAAATTCTTTTCATTCCACCTTCCTTGAAAATAAATTATTTGAGGTCTATTTTAATAAGTTGGTTTAGATACTTCTTTTAACCTGGTTTAGACTTTATCAAGTAAAAAAGGAGTTACTTTCTCGTAAGAAAATCAAGCTAAATGAATAGAGAGAGAGAGAGAGTGATAAAGATATAAATGGTTAGATTGCATGACCCCGATATTCAGAACAGAATCGAAGCCTATAAGTGCCATAATCTTTATGATTACAAAAAAATATTAAAATCTTTAACAAATTCAGATTAGAATTATAAACACTTTAAACTCTTCTAGACATTCCCGTGACCCCGAATCATTTTCAAAATTAATTGAAATAATTAAAATAAAAAATTCTCTTCTTGACAATTTTTGGACCCCCGTTATTTTAGTCTTTAAAAGTCCCTTACGACAGTCTTCTTCTTCTTCATCGGTTTCGGCAACAAATTTACAAATTAAAAACTATTTATAAAGCGAATAAATCGGGTGCAACTGGTCAGTGGGTAACACGCATAGGCTTGGGCTTCTTTCGCTTCATGCAATAATTCATTGATTTTTTTCCTACTACGGAGGCCATTGACACCACCACGAATTGCTTTCGGCGAGCGTTGAATGATAATCACAAAAAAGGGGGAAAATTCACAAATAATAAAACACGATTTGAATTTTCAAAATTTCACAATAAAATTAATAACGTCCAGTCAGAGAGACGCACATACGCAATTAATTGAGACAAGAAGTACTGAAGGTTTCAAATGTTCGAACTTAACTGTTTTGTGTGTTAGGAAATATTACTTAGAAACGGCTACGAGAATTCCTTGCCGGAACGACAGAAGCTTTTTATTCAGTCATTCTGTTTTTCTTTTCCTTGCTAAGCAATAGTAAAATAGTCCTTGCGCAGTTCAAGGCAATTGGAGTGTAATGACTTGAACGTACACCCAAGAAAAAACGTTTACCCTTGATAAAGAAAAATAGATAGTGCTACTTTTTAGACTTACAGAGTGAAATATTCTAACAAAAATATTTTACTAATTCCAAGCAAAAATACCTTTACTGCTTAATTTTGATAAATCGTTCCCAAAAATTACTTTAAAATAATTTTATATTTATTTTAAAATCATTAGACATTTTTCTGAGTGTAAATCACTTTAACCGAATGAGAAAGCGTCAAATAAAAACAAATTAAACGCACACACAAAATGTTAAACACGAATAAAACGTAGTAATTTATTTGTAAATTTTCATATTTCTTAACCATTTTTTTTGTTGACCGAAAGGGCACAGACGAAAAATGCATTGAACTGAAATTTCAGACTTTGTGACGCTTCAATTTATTCCTTTAGTCTTTAAACTTGATCGTTATTTAGAGAACGTCAGTAAGATTTTGAAAAAAGATAGTTGGATAAGACGATTAATTAAAAATTATTAAGTCTGCAAGACACCGTTGTTTCCATAAATAATTTTGTATCCTGCAGCCGATGAAGATAATTGCGAAAGTAATGAAGTCGTAAAACAGTTAAGAAGGATAAGACTAAGCTCTTAATTATTTCAGGACATTGATATTAAAACCAAAAGCAATAAATGCTTTCATGGAATAATTGTCCTCTTGTTTTATTATCTTCGTATATTCCAAGATACGCGTAATATCATTGTGTCCATCATGCTTTCAAGAAACTGACAAATAACGATGCGAGTTACTTTGACTTCACTAATTAATCATTTTACCATTCATTAATTTTTTCCCACAGAGTCGGACCAAATGATCAGAACTTATCGTTTGATCGCATTGAGGCCAGAGATTAAGAATTTCCAATTTTTTTTTACATGAAATTCAAATTAGTTTGTCTTACCGATATCTGTAATTATCTATACATTGGTATAATTTAATAAATTTATGAAATCAATTGAAGCCTTTATGTCACGAGTAACCGATTGAACATACCTGCAAATAAATAGAAGAAACAATTTTTTTATTTGCAAATTTTATTTTCAATTAAAGATATAAAAAATTACTTTTCTTATCCAAAAAATAATTATATAATTTTTGAATATTCACTAAGTAAATATTTCTTCAATACCATTAAATAAATTAAACGAATTCCTAGAGGCAAGACTTCACCCACCTATCCCAAGTTCGTTTATAAAAACAAAACTGCACAATTACAACGAAAATATTTCATTACTCGTTACTACTGCTATGCATGTCGTTCTTGTGTATTGACTAGCTGTTGAAAACTTCTCTCCACACTTACAAATATTTCCCCACAGATGTCGCAGCTGTGTAACAGCTGATTACTTCCCCTCCGAGAGAGGAATTTGAAAGCTCTCCAATATTGCTTTTGTGGGAGTAGTTAAAATCCAAAAGCGAAACTAAACGAGGAGTAACCTATTTTCTCAACGTAAATATATTTAACCAATTTTACCCTAAGAAAATTAAATTAAACTCAAATAAAGATAAAAAAGAACACAGGGGTTAAAAAGAAAACTCTCTAAGTTAATTCTCTCTTCATATTCTCTAGCATATTATCGCCGTCATCTGCTTCTTGAAGTAAACAACCCTCTATAAGTGTTTACACCATCTATGCTACCCGCCTTATCACCCGCCCCCCCTCAACGAAAACAAGGGTGTTCTACATTAAGCTTTACATTTACACACACTTCTTACCGTTCTTCCTATCTCTCTGTCTACCCGTCTATATGTCTGCCTTTTCAGCATTTTAAGGTTCGTGGGGGTCGTTTGATCCTCCCTTGATAAATAATTTATTTGGCTTCTTTTAAACCATGTATTGCGCTTCTAACTTTATTTCATCTTAAATGAAATCTGCTTGAATTTATCGATTTTCTTCTACATTCTCGGAAGTCTCTCGACTCGTCTCGACAAAGTCTCGGAGCATTTTATATCTCGACCAAAACAATACAAAATGTTTTCTTTACTGACAACTGCTTTGCGATCGTTAATGAGACAAAAACAGTTGAAGAATTAATCACACATATTAATTCCATTTGTAAATCGAACTACTGAAATCGTGCTGCATGTCATTAAAGAAGGTAGAACCCCCCTTCAAATTTGTATAAGAAAATTAGAGAGGTAGAATATGTTTTTAGTTCTTTATAAACAATCGTTTCACAAAGCGTGTCAGTAATGTGTAAAATGCTTCACAATTTTCTTTTAATAAGAGAAACAAATTTCATCGTCATACCCTTAATCGTCATCGTCATAGCGACTCCCTCTTCTCTCTTCGTCACCTTATTTGTCAACCGATAATCTAAACGTATTTGTTCTTTTTTAAGTGTTCTCTAATTACTGTGGAGTCTATTAGTTGAAAAAAGAGGCGAACTAAATTGGAAGCACTCGGCATTTTATTCTGGGTTAACAGTCAGTCTCTACAGCTCACCCTCATCATCATCATCATCATCATCATCAGCCATCACTCATCCCGTCTGATATTTAATTTAAGTTCGAATTGAGAACAGTCTGCGTTGTATCATGAATAGAACGGAACAATAGATTGAACGCACTTGTCTGACTTTAACACACACACACGCCTGTCACAATTTATCAGAAGTATGTCATTAGTTTGTTAATAGATAAATCGGACCGACGAAGGGAGAGATTTAGAAAAGATTGCAAAGGGGTTCGTAGATAGAACTCTCTTGACTTATTTCCATTTTTCGCACAAGCACTAGAATCTATTTTAATCAAAGCGTTGATCATGCAAATATGTTTCATTTCAAATGGATCCGCTTTCAAAAAGTATGACCTCTACGAAGTGGGGAACAAAACTCAATCAAGTACTGTGATGTCATTCCTACGCAGAGTGGGCTATTGCTATATGAGCTGCTGTTCAAATATACACTTCACAAAAATTCCCAAATTAACCCATCCTGTCAAAGTCCAGAAGGTCGGCGCTTGCCAGATCACGATTATACGATTGAGTACGAAATAAATGAATTTAAGTACAATTTTACAAATTTAACAAACATTTATTTAAAACAAAGGATATAATGAAATTATTTCGAAATAATCCAATTTAATTAAATTAATATGAAATCAATAATAATTTTACGAATAAGCGGTTCATATAAAAGGACTCCGCGGTTTTTTAATCTCCAGCGTAGCGTAGAAAATCAATATGAAACGGATGAAAGCGCTTAATTTAATGACAAGAAACGTATCGCGTGAGACCTTCATGTCCGCCTATTTTAATCAAATTTAGAGGTCAATTTCTTCAAAGGTCATTACGAAACTTAATTTCCTTTAAATCGAAATTTATCTGCATTATTTACAAACCTTTTTAAATTAGCTCTCTTTAAATCGCACCCTTCTATAGAAATATTTTCCACAAAATTTTTTATTTATTTATGGCGATAATCTAGCCAATATCACATTTTTAATTGAAATTAAATTCCTTTACTCTTTCTCTTTAATTAAATTAAATTCTTTTTCTTTTTTATTCAATTTTTCTTTCATTTTTTCACAAAAAAGGACAAATACGAATTGCATTTATTATTGTTTTATTATGTGACTAGCTTATTTTTGTTGTAATTGGCATTACGTAAAATGACTAAAATAACGGTTTACCATATAAACCGCAATCAATAATTGATACGCAAGTTTAGGCAACGATTGCACAAGAATTCATCCAAAATAGGTGACAAAACATTGGCAAGGAAAATGTCAGCTTTAATTATCTGCACCAATCGACTCGATTGATTGTCGCATGCATTTCAAAAAAATTACAAAAAAATTCTGCCTTTTTAACAGTTAGTAACAATTATCTATTATATTTCAATATCCATTGATTACAATTGATCAATTCCAATCATTCAATCAATCATCAATTCTTCTGCAGTTTGGTGACAAACATTGATACGCACGTTAAATATTCAACGTATGGAGTTGGTTATGACCGAAATTGGCAACATGCTACTAACAATCGAACCAAAGATGTCCGTTCAAATAATAATTATCACGTTTTTAAGGAGACGAAATGAGCGAAAGTGGTACCATTTAGAAATTTTCCCAACAATTTTCTTTTGGGAAATAAACGCATGTTACTTCACAAAATCTGGCTTTATTTTTTGTTTTGTTTTTGTATTCGTTCATTCAGTAGAGTTCGCAAAGTTGTAATTAAATACGATACATAAAATATAGCTGATATCCACGCACACGCACATGCAAACTCACGGACACATACACATATCAATAAATCGAAATCGATAGATTGAAGTTGAATGAACTCAATGCAGCCGGTCAATGACTTCGACTGGTGGTGACTAAGAAGGACAGTTTTAAAGGATATATCTATGAATACCGCAATCGAAAGGAAAATCTTAAAGAATATCACTATGATGTCACATTTTGATGGATTATTTAAAATCTGTAGATTTCTATCTACTTTTTACGAGACAATAATATATCTCTTTCGATATATTTCTTTTGTAACCACTATAAAATCTTGCCTGAGAGTCAATGATTCCAAACATTTAAAATCCAAAAAACACAAGAGTAATTATACAGCTCGTGATTAATGGCTATTAAATCACGAACAAATAGTAAAGCAGTTTCACACATAATCTTTCTGAAGTCAGGACTGCCTACCACAGTCAATATTCTCTAAAATTTGTTGCTTTATATAGGCGCATAAGGGCGACTACTTTAAGGCGACTACTTATTACCCTCAAAACACTGCTAAATAGCGCAGACCTGAACCACAAAATTAAAAAATTAAGTGAAGCAAAAACCAATTATTGAAGCCAATAGCACAAAATTGATTGAAGATAAAATATAAATTGTGCTAATCTCCGGAGAATTGATATTACTCGGTTAAAATCACGATGTGGCTAAAACGTGGTGTGGGACTGGTGTTTAAATGACTGTTTCTGATCAGATGTCAGTGTACATTAGATCTTCATTAAATTATACATTTAATAGATTTACTTCTGAATATAATGTCATTACTTCAAATACTCAATAAACACGTTGAAACCCTCTGCCGTCACTGCGTTATTGCAGGACATATATTTAGTGAAAATTATTAAAAGAGAAGTATTAAAAGAGTAAGAGTCATTTAGTTTTATATTTCTGGTTTTGTGTTTCCTCTACACGGTGAAAATGCTTTGGTGTACGCTTATCACATGAATTCTTATCAAATTATTATTAAAATATTTTTTGGTGTATTAATAAATTGTTAATCTTTTCTTATATTTTCCCGTTGTTTTGCTCTTTTTAAATATACAATAATTTAATAAAAATGGATATATCGATCAAACCTTGCCTCGAAACAACATTCATAGAAGTTTCACGTTATTTTTGAGGAATAGAGAGGAAAAGCTTCTTAAATATCAAAGGCCGTTTTTTGAAATAATTTCTACTCGCAGTTGATTGTCAAGGTTATTCTTTTAAATTATTATTTATCTAAAGAAAGCATTATGTTTCTCAGGAGTATTTTTATGGAAATTGTATCTTTATTGCAAATTTTTACTATTTGTGTTTATTTCAATATTTAGTATTTTTAACATTTTTAGTATTTTAGTATTTAGTACTTCAGTTATAGTTAAAGTCGCTCAACTAAAAATTTAGTAACATTTTTAACGATTTTTTCTATTTCAAGAACGTTCATAATTATTTTATTTTTGAAACCAGACAACCCTTTTTCAATAATTTTTTGTACGTTAAAAATTGATTACTTGACTAATAACGATATGAACATTTCAAATTTTTATTGCAAATTTCAGATTAATATGAAATCTCAAAATAACTCGTACAACTAGTTTCTCACAGCTTTTAACTTTTTTCCTTATTATTTCTTCTAAACAATTGAACTGAAGTAAACAGAAAACACAAAATAGCGAAGAAAGAAAAACAAAAAATTCTGATAAGATAAACGTATTATGAAATATTTTATTATTTTTAGCGGGTGAGCGTGAAGACCGCAGCACAATCGCCATGAAGGTGAGAATGGCATTATTTTAGAGAGGACTCGATGCAATAATCGAAATTATTAACATTCTAATCTGCTGCTAAACTCAATTGGCATGAAATCGGGTCGCCTCGACCGCCTATCACACTGTCTGTCACCTGACAATGAAGTCATTTTAAATCTACTTTATATCAGAGTTTCTCAAAGTTCTGTATTGTAATTCGAAAACCGCCTCCTCTCTTAAATAACAGTTTTGTTTAGCACTTGATCCATAAACAGAAGCGTGGATTCTTTCACGTCATACTCGGTAATTTAATTTGCGACTAGCCGAGCAATTAATAAGAGGTTGCTATTGTCACGTCGACCATAGTTTAAGAACCGACGATACAAACGTATAGAAAACTATGAATATCGGCAAAAAAAGTCTAAACTACCGAAACTGCAAAGATTTGTAAATTATTATACTGATGTACCTGAACACTTCATAGTAGTTGATTGCTGACAAACATTAATTATATGCGAAATTCTATCATTCGGTTTACATCATTTCGCTCAGTAATTGAAGGCTCTAAAAGGAACTATAAATTTTTTTCGTACTTTTTTACATTTCAGCGGTCTTTTTTGCGTTTAAATGGACGTTTAAGAGTTTTTCATATCCTCAATATTCTCGTCCATCTCCTGAGTCTAGGTCTGCTTTGCCATAAGAGATTAAGTGGTATGTGATCAAAATTGGGCACGTCTGCTTTTTATAATGAATTATTCGTGCTTAAATTTCAATCGTTATTTACCCCGTAAAGTGTGCTTGAAGCTGAAATTTAATCCCCAAGACCATAAAGAGAGCCGGACGTAACGAGTGCAAAATCGTGTTCATTGGATCGCCATTATAAAATTAAGAAGATCCCTTAACCCGGAAAACAGGAGAAAGTGATGGTGAGTAAAATAATGGCGAGAATAATTCTACTACCATACCTTTTTTTACGTGAATATTAAGTCAACTATGTAATAAAATATCAACTTATGCATCAAGTGTAGGGTGTACAAGCTCAGCCACACCGATGTTTCACTTGGATTTTTCTATTCTTCGACACCAAAAATTATTTATTTTTTAATATGTTAATAATTCATCAAGTAATAAGTAGTAAATTCTACTACTAATCTAGTACTTCTACTATTCCGACTACTTACTAATTAAAAAATAAATGACTACCAATAAATAATTTCTGCTTGCTCATAAGTAAATAATGAACACGCTTTCTTCGTATACGAAACGTCCGAAAATTCTTATCAATTTTCTTATCTTCACGCACTCTTAGAAATTTTGCAAATATTTATTCCCCTTCGTTCATTTATTTTCCTCGCTAAAAACACTAAAACTAATTTAGAAGGTTACAACTTTGAACAGTTGCCAAATCATTAAATAAAGACAAAAAAAACAATAATCACATCGCAGTCTTATTTCATTGAACTCTATAAATTTGTTCGGTGTGTGTTTGGTGAGTTTACCTTAAGGAACAAAAAAAATTCTCAGCTCAATTGAAATGTATGAAAATGTTTCGAAAAGATTAAAGTTTGGACAGAGATGAAGCGGGCAGACTGTGTTACAATCAAGGGTCTGTGAACTGTAATAACGAGATTCGGAAACATCGGGACTTTTTGCAAAGACTCTGATGGTTGCCAGAAACAAAAAAACCAGACAGTGTCTCTTTACTCTGACTTCCTTTCTCACATCTGACTTTAACTAATTTTGGCACTTTGGGATGTGGCAACATATGTGCGAATGTGTAATACATATATGCGCTTATGGAAAGAAAGAGGCCGTACCAAAATGCGAAAAAAATGTAAAAAGGGCGATCAAATAATTTCGATGTTTTTTTTTGTGCATTATGGAATTGATTTTACTTTATAACAAAAAAGAAGAGGAAGAATCAGTCGAAAAAGCTAGAAAAAAGAGACTTTATCATTAAAATTTATAACTTCAAACATTTCCTTCAAACATTTCGTAGTTCGCAGTCTAGACGGAGTACCTGATTTGTATGTTTGAATGTGTGCATGTTTCTATGTATATGGTTAAGTGTGTGTGCGTGTTTGTGCGTGTGGAAGTGTGTGTGTGTGTTTGGGCGTGTGTATTTTCCTTGTGTATACGTGTGTGCGTGTGTGTGTGTTTCCTCTACACAGGCCATATGTTGACCACTTAAGCACGTGCTCGACTGAGTTCCAAGTATCAAACTTCGCCGACAATTACATTCAAGAAACGCCATTCTAGTGGCTTGAATTAAAAACAATCATGTCGGAAGTTTAACAAAAACAAAGAGAAACAAATTGTGTATTACATTCAAGAAGCTGCAGCAGCTACTCATTATCATCCCTTCATCTACGGAATTGTTATAACGAAATCTTGTAACTTTTCTGAAACAATGCGATAAAATTATAATACTTTGAAGTTATTTACCCCCCCTCCTCCCCCCACTTTTTTCATATTTCTCTTTAGCTTCATACGCCCTTTTCTTAGAAGGCAAAGACATAAAATGGTGACACTCTTGCCGAAGGGCGGCATTTTTTGTCACCCCGATCCAATTCTTTTTTCGAATGTCTTTCTCTTCATCTGCAAACAGTTCTTCCCTTAATTACTTCTCTTCAGCTTATCGTCATTCTCTAGCGCTTTTGAAGAATCGTTTGAAGAAATCCAAACTGATAGGATCAAACCAAGCAAAAGCCGACCAAAAAACTCCCTAAAAAATTCATTGAGCAATTCTTTTTGGAATTTGACGCGAGTACGAAGTCTGTCCAAATTTTAAAAAAATGCCAAAAAATTTAAAGTGGCAGTTTCTCCGCGGGGAACCAACTCTGTAACACTCGCTTCTAATATTCGAAGGCTTACGCCTCCCTTCGGCAGGGAAAAGATTGCTAAGGATTCAAAAATCTGTCCACATTCTGCAGCCCCAAATCATCACTTGGACCTTTCAGTAACCCCTTCCCCGGAACTCTCAGAATTTCGCTCGAGGGTTGAAAATCGAAAAGTAACAATAAGGAAAGTGATGATAGCTACTTATTTGATCGGAACCGAGGCGGTGTCTGCGTCAGAACGAAAAAAAAACAGATTTTAATGGGAAAAATTGAATCTCATGGCGTTCGATTCCTCCATTCACCACTAGTTTTTAGAAGGAAATCACAACGCCATTTTGTCAGTATCTATCGCGGGAATACGATTTGATATTCTCGCTTTTTTGATAAATACTCATGAAAATTTATTTTTCCGAACTATCATAAAAATAAAAACCATTAAGAAATTCGAGGATTGAAAGTAATAAAATAAAAGACTCGACTCATTCCTCAATTCATTAAATAAATCAATCGTAATTTTCTGTTTCCACCTTTACCATTTTGTTCTGTAGTCGATTGCGGCTGTTGTTGTTGTTGTCGTTGATGCTGCTGCTGCTTTATATCATACTGCTTCTGCATCTGATGCTGGATTTGCTCCTGCATAGCCTCCTTAACGGTTTCCTTCGAGAAGTTTGATTCCATTTGTGTGTGTTTTTGTTGCTCCTGCAATAATGCCGGCTGTGTACGTTGCTGTTGTTGTTGTTGTTGCTCTTGTTTCACATATGACTCCTCAATGATGGTTGCTTCGGCTGGTGCTATAGTTGACGGTGTTGTTGCGGTTATTGTTGCAGCAGCAGGTGAAACTTTCAAGCCAGAGCTTTTCTCCGACATATCCGCCATTTCTGTTTTTGTGTTTGTTTTTTTTTTTTTTTTTTTTTTTGGGTCCCGGGCCTTTTTCTTGCACTTTATTTTTTAACGATACGGAAACGATTTTTCCGTGTCTCAAAAATTTTTCTTCGTTTGTTTTCTTTCTACCGTTTTCTGAACGTCTTAGTGAAGAACGCTGATAACAATAATTTTTATAAAAGATTATTAATGATTGAAAGTGACTTGCGAAAATGTTGCGTAATTTTTTCTAAATTATTTATAAACAAACTTCGAAGGGAAAACAAAATTTTTACAAACATTTACAATTTGCTCATTATTCCTTTGCTAAAACGGAAATTCCGGTTGATTTTTATTGAATTTTATGGCGGAAGTTTACAAATTTTCATTTACAATCGTTATTAATTTAAGATTCGGTTTTTTACATTAAATTTTTCTATTCGAATTAATCGTTTTTCTTTATTAAAAACTTATAACATTTTTGTGCTTGCTCACTGCTCACTAAATTTCTTGCTTGTTCACTTCACAATGCACGACGCTATCTAACACTTTCGCTTCGTTATCCCGTCTGGAACTGATATCCGTAGCGAATACGAATTCTTAGTTAACGTCTTCGGAAGCTTTGAGCAGAGACCGAATAAAACTTTTAACTCTCGTTGTCGAACGAAAAACTGGGGAAGTGTTTTTCCCACCGGTCCACCCGCCGTAAATACTGCATAAAAAACAACGGTGGGCGCCATCTGTTGGAAAAATTCATGTGCAAAAAGTTTTAAGACAGCTTTTAACAATCATATTAATTGTCAACATTCCATCAATTAATACTTTAATGGCGTGGTTAATTTTGGTAAATTCAAATTGAAAGTAAATGATATTCAGTTTTAACCCTCGCAGTTCTGGTTGGTAAAATTTCAAATTTAAATTTGAATTGGTAGAAACGAATGATTAAATTTTCTAATTTTCTAAAAATCCTCTTACTATCATTACTTAATTAGAATCACTATCAATCACTACCTCTCGGTATGTACTGAGTTTTAAATTCTAATTCACTTTTCTGATTTTAGTTTGAAACTTTTAATAATTGCCTCGAGTTTCGATGCCATTTTGTAAAGACCTAAAACTATTGACACGAAGTCATTACACTTACAAATGACATGCTTGCTTGAGGATATATTTCTTCTCTAATGCAATGTGCTTTTATCTTGCCCGCAATGCTTAATTTAAATGAAACCATCCTTAAAGAAATAGAACAAAGCTTTAAACTTAACTGATATTTTGCAATTTTTATTTATTTATTTCGTTCAGTTTTACAATATTTTTTCAATATTGTCTTGCCATAAAGATATTAACTATTGTATATCTCGTTCTTTGTTCACAAAATCTTTATAAAATACGATATATTGATTTACAAATTTTCGCAATTTCTTATTAGGCTTTTCCCAACACGGACTATCTAAAATACGCCAAATGCAATATAATTAAATTGTATTCTCTCCCCCTTTAACAACACCCTTCTACGTGCAATCATGCACCAACACCAACACTATGGTGTTTGTCAAAATGGCCATAAACGATCTAATTTTCACTCAATTTAATTATACGATTTCGCGTATTTTCATGGTGTTTTTTCGAATTGTACACAATTTATTCCTTATTTACAGATTCGTAATAAGAGAAATAAAAATAAAATTGACTTGCTGTCCAAGGAATCGTGATGGATGATAAAACCATACATAAAGATTATTGAATACACTGAGGAAAAATGCTTCTTAATTAATCCTGATTTATAACTTTTTGAAAACTTTGACTTTTCCCTGGTATGAAATTAGGATTTGGTATTTTTAATCATCACTACTTTTTGCTATTTCTATGACTAAATTTACCAATCGTTTCAGTAAAGACAGAGGCAACGAATTATTTTTTCATATTTTTAATGTTTGTTCTTTTTTTAAAAAAAATAGTATTATCTTGGAGTTCAATTGCAGTAGTCGTAACAGAAGTAATAATTAATTAAAATAAATAATATACGAGAGAGATAGAGAGAGAGAGAGTGGTGAATAATAACATCTATGGAGAATGGTTATTAGCTATACACTGGTTGATGACTTATAGCATATCTTCTCTTTCACACATTTTTGCAAGAAATGCTGCAATGAAAAAGTTTAAATGGAATTAATAAAAACAACAGTAATAAATATAAAATACAAAATATTAAAAGTCTAAGCAGTTTCACCCGCAGTAGAGCGAAATAATTAATGGCAAATTTTTTAAGTGTAATAGAGAGTAAAACTCTATACACACCACTTATTATTGCCTAAGCGTTAGCGTTAGCATTAACGTTGCCCCGTTTATTTTCAGCATCATTTTATGGGAGACTTAAGAAAGAAACTCGAAAGATTGACCACTTGTCCTTGTATGTCAACGCGTTTGACATTTACCAATGTGTTAGACTGTCATCTTAATATTAGACCGTATCGTATCGCAGCAAAAAGTCGCAAATATGAAATATTATAGTATATCAATAAACGTTTTTCCTTCATTATTAAAGGGGAGTGTTAAAAACAGTTGTCAGGGATGAATTATTTACAATTATTTAGGAAATATTTTTCCTTGGCTAGGACAGGATTCAAAGATAGGAGGATGTTGTGAAACAACATTGAAAACAATTGAACAGAAAATGTTTACTCACACGTATTGGTTAATTACACTAAATTACTTACTGCTTATTCGAAGGCTATCGGATCACTCATCATTTTTTTGACGAATTCTGTACGACAAATGTAGTGCGGTCGATGCGATCGCATTTGTGGGTGTGCGGTGGGAGACAAATTCGACATAAAAAGTGCATTTCGATAACATTTTGTGCGTATGGTGCCGGATTGGTAGATAATTGGATATTTGGGTGTGTGTATATATGTGTGCGTGGATATGTGTATGTACATGGAGAACATACAACACATATTGACATGTAAAAAGGAAACAAATGGATTACGAAATTAATATTTGATTAATTTCCTTACTAAATATCATCATCAAATTATTTAATTTTTTGATAAAATATCACTCACGGGAATATGGGATCATGCCATCATCATCCTCAGGTGGCATGCAGTCGGCAAAAAGTTCCTCAACCTGATCATCAGTCATTTGTTCACCTAATCAACAAAAAACAAAAACAAACGTAATAATATTAATAATTTTAAACCATATAAATGACAATGTGTAGATCATAATGACCGTCGCGACTTACCCAAAGAAAGGAGGGCATGTTGCAGTTCAGCCAATAGCATCATGCCGTTCTCATCTTTATCGTATAATTTTAAACATTCAATAAAATCTTCATAACATCCTTGTTCTTTTTCCTTTTTGACTTGTGAGTAGATCGGGAGAAATTCGGCCATGGTCAACTTCTTCTCGTTGCGCTTTTTGGTACCACCCATCTTTTCGACAAGCGCCAATGTTGGATTCAGATTCAGCGCACGCAGAGCATCGCCCAAATCGACGGCATCGATACCTTCGTTGGGACTGCCCATGATTTCGAAAACGAATTCAACATCTAGATTAAATAATAAAAATAAATAAAGCAAACGCTAATCATGCGATTAAAGTCCATTTTAAATAGTCCGATCCATAGTTTAAAATTTTATTGATATTTGAATGTTTTCTTTCGAATTTCAAGCCAATGAAATCCGTTCAAAATTCTTCTTCTTGGCATTTCAAAATTTTATAATTATTATTATCAAATTAAATTTAAATTGTATAAATTTCAATTGTATTATTGAATAAATTTATATTCTAATTTTATATTGTGATTCATAAAAGTAGGTCGCAAAAAATTGGCAACCCTGAATTGGCATCAATGGACAATTCAATATACTTTAGAAAAAGCCCGAGCACAATTATTTACTTATAAAAATAGCTTGACCTTAGACCAACAATTTCCTTTCCACAATTACTGACGAGCTGTAAGCTGTAGATTGTGGTTTGTGGAATATGACAGACCGAGAAAGTATTGCCAGATCAAAACACATAATATGCACATTTTTAAAATATTTAACAGAAAAGAGAAAAGAATGTGGCTTAACTGAGATAATAAAGACTTATTTATGTGCAATGTGCATACATATGTATCGTATAAATCGCATATAACGTATATATGCAAAATATATATGCATGTGCCTTCAAGTAATTCGACACCCGAAATTTCGCAACACGAATACGTCCCGTTTCCCGAGGCACATTGACATAACCGTTTTACATACATATAATCATTTTGTTTTTTCACGTAGAAAATAAAATATCCAAATAGCCAAAATTAGACATGCGTTCGGATCGGTTCGTGATGATTCGTTTCGACCGTCTATTATTCAAACGAAAATATATGGCCACGACTGATATGACATGAATATGAAGTATGATATTTTGTTTATTATATAGAAAAATTTGTCAGTTTATTTTTGTGCTTTAAAAATAGCTCACTTAACGACATACATGCACGTGAGAAAATTTGAATACAATTTCGTAGAAAACAATTTCAACTGGAAGCACTTTATAGAACTTTTTCACTAAACCTTTAACCGTTTTTGTGCTTTATTTATTCGTGTTTTTTTTTTCTTCATTAGAATAACTACGGGTCCTTTGGAATTTATTATTAATTTTATTTAATAAAACAAATTTAATTTTAATCTTAATTTTTGTTTGTTATGCAATTTCCTTTGTCTTTATTTCATTCGAAGAAGTTATCCTTTATTTTGTCTTATTTTTTAGCCTCTTGCTCTTTAAAGTAAATATAGATTATTTCCTCGTTACTTCTTGAAGTCTTGTATAATCGTTGAATTGATTTTAAGGTTAGAATTTCACATTTTCATTTGAATTAATGCAGCATATTTTATTCTGAGTTTTTAATCCAAAAATTGAAAACTTACTTTCGATTTCACGTTTGGGGATATCGGCCTATAAATCATTTTGCAAAAGAAAGAAAAAAAGAAAAATTATACATTTTAATAATTGAATTAAAATTTTTATTTTTTCATTTTTTTTAATTTTCTTTTTTTCAACGGCAAACTTATTTTTAAACACAAATTCCGGGACATCCTTTACTCACCATTTTGTCTATTGGATGAGAAGAATCAACAACTAACTTGCGGATGAGCTCGGTCTCGACTGAACGCTATTCTTCAGCAACAGATCGCGAATGTATCTCATAGGTTAACATGTTGTCATGATTTTCCCAATTTTTCATCGGCGAACGCATATACAAACGCAGCTGCCCATACGAATGCAAACATACTCGCAAACGCACTCACACTCCGTTAACTATGTTAACATTAATTCATTTTCCTCTTTACTTATTAATGTTCTCTTCTTTCTTCCATACTGCACACTTATACGAAAGCCTTCCTTCACTTGACCCTCGATTCTAACGCCCCCACATTCCCTTCATCCGCCCCCTCCAACCAAGATTTCCTTCCACTTCGAACGTACACACACGTACGTTCAGACAGTTTTCCCCCAAAATGCTATTTCTTCATCTTAGCCGTTGTTATTCCTTCCGCTTTCTATAAGTTTTATAATCATCTCACCGGACGGATTTATGTATGTATGAATAAGTATGTGGTTGCGTGCCTATGAATATTAGTACATTCATCACATTAGCATTTGTTCTATTTTTATATTATCTACAAAACTATAAGAAATATTCCACGTCGCATCTTCGACCATCAATAGACAGTGTTGAATATCATAATAGATTATAAATTTTCTATCCGACATATTTATTTTCAAATTCAACCTCTCTTTCATCACAAAAAACTGGTCGAAGAGTCAGTTCTATTCTTGCATTTGTTTGTTGGTTTGTTGCCATTTAGAATATTGCTCTCATCTGACGAAATATTTTTATTCAATTACAAAGAACTAAACAATTTTCATTACAAATAGATTTTTGGTTCCTATCCGTAGATAGAATTCGACCCTGATTTGCATAATTAGTTCAATAAGCGGTCTGCGCCATTTTCTATTAAAGAATTTATTTATTTCTTTTCAATATTTGCTTCTGGCAATGCCTAACGTTAAAAACGCTGAGAGATAATTAAACAGAAATTTTAAATTAAATAGTCAGAATCATCGAATTCAAAAAAGAATATAAAAAAAATGCAAATACCAAAAATATTTTTTTATGCTTTTAGAAAGAGGGCGCGGGGTCTCCAATGTAAAAGTTCTAATATTTTTTGTTAATATATTTAATTTTTATGTATTTATATCGTGTCGCTTGGCTTTAACAATTACACGGAAATAACTATGTCATCAATTGGTTTCTAGGAATTCGTACAAATTTGAGGTCTTCTGTTACATCGAAGATATTTCATTTTCGCGGAGTACAATTTATGAACTTTTATTAAAACATGGTAAACAAAAAGAAACAAGTTTTTACATTATATTCATCCTTGCCCATATCGATGACGACCCGGTTTATCCACCATTACTTTAAAAGCGCCTTCGTATTTGAAATACGAAATATTTTTAATTCAATATTTTCATTTTGCAAAACTACAGACATTTTTCTTCTACCGGACAGGGGAAAATAATTCATCAGAATCAGTCGAAGCCAGTAAAAAATTAGGTCGGTTTTTCTTCCAAGCACGATATCTTTTGTGCACGCATATTTCAATTACGTAGAAGAATTTATTCAATTTCCGGAAAATTAATTTACGCCCGTTAAATTTAATTCCACTTTAGTGGTTGAATTTAACTTATTTTAAACGGAGCTAATATATGTATATATATTATTATATTTATATTATATTATTATTTATGTTATTTATTTATGTCATATTATATTAATATATTTATATTTTTATATTTGAAATATTTCGAATTTCCTTGAAGAAATTATAAAAACGAGAGTTTACAAAAAATCGCTTCACAATAAAATGAACCTTTACGGTAAACAATGAAATGGAAATATGACAACTTAAAAGATAATTTAAAAGACCAGAGTGCAATATGTAAATGGACAGATTATAGTAGATGATATCTGCGGATATTTTCAAGAAATCAATTATCTGTTTTAAAAGGATTCTAAATTAAAAGCTTTTTTCTAAAAACAATGCTTTTGTTTTAAAATATATGTACATTTATACACACATCCATACGCACATAAATATACACATATACACATACATGTATACATATTAGAGAGCTGCACAAGACTACACAAAGGGAAAGAGCAAAAAGCCAACAACACTGCTGAAACGGGAAGTGTAATAAAAAATGTCTTCAAAGAACAAGACGTGACGACAAGAAAGCCGATGACAGACATTTTCTTTGTTGTATACACAATTACCAAGGCAAACAAAGTCGCCAACAATTGTCCTTCTTGACAATGGATTCTTAGATTCAATGGATTCTTTTATTTAGAATCTAATACATTTATGTACACTTCGTATGTATGTTCTTCTTCATTGAGGATGATAACAAATACTGAAGATATAATATAGAATGACAGATTTCTGCCTTGTGCTTAACGTGCACGCCTGCCATGATGGCTTAAGTGCACGGCGGGCCATCCCGCACGGGGTTGCGAGTACGAACTCTGTGAACGTACTTTTTATGATTATCTGGCGGCAACCGCACCCACTTCGCTTACGGCAGCCAACCGTAGCTTTGTCGTGTACCTGTGGAAGCCTGTGTGTGGCAGGACATTCCTCGCAGGTTACTAGTTCGGCACTATCTAAGGCCTTGTGCCGGCTGGGACAACACCGGCACTTGAGTTGACGGAGGTCTGCCTCCTCGCGCAACTCTCGCGGAGACTCATGGTCTCTACCCGCGTATTTTTGGGTGGCAACCACAGCCACCACGAAGCTCCCACTAGGGGGCCTACCCACGATGCACTATCTTTGTGGGCTTTATATTTAGCGGGGTTGGAAAGACCCCTATGCAATGTGCATCACCCGTGGTACCGCTTTATAGCCTTCGGTGAGGCCTCGGAACCAGGGTGCAGCTTTAGCTCTTGGCTAGTGAACCAGCTTGCACTCTGGTCACTGCCATTTTGTCGCCCACACCACGACGGGACTGGCACCCGAAATATAGAATGACAACAACAACTAGCACTTGTATACAAGAGCCGTCGCCGGCAAAATGTGTCCGTATAAAATAGAAAGCAGAAACAGCTTTCCCTCCACGCCATACATCTCTCGATCCACTAAAGCCTTTATATTGCCATTATAGCATCCATTGCTTTGCTTGTTTCATTGTCTATACCACAATATTGAGACTGGTTCAATATCGCCTGTGTAGCAACGATGTTCTATATAACATCAAAGCAAACACCGCTGGCAAGGGCAAGGAAGATTTTTTCGAACCTGAAATTGTATTTTTTGTCATCTTGTGCAGCTCTCTACATGCATACATATATGTATAAAAAGGCACACACGTGCAGAATTATATGTGGACATATAGTCCGTGTATAAATCAAGCATGCTTGTTTGTAAAAATAGTGCATTGAAATATACATATGTCCTTCTGTGTGTATAATCTTAATCAATGACACATAGTCCTCAATTGGAAATCTAACTCGCGAGAAACCTGGAGAATCCGATAACTTCCAAAATAGCATGAGAAGAAGCTTAATTGTAAGAAAATTTAAATTTTTTTTCGATTTTTTACTCATCGTTTTCCTACGAGGAATTTATACCTTCACAAACACTTACATGTCGCTGACCTTTGTTCTAAACTAATGAAAACCAGACCAATGTTCTCCGTGACCCAGAATTGTTGGATGGCTTTTACAGGCACAGACACAATCATGTATATGAAATTGAGGAAATCTCTGCACTGCCCCCAATACCCCAATTCCGTGATAAACTTTCGATATTGTTCTTATTGTTGTTGTTCTTTGCTAACAGCTGTTTAGATCCATGAATGAAAACAACACTCATGCAACAGTTGTCAAAAGCTGATACACACACACACTTTAAATACATTCGCTTTCACTCAGACTCTCCCCTTTATCTTTACGACTAACTCTGAAAAACAATAGAGTTTTTTTACTGAACAGATGATGGATAAATGACTTCATTCATTGTCATTCCATTAAATGTATTTATTTACGAACCGAGATAGAGAAAAAGATGACCATAAAATTCTTACTGTTGTAAACGCAATGTTTTGGCGTAACAACCCTCATTCGTGAGAGCTTTCCATGGAGGCTAGGATATACAGGATATACAGGGTAATGGAGGTGAATTTATGTCAAGAGAATAAAATTGTGTAGAATTAATATAAATAATTCTTTTCAAAAGATCTTTTCGTTTTGATAAATAATTGTGAAGGGTGAATTTTTCAATACTATATGCATGTAGGGCATATGGGTGCTCTCAAGAAAAGATATAAGGTAATCATGTCAGAATAAAATACGCAAGAAAACAATATAAGAATTAGCAGAGAATGATGAATATTATGATAAAACATTATTAATATTTTTTAATAAAAGTTCATTCCAATACATTTGTGTTTTCTTGTTTGAAAAGAAATACTTTTTTGAATTGGTTTGGTTTTTCTGTATCCTGTATATTTTATCCTGTATTCTGTATCCGTGCATTTCCCTCCATGAAGTGTTTCGGCCATGGCTCGATTCTCTTATCCGTCTGGTCTTAGTTGCATCCGAACCGCTCGACTGTGCGTTACCTTCATCAAATCACGATTCCGCGCCGTTAACCATAAAACCGTTTCTTCCAATTAGAAGGTAAATGTGCAAAGAATCCCCATGGCGGAATTAAAAGCAGAACAATATTGTGTGCCAACAATTAAGAACGCAATGAAAAAACCAAATATAATTAAGTGGCCAAACCCATTTTTTCACAATACTAAATGTTATTTGTTGGGTGTGCATCCGTCGATTGTTTTCGAAACGATAAGCGCCGTAAATGATAAAGTCCTTTCGTTTACTTCTCTTAATTGCTTCGCGTCTTTATTAAGTGATGAAATTTAATCATACAATTAATAAAAGGAAATTCAAGAAGTTTTTTGAGTTTAGATTGCGATGAAATATTTGATGATTATATAATCATTGATGGAATATGTGAAAAATTTTCACCAAGATGGTGGATACTGAATTTCGTGTGTATTCGCGGAGCAAAAGATGCGGAGTCTGCGTTCTCGCAGGATAATCACTTTAAAATATAAACAGCTGTTATTCTATTTATCGGCCGTATGTGGGTGCCCGAGATAATCATTGCCGACATTTCTGCATCATCCACTTTCGTCCTTTTCCGGGGTCGGGATGAAGGGAATGTTACAGCGTGACTATGCGGTGCAAAAATCGATTGCATTTTGTTTACAATCATTTTAAGCATCCATTTCATGGTCGGATCTTAATAAAACTTTATTATTCATTAGCGTGTCTGCGCACATGCAAGCACTTGTTGCTTTCCATCTTTATATACAGATGTATTTATGTATGTATAGAGGACATCGGTTTGCTTTTGTATATGTGGGTTATTATCTGACATCTGGGACGTACTCTTTTGTAGAAATCATGCTCTTCGGTATAATATCCTGAAAATATTTTTATTGGATGTCTTAATATCTTGATTCACAGACTATCACAGACTCGCTTTTGTTTTGCTTTTGTTTTTACAACGCAAAAAGCCGGATATTTTTCACAAAAAAAATAAGGAAGAAATAAATGTTTTTTTTTTTGAATGTAATTTATTCCTTTAGGAACTGACTTAATATTTTACGTGTTTGACGTTTTCAACTTAAATGACCATTATATGATCATCAATTCAAACCAAGCCTTTCTACTTTAATTGATTGCGATTTTGTCTTCACAAACAACAAACATTTTCTCTCAATTAATCTCTTTCGTCAATTGAAAATATGGTTTAATTTATGTTTTCAATTTTAATTGAAAACAAGGTTTTAGCGCATATACATTTTCTCAAAGTTACGAGATATATAATTTACATCCGATATTGGAAAACAAACAACTATTTATTTCTTTAAAATTTAGCAGAAGCATTTGCGGTAATATCCTTAAACCGTTGTCCGCGGACTCCCTCAGATCATTTTACATTGCTATTAATTTTGAAATCTATTAATACCGGATTTATCTTTTGTCATACTCATTTTAATTGACAGCGTGATGTCAAATGTAAATTTGTATTTTAATAAAATTCAATAAAATCTGTCTACTCGTAAATATGGTAACAACAACAACAACAACGACAGCCACAACGAACAACAACAAACAAAACAATCATGATAATGAATTCGATATTGATCAGAATAATGGTATGCATGACTTGGGAGTACCGATATCGATACAAACATTTCTATGGCGTCAAATTGCTCCATTCATACGACCCAAATTAGGAAAACTCCACGAAGCCAGTTGTATGGTAAGTAGGACCCGATTCGTTCTTCACAATTTACTAATTAGTAAATTCTATAAGTCACACTTAAAATCAGTAAATGTCATTGAATAATTCATCGTTTCAAACGTTCCAAACGTTTCAAAGAAATGTCAATTTTTATTGCTTTAAAGCAATTATAAACGTTGTAGATTTTTGTCTGCTGTAAATAAAGCTGTAATTGGCTATATGTCAAAATCTTATGTATTTGCTGACAATTGAATGACTAAAATAGGTTAACCCATAAAAGTCATTAATTTGTCCTCTGTTCGGTCACTTCGATGAACTCTCTTAAACTCTCTTAAAGACGCGAGTTTTAGGATTAGTTTCAAAAGAAAATGTATGTGCAAACAATTGCGGTTTGAAGATTTCAACTATACTTGTCACCTGTTGAATCCTTCAATATCACAATGTACTACTTGTCAATGTCAATAAATTCTTGGTCTTATTCTGGATTTTTTTTTAAAGATTCGTTTTATGTCTTTTGTTTTTTAAATTGCTTTCACAACACAATACTGTACAAAACATCCGTATATGTACGTCTCAACGCAATGTGTATGACTTGTATAACATTTTTTTTTGTAAATTCGATGTAGTTTTGTCAACACGCGCCAGGACATCATGTAAGTCTTTTCTCACAAAAGAACTTAAGGAGTTCTATTATTGTTAGAATATTGTAGTGTACTAAATACAATTATGTCATTAATTTCGATCTATATTTTTATCTGGTTCAATTTTTGTTTTATTTTTAAAAAATCGCTCCTTTGTGAATTTTAAATTTCAGCAATTTATTTACTAATTATAATATTCTACATAATTTTTTTTTTGCTTTTTTATTAAATGTATTGCAATTATTTTTATTAATGTAATTAATTTGTGAAATGTATTTTTGTAGGTGTGTGTGGGTGTGGGTGTGTACTTCGTTCATTATGCTCATTTTTAATTGCTTTGATATTTAAAGAATTTGGAGAAGATAAAATTTTTCGATATTTAAAACGCTTTTTTATTTTAAACAAATTAAAATAAATAAATTGAAGGCTTCTTCTTCTGGGAATTTTCACTTATATGAATTTTAATTTATTTTACACGCTTATTTTATTTTATGCGCTATTTATTAAATTTTGCCATTACTTCAATGCATTTATTTATTTCATAGAAATGAAAAAAAATATTTCTTAATTTTGATATTTTATTAAATAATTAAATTCTTTTCCCTTTTTTGAAATCAATTGAATCAAAGGAATCTAAAGAGGCATGCAAGGTAATTAATCTATGAAAATAATTATTTATTGTGTTATATCCAGATGAGCAAACGGGCCATCAACTATTCATACATATCTTCATGGCTTACATGAAAAAATAGACAATCACCGCTTTGACTTTTCTGTCTTCTCCCCCAATGAAATAGTCCTTCGAAAAGGTTCTTGTTCAGAATATTCAGTTTGGTCTTTCACCGCCTCTCACTAAAGCTCTGGGAGCTATACCACGTTGGCGCCTATTGCAAGCCGCTCTGCCGCATGTTATGCATTGTGTGGCCGCATTACTGCATAATCGAGTCAAGGACATGCAAACAATAGGCGCTGTTGAGACCAAACTACTCTACACCATGCAATGGATACTCCTTTATGCTGCTGAAGAATGCGCAGATGATGATGGTGGTAAAGGGAATGTAGATGATAAAGAGAACCATACGAAACAAAAATCCGTGGAGAAATATTTATTTTCAGTGCCCACAATAACTGTAAGAAAACTAACTATTGTATACAGTTGAATCCTACCTATTTCGTCACTTTTATTCATCACTCACTTTACTTCGTTTCACTTTCAGCTCTTCGTGTATTTATTTGCTCCCATTATTCATCATTTGAAAGAATCGGATTTTCAAAATTTCCGTTTAGAAAATGGCATAAGATTATGGCAGGGCATGTGGGAAAATCGTGCACCAGGCGCGCCATGTTTTACTGCGCCCGTGAAACCAAAAGCTCGCAATCTCTTATGTGCACCATCACCAAAAGGCTCCATCGATATTATGACAACAAGTATGACTTCCAAGTAAATTCTAGACTTCGGTTATTTTCATTTACATAATTTAATAATGTCTAGGGAAATCTTCAGCGTATGCCGATGCAAATTTTATGTCTCCAAAAGGAGAATCATCGCAAAGCATAACAAACTCAGAGAGTATGAGACCGGAAGAGGATGTAAGACGTGATATTAAGAATATTGATTCATTGACGTTACTTCACATATAATGACGTTACGGACTATAATGAATCATCGATTCTGTTTATTTCGTAGGGTTCTTGGGTTTCATCGCCAAAGGATTTTGTATTCCCCGAAACCATTCCCGAAGAAGCGTCGAGCGTTGAAGAAGAGCGTGTGGTTATCTTTCGTTTACCCTCTGCTCCTTATCTAATGGATACATCGTTTTTCACTGTAAAATATTTATCATAATTTTTATCAAAGTCCTTTTTATTCAATTATTAGAAATTCTTTTATGTAGGCTGACGCCAGTCTGTTGCAAGAGTCTCAAAGTAGACGCGGTAGTAAACAATCTACGTACTCCCGAGAAAGAGATAAACCCTCAACAAAATTTGAATTCGATCAACAAGAACTAATTCGAGGAGCATCCCAGAGGCGTGTCAAAAGTAGTTCGTCAACGGAAAAGGAATCTGATATATCCGAACGTTCCGATTTGTTTAAGACGGATGTTTCGGCAGCAACGTTCTTGGATGTGGCGGTATTGCGATGTTTGTTCATTTCACATTGGCAAGAAGAAGGAATATTCTGGAGTTTGCAATATTTGTATAATAGGTAACAGATTTTGAATAATATAATTTTTGATGGCTACTCGATCATCTAAACACAAACGCTAGACTAAACGAAATTGGAGACGAGTGTGCTATACCTTCGCAACAACCACGCAAGCGTTCTAATTCATTACCTATACCACAAATTGAAGTGTCACTCTATCAAGGACCCGGAAGCAATAGCCGCGATAGTCCGAGTGGTAGCTCCCTAGCGAAAGACTATATCGATATTCCCGAACCACCCCCCGTATCCACCTGGCAGCAACCTATCGGTAAAGGAATAAATAAAGTTCTAATCAAATATCTTTACAAACATTTTCAATTTTCTCAGAAGAATCTAGTGCTCCAACAACTGAACGTCACGGCAGCGAAAAGAAGAAGCGTGTAAAAATGGCCGACTTAAGGACATTCGTTGAAACGAAAATGTTTTCGAAATCCGAGAAAACTCTGGAAAAAGTAGGAATAGATACAAATATTAACGGCAAGCGACCACTGCATCATGCAGTAAGATCCTTACTGAGACAACTAACTTCCTGCACCGCTAAATCCCATTCAGAATCCACTTAATCCTTGTATGATGCACGCTTAAATTTTTACTAAAATTCAATTAATTTTTCATTCAATAAGAAAACAACTTAAATCATTGCACGTATTCTCAATCTGGAATCCTTGCATGAATAAAGCGCTAGGGAGAATACATTTCACAAAAGTCATATTGAGATTAATTCCTTTTTTCAAATCCAATACATTAATATTGTAAATATTATTTTATTTCTTCCAAAAGATCGAATACAAGGATGAGAACATATTTCTCCCTGTTCATCTAGCGATCCATTTACCCCCTCCACTCCCCCTCCTCCCGCCAGAGTGCGTGTATGTGCGGTATATTCATTGTACACTCACTATAAGATCACTTGCTTGCTGTTTGTTGTTTTCAATAATTATATAGTTGTGCAATTTCTTTCGGAATTATCTAATGTTAAATTTTTATATTATTTATATATATTTTATACCATTTGTTTCAAGGATTGTCATCGCAGTTTGGATACGGGAGAGAAAAAATTATCACGATCTGCCTCAGTGATCACACGAGAACCAGCTAGTAATTTAATTAAAGGCAAAAGTATGCCAAGCTTAAGGTAAATTCTTCCTATATCCGTCGCCAATTACGAGATACATATAACTTTCGTAGCTTTTATTCCGCCATTAAAAATAATATACACTTTTTCAAAAAAATTCATATATTATTTCTATATAATCGGCCCTATGTTTTATATAACAGCTGCTATTTTCAATAAATTAATAAAGACGAAATTATTTAATCCATTAATTATTAATAAATTTGTAGAAATAATATTAATTCATTTATTAAGTATGAAAAGATTAACCGACGCGGAATTAATTAATTCACTGAGATTAAACAAATTAATAAAGACGAAATGAATTAACTAAATATCTATTAACAATATTAAAATAATAGTGAAATTATAATTTATTAATTATTAACATTTTAATAGAGACGAAATTAGTTAAATCCATCAATAATTAACAATTTAATAGAAGCGGAATTAGTTAATTCATTGATTTTAAATCAGTTATAGTCGAAATTAATTGATAAATAATCTATAAACAAATTAACAATGGCGAAATTAATTCATTTGCCAATTATTCATATAATCATATCATCGAAATTAATTATAGCATTAATTATTAACAATTTATTTGAGACGAAATTAAATAATTAAATTATTATTAACAATTTAATAGATTATTAACGATTCAATCATTATTAGCAATTGAAATAATGTGAAATAATTATTTACAATTTAATTAATTCATTCATTCATTTCACACAAACTAGCATGACAAAATTAACTAATTAATTAACTATTAACAAATTCATAATTGGAAAATTAATTCATTCATTCATTTTTAACAAATTAATAATTAATACAAACTAATGAATTAATACAGATAATTTCAATGCGATGCCTAAGGACTTATGAAGATTCTTTCGAATAAGTCACATCATTATAGAAATTTTTAATAGATTTATTTGATCACTTTGCACTTTAAATATCTTTTTAATGAAATTATAATTTGTGAAATAGTCGAAAATAATAATCATACTTCCACATATTAAAATAACCGATAATTAATTGTATTTTATTATTATTTTATTATTTTATTATACTTGAAAAATCTACAAATCTAAATTTAGTATATATTTAATAAATCCATCTAATAATTTATAACGCATTTAATTTTTCACCAGCTGTCTCCTCGATAGCGGGTAAGTCGCTTTGCGTGTGTTATGCACTCGAAAAAATTAATACACTGTAAACAATTAATAAACTCTAAAAAAAATTTTGTGAAGTTACTTTACTGATTTTTACACAAAAAAACTCTGATAGATAAAGAATAACGCATGCAGTCTATATTTGGGATTATAGACTTTGAAAGGAATTAGAAAATAGAATTTGAAGTTCTTTGGAATGAGAAAATCTTGAGGAAATATTTCAATAAGAAGAAAGTATATTCTGTATGTCTCTTGTTCTTGTTTAACAACAAATCTTTTTAATGATCTTTAATTACATTAGAGTTAATTTTATATAATATTCACACTATGCAATGTTAAGCGGTATACAGTTTTTCCTATATGGTCATGGTTCAGAAGTTATATCACAGACTGATTATTTTTTCAATTTATCGAAAATTTAATTGAATAGAATTTTCATTACGAAATTTTAAGGTTCCAGATATTTTTTTTATAATATAAGGTAATATAAAATAGTTGATTATATGACACATTATATAAATTATATAAATTTTAAAAAAATTTAAATTTAAAAAAAAGAATATATTTGTATAGCTTAAACAACTCACCAGAAAAAATACTTTTCAGAAAGTGTTTCAGAAAGTTTTTGTGAATTTAAAACTATCATATCAATCAGTCTGCACCATTATCGATTAAATCACTTTAACATGGCTTATTTTTTTTCACGGCGCTTCTAAATCTTTCACTAAATCTTTTCACTTGTATAAAATTTTCGATTTTCTCTTTTATTAATTTCCTTTGCACGCCCATTTCATTAACCACCACTATTGTGCACGTGAACAATATTCAAGATTTTACAGGTATGTCGAGCCTCCGAAAGTCTTACGTTCCTCACAATCTTCAGGACCACGTACAAATTTCTATCCACGAAATCCAATAATTACCGTAACCGAGCACACACCGACACCTTCGCCAGATTATCTAAAACGTCAAGTGTGTATGATTTCCATTTCAATTATTCCAATTATAACGAACCATAACTTTTAGAGTTCGGTTGACTCTCAGTTGGATGCTATCAGTAATGGAGGAAGTCTGAGCGGACCGACTAATGATCGAAATAACGGCTTTCGCTCTCGCATGCCACGCTCGCACACCGATTCAAACATCGATTATACGGGAGTAGATGAATCTGAAGCACCCGGTTCGTCATTTTATATAACGCGAGAGGGCGGTCTCGACTACGAGATTGTTTTACTAGCAGTCTATAACGTATTCAAGCGTGATGCAAACGTTTGCTCCCAACGAGTACTGGAGGCTGGTTTAAACGTTACCGAATTGCTTCTGGATTTAGGCGTAATCAAATTAGGTGAGCACGCACACGAAATAACGATGGGCATTGTGTGTAAGGCTCTACAAAATTTGGGTTGCCCACACGGATGCTACGAAGGTGGGTCAAATTGTTTGAAAAATTATCTGATATCATTTTATATTTACAATATTGTTGTGGTTATTGTTGTTGTTGACGAACGGACACAGGTGCCCGTGGACCCCTTTCGGACTTTCTTCGTGCTCAATGTCAGAAAATACTTGCAAGAATGTTGCGTCAAACAAATGCTCGTACCAGACGATACCTTCAAAACATGGTCAAAACAGCCCAATTGAATGAGCTAATAAATTTTTTCCATGCTTTTGCCGCCTTCTGTGTGGATCCGAGTTCATTGCTGTCGCCCTTAAGTGAGTTCCTTAAATGCTTACGTTTATTTTTAATGAAAGACCTTAAATAATGATTAAAGACTCAAAAGTACTGTAGTAGAAATTGAGTGGTATTGAAAAGCTGAGAGCGTCTTCTACCAATTTCAAACCCCCAACACTCATTAATTCCCTCTGTTAGCATGACCCAACCTACCTGGCCAAATGCTGATTATATCCGTCCCCTATGCAGAATATAGTACACGGAATATCCTGTCAAAAATTCGTTAATTTCAAATTGAACGCATGCTCCATTTCTTTTTTAATGAAGTACTTCTCAAGCCTTTATCACTTTGGCTCTTTACCTACTCCCACCACAAGAAAATCCATTTTGTTATTCTCATTTACGAATTTACGAAAAACTAACTAAACCTTCCACTGGATATGAATGTTATCTACACCGATATTGATGGTATTCTATCATAATCAGGCGATCAAGGCGGTTACGCAACGAATTTCAGCAATGGTCTAAGCGGTACACCGGAAGCTCTCGTGATCGCAGCCATTTTCAAACTGCTGGTTACACGATTTGTCTTGGCCTCCAAGGAATTGAAAGCACCAGAAAATTATATGGTCTATAATGATGTAAGGCAGCTGATTACGTACGTGAAAGGAGCTCATGGTGGACCATTCAGAAGAGTAGCTTTGAGCGGTATTTTGGCAGTAACAACACGTCCACATAAAAAGGGCCCACCACTACAAACAACCAGAGTTATCAGGTATGGAAAAATTTTTCATATTCTTGTTTTCTCATACAATATTTGCTAGCCGTAACAAAAGACGAAGAGAAGGAAGCACCACATACTATTCAATTGTTTCTAATTTTTTGTTACGAAATTGCGATAATAAAATTATTTCTAATTTTAGACATATCCCGCAAACTGATTTCGCGCAAACGAATCCAAATGACGATAACCGCAGTCAACGTCGTTTTCTTCTGAAGAAACGCAGCACATCCTCCGCATGTGCCGTGGTAATATTTTATAATAAAATATATAACCAATTCAACGATCCCCATCCAATGATGTCCTTAACAATTGTTTTTAATTAGAGTCTTCTTGAAACAGAACCATGTGAGGAACATTATAAATCCAGTCAATCTCCCTTAAGCAATTTCCGCCGTCGTACGACCGGTATTCGACCCACCCTAACGCCTCGACACAGTGAACGTGCTCTCCTCTCGGACTCGACTTCTAGTTCGGAGCGGACTTCGTTGGGGCGTCTAAGTGGTTTGGTGCGTTGGTTTCGCGGCACTCCGAAAGAAGCTTCCTCGATCGATTTAGAGATTGGTTCATTAAATCCCGATATGACTTCAACTTTTATACGTCACGCTTCGCTAAAAATACAGAGAGGTCGCACGAGTGATGGTATTGGTCGATCCATTCAACGCGCCAAACGTCGTGTTGAGAGGCGGCTTAATCGTTTCGGTGTAATTGTTAAGGGTAAGAAGAAGGGAGGTGGCACCGAAGAAACTGCCGATCTAAGTCGCCGCAGTTCGTCCGATCTATACGATGGTCCTCGCGATTCAGAGATTGTTGTATTGAAAGAACGTCGTTTAATACCAATCGCACCCGTTCAGGAAGGTATGCAGCGGCTTTCATTTCTCCTGGAAACCGTCGCTCCCGGTTCGTTCCCGGATCCTCCGTTAGTGGCAGCAATGTTAGATTTGGTAGGAGAGAAATCAGTTATTATAAATATCAATATTGAAAGATTACTTACGTTATTAAAATGCTTTTAATACTATTTACTCTTCTACTACCTTTTTTAGCCACAAGCACCGCTTGTAACTCGTGCAACGTTCCTTTTGGAATGTGCGCATTTTGTACACTTGTGCAATAGAGGCCAGTGGCCGATTTGGATGAAACAAAACGTAATTCCGGGCTACCGGCATTCGGGGACAAATATTTCGCAAACTAAGCAAAACCCTTCAAGTTCTACCGGTACAACGAGAAGGGCTCACGCTCTGCAAAGAGCCGCTGGGAAAATGTTTCATCAGGTAAGTGTTAGAAAGCAGTGAAAGGAAAAAAGCGCAGCGAAAGAGAGTAAAGCCTCGTTTTCTTCCTAAACAAATTAACGCAATTTATGAAACAAATTGTTTAAATATGTTGAACGTTAACTTAAAAAACCCACCGACGAGGATGGGATTCGAACCCACGCGTGCAGAGCACATTGGATTAGCAGTCCAACGCCTTAACCACTCGGCCACCTCGTCACATAATGAAGTTTGACAGACACAACAATTAAGCGAGTTCTACATATTTTTTTAATATTTAATATTTCTTTACATTTTTACATCTTTTCACATTTTTATTTTTATATTTTTAATCATTCAGATTTTTAATCATTTATATTTACAAATATTTCCATTGAAAATTTGCTTCAGTGGGCTGAAATGCTTGGTGCTCGTCTGGAAGAATTGCTTTTCACTGAAAGAATGGCTTTTGAAACCATCGACGCCAATTTAGACGACGCTGAACGTCAACGCGAGCTTCTACAACAAGACGAAGAGGAGGATTTTTTGGATGAATCATGCGTGAATCCTCACGGAAATGATTGCCCACATGCTCTGAAATTGATAGCGTGTGTGTTATTATTCGAAATTACTACATTCCTTCGTGACACCTATCAAACTCTACCAAAATCTTCAAAATTACAACACAAAGAAAAACCTGCTCCCTGGGAAAAAGTGTACCGTGAGGCGAATCGTCGATGGTCAATGGCATTAAGTTCAATGGGTCACTCGCAGACCTCGGCACAAAGTTTACAATCGATTGCAGCTGGAAATGATGGTGCCGGTACGGCTAATTGAATTAATTGTGTGTACATTTTTTCTTCTTCATCTGCTTCCTTTTTAAAGCAGGCGTTCAGACAGAGCGAAAAATCTCTTTTGTACTTCACGAGCCCGACAACGAATCCGAAAATAGCAGTAACACAACAGTTACGATGCAAGGAGAAGACGGTACGAAAATGCTCCAAATGCAAAAATAATTTTACCAATTATAAATTATTTAGGTCAACGCCGTCCTGCTGCAGGAGTAAGACCATTTCTATTACGACGCGGCACCGCTACAACAACTGGAGGTTCATTCAAACGAAGATCTTTAAAACTGAGACGTGGTACAAAAGATGGCAAAGACTTGGAAGCAGATTGTAATTAATTAGATATAGATACATTTTCCTTTTGAATAACCAAAATAATTTATTCGTAATAGCAGTCAAGCGTGTCGACTCAATTCAATCGCGACGCAAAGTATCATCACTATCTGATCGTAGCGATACATCCGAGCAAGGTATTATTAGTGGCGGTGAAGAATCACCGGGTATTCTTAGTGATGATCAACAACCGGAATCTCCAACCGATTCCAACGAAACGGACGACACCGCCCGAAACATGCCATGGCTGAAGGCAGTAGTTGAACTTATGAAAACTTATAATTTCTATTGCACCCACCGAGGATTCTGTCATCCGTACTGCTACAAAAGACACATGCGTGCCTGCACGAGGCTGGTGAAAGCAACGCGAAAGGTACGTATTCATTATAATGCAAATCAATAAATTTATTAGCATGATAATGCATCGGGCCCACGCATTAATAAAAAAAAATTACGAGTAAGAACGTTGCTAACCTTAGTCTGGCCGAAGCTTAAACATATCGGTTTTTAGGATTTTAGGATCGAGCAAACTTAAACAGAGACTGAGAAGAAGACATCTTCTTCTGCCTTCGATTGCTTGATGAAGACATCGGGTTTTAAGAGGGTACTTATTATAAAAGGTGGGCGCGACACTGGTCTCGTTTACCCCATTTTCAATCCTAAAAAGCCTATGATGGCAATAAATATTCGTGGTAAAATTCATTTCGATATCTCTCAAAGTTCGACTGCTATTATGCTTCCCACAGACAGATATATAGACACATACATAGACGGACATACAAAGCTAGATCGACTGAGAAGGTTATTCTGAGCAGGAAAACATATGCCCAATTTGATGCGTTACAAAAGGAATCACAAACCGAATATACTCTACCCTTTGGGAGTAGTGTATAAAAATTTAAATTTAATAAACAAGTCGCCGAGCAGAAATTGGCCGAAAATTAATCTTGTAAAATTCTTGCTGTGGAAATATCGTGATTATGAAACGCAATCGTTGTCCGCCTCTTTAGCTCAGTGGTAGAGCACTGGTCTCGTAAACCAGGGGTCGTGAGTTCAACCCTCACAGGAGGCATTTGACATGCTGACATTTATCTTTTCACCTCTTATTATTAAACTTTATAAAACTTTACACTTTTTTAGATTTATGGTGAAGAATTCGGATTTAGTTTTGAAACCGACCAACCCCTAATAGATGAATCAAGTACCACCAAATCCAGTCAAAATCGGCAGCGGTCATCTCGGAAAGTTTCTGAACAAAGCTCAACACAAACATCACCGTCAAAGAGAAAGGATAGTCTCTGCCGAAAAGATCGGTAATGATAATGTAAAAGTGATGACTGATGATGGCAATATTAAACTGAATTATCGTCACGTGATATTGCAGTTTTTATCATTAAAATATTGTATTAAAATGATAAAGCAATATTGTTTTTGATATAAAACTCATCATTTACATTTAATATAGTCTTAAATATAATAACATTGATAAATATTAATATAAAAAATTTGCATATATCCAGCATCAGCGATGATCCGGATATTGAAATTGCTGAAAAATTGGCAAAAACATTCGCTCAGGAAAATGAAAGAAACGTACAAGAAGAATTGCCAATATTGAAATTTATACAAGATCATGTACGCACACTTTTCCACTATCCCATGATGACGTTGCTGAAGGGTGCCGTTATTCTAAGTGATGACATAATAATTGAAGCTATGCCTACCGCTTGGGAGCTACTTTTAGAATCGAATCAAGAAACTGCAGCCTCTTCGGCATCGCTGTTCCTTATGAGTTCTGTAAAAGCACAAAATTTCGCATTCGATATTATGCAACGAGCATTAAAAAATAAGGATCCGGATATACGTATTGGTGCCATACAAAGGTAAATTCATAACAGACTTACAAAATAAAGAAGTTTTGATAAAACCGCGATCATATCGATGATCGTTTCATCACGATTTTCATTCGTCTCGTAGATTTTTGGTTCTTTGGAAAACTCGTTTTCAAGTTTGGCCACGTATGGAAGATGGAGCACATGATGTTACGTTTAAGGTACCACCAGGAGGGATCGAGTTTACTTTACCATCACCAAAAATTGGAATAGAAAGTTTACCAGTAGTCGATCCTCCCTGGTCACCGGTAGAACAATCCGAAGATGTCGAAGTAACTTTGGGTCAAGATCGTCACGTAAATTGTTTTCACTCGACAAATTGTAAAATACATCAGAACTATATAGCTTCTCCGTTTTTACAGCGTTCGTTGGTTACTGCCACCAAAAGTCGTAAAATGCAACAAACCGAAGCAATTCGAAATGCTCTACGGCAACAACATGACAAACAATGCGCCGAAAGGCATAGTTTCTTAATAACAACAATTCCGATAAATCAACAGGCTTCGCATGAGCCTGGCATGGATCATCCGCCTGGAGAGGATCACGTCGAAGGAGAGGAAGAAGCTGAAGGAGCACGCATACCACCACATCTTCATGCGGCTCATTCATTATTTCCATCGGTTCTCTGCTCATCGGTAATGCAAATAGTCGCCTGTCTGGACGATGCCGCAATAGGATCGGATGGTAATGCTGTCTATGAAGTGGCCTATCAAGTCATTTGGATCTGCCTCGTTGAAGAGTCGGCATTATTTCTACGTTATGTCCTGGAACGCCTAACACGCGATCGTCAGGATCAAATGTTTAAATTACTAAGGCATTTAATTCGTTTTGTGCCACGCCTACCGCAACAGGCAGCTTTCGCTCTTTACAATTCAATTATTGGGTATATAATGTTTTATGTGCGTTCCTCGAACGAACATAAACAAGAGGTAAATTAATTCGAAATGTGAAAATACCATTGAAGTATTTTATTGATTCCGGGACAATTCAGCTAAATTCTATTAACGCAAATTTTTTTTCCATGCAGCTCATTGGTTCAGCTTTATCTGTCCTATGGATGGTAGTACATAGTGTTCATGGTATTATGTTTAAGGATTTGAAACAAATTCTACGCAAGGAACAGTGCGATGCGTCTATACTGCTTACAGCAAATGTGCCGGCAGCAAAAAAAATCGTTGTACATGGCCCTTTTGAAGGTGTGTGTGTCCAAGAAATATCCATCGATCTATGCTCTCTCTCTCTCTCTGTCTCTTCTTCTGAAAGCCTATAGAGAAATGCTATAAATTATATATTGCAGATGATGGCCATATACCTTCACAATTTCCTGTTCAAGAGGACACCCTCTTCTCGCAATTACTGAAGGAAGCTCTAGATTTTTATGCAGTCGATGAAAAGAATATAAACAATTATTGTTTGGCAGACTATAAAAGCAGTAAGTTTGGCAATAATATAGATCTATCTAAATCTCATTGATTGACTTTCATCGAAATACATTTAGATAAAATTCTCAGCCCCAATTGGTATATTAGAGATTTATACTTTTTCAAACGTATGCAATATCCAGAAGTTCGTTTGATACAAATGAAAGCCGAGGACACTTTCCTGGCATTGCAGAAGCAAGAACTATCGAAAAAGTTTGTAGAAATTGGAAAGGTTCATCTAACTTGGGCTATATTAAAAAATGTTGATATGGTTGTTCAACGAGTTGTTTTCCTGCATGAAGAATTAATGAAACTGCCGTCATTCCCGAGGAAGGCTCTAGAGGTGGATTTAGATCTGCATCAAAATGGAGAATATGGCAATGTATAATAAATCCTCTCTGAAATACTTTCTCTCACCCTCTCACTCCCTTTCTCTTTATCACTCTCTGTTTTTCTCCAACTTTAGGCTTTGCTTGGTTTGGATGTTTTGCATAAATTTATGTGGGTCCGTTTAATTGCTCGTATGTTTGAGGCCATGGCTGGTAATTTTGCCTATTCAGCGGATATCCAGTTGTTCCTGAATGTATTATCGGGTGCCACTATATTACACGCGGAGGACTCTTGCATTATGCGTTATGTCATGGCTACATTCATTAATGCAGCGTTTAATTTTAAGAATATATTTTCTACTAACGGTTATTTCATGATAATGCCAACACTTTTGCAAGTCTACTCCTTGCATCAAACGAATAAATTAATTACAACAACTATCGAATATGCTGTAAAACAATTTTATCTACTCAATCGAAAGCCATTCATTTTACAAATGTTCGGTTCCGTTTCCGCTATCTTGGATACTGATGAAGAAGGAATGTATGGTGAAGCGCATAAAGTTCAATCCAGTTGCCTTTTTAATTTATTGCTAAGCTTAGAAGACCCCTCACCGGATCCTTTGAATATCGCGGAATTGGTTAAAGAACCGAAACCACTGAAGGCTATAGATTTCTGCTATCACGATGAAGATGATGATGTAACTGTATTAGATTGTATTACGCTTTGTGTCATGGTCGTTTCCTATGCGGCCGAAAGTACTCGCGGTTATCAAATGTTGGTAAGCACAAAGACTCTATTTTTAACGCCATTAATTTGGCCATTCTTAAATTATTATCGACATTTTGCAGATCATTTTGGAAGCCATATTACCCTGTTACCTTCAACAAATTCAATCGCCAAATTACGTTCCTTTACAAGGTAAGTCCGAAAGGGACATTATACTTCAATTGGCGGTAGCCATTCGCACCATGGTTCATAATTGTGAGGGATTATCTAAGAGCTACAATGGGCCATATCGTAACAGCCCTGAGCACAAGGGCTCTTCGCAACGGAACTGTGGTCGTGGGCCACCTTGCTCCCCGGGCATAGAATTCGAGGAGGAATCCCACTCCAAATACGTCAGTGATCCGAGATCAAAGACCGTGACCGAATCTGGCGAAGACTCCGAAACGATACGTACCGAATACAGACGCCCACGCGATGTATTGCTGTCGGTGGTTGGTGACTTCCTTGGTAAGGCGTCGACGCGGTTGCAAGAATTGGCTAAAAAACTTCCCAATGATACCAAAACTATGGAGGTTCTTGACGTCAAATGCCATATACGCTTAGCAGATATTGCCCACTCACTCCTTAAAGTCTCACCCTACGACCCCGAATCGATGGCTTGCCGCGGATTGCAACGCTACATGCAGGCTATATTGCCGCGCGCTGAATGGTCTAATGATGCTCTACGTAATGCTCTGGTCACTATACTTCGGCGAATTGATAAAGTATTTCTGAAAATCTCCAAAAAGCCTTCAATTCGCCGCAATACCGATTGGGAAGCTGCTAGCGGTCTTCTTAAAGGAATACACGAGACGATAATACGTCATCCATATACTTTGCATTGGCAGCAAATGAAAACACTTATCAATACTGTGCAAAATCTGATCGTTAATGAACCGGGTTCGATTGCGCTAGATGGCGTTTCAAGCGCAGGTGCCGCTCTAATGTCTCAGAATCCCCCAGCCTTCTTTTGTTCGACTGTTGTGCGTTTGGTCGCATTGCAAGTAGTCAGTCCGGTTGATTGTTTTTCTTTATTGCAAATTTGTGGTGGAAGTTCAGAATTTGCCACACAAGAGAAGGCTGAAGGTTTTCTAATGCATTTGATCATGCCCCTATGTTTAAAAGTTTGTTCTGGCCGTGGCGTCTCAGAAATTGGAGAATTAAGACAGTCTGATGTTTCATTTCTATTGACGGCAGTACTAAATGCAATGAGCCCTCCAGCCGGACGAACGGGTCAGGTAGTTTCACAAATAAGTCGCGTTGGTGGCGATTTGCGTGCTGGCTCTCTAACATTTACGGGAAGTCGAGACGCTAAACGCCCCGCCAGAATTTCGGGATCTTTATATCAGGCAGCATTTCTAGCATTGCGTATTGTCTGTGTTTGTTTTGAGAATCGTCTCTCGACAGAGTGGCCTCGAATTGTGCGCGTCATGCGTGATCTTGGACGACGAAATGAAGCAGCACCGGATTTGTGGAGTTTCCTTGAATTTGTGGTAACACATCGGACGCCTCTGCACATCGTTCTCATGCCACTTATTCTGCACAAAGTGAGTAGTAGTACTTCATTGATTCTCCAGTAACATCTAGTGCTTACACGCGATCGTATTATTACAGATCGCTCAACCACCAATCGGTGACCATGAGCGTCATATGCAATTCATTATACGCGAACGCCTTCGAGGCATTCCTCCACAAGGCGGAATTAAATCCAAAGGAGCTCTACTGTTAGAATTGGCCAGAGAGTTAAAGGATCTTCGCGAAGAACTGGAAGAAAAACGTTACGGTTTGTTCTTATTTTTTATTTTCTATCTGAAACTATGTATATTTTATTTCATTTAGATCGTGAAAATTCTGATCATGCAAAACGAGAAACCACTGCGAGCAATGATGCTCATAAATCACAACAAAGACCTTCCCTTATTTCAATTTTTACCGGAACAACAACCGGTCAAGCTACCCATTCTCATATTTCTGCCGCCCCAATCGATTCACGCAGTGGTTCTGGTGGTATTTGTACACCCAGTGACACGCTTTCCCAGCAAACATTGCATCCACCCAGAGAATCGCTATCCAGTAGCTCGACGACAACGCATCGCGATCATACGCACTCTAGCGAAAATCAAAGCGGAGAGAATGTTGCCGTTTCAGCTCCTTCCTTGGCCGAAAATCCAGCAGCCGTTTGTAACCAGATGACGACAGCAGTAAATATTGCAACCGCACTTCCTCCAGGTCTGGCTGCTCAACTCTCTCATTCACAGTCTCTTCAACAAGCTCCGTATAAGGCACAGCCACCAAAACTTCGTTTTGTATCGTCCGTTGAATTTCGACATTCCTCAGGCGAAACATCAACTACACCGCTATCGCCTGAAAGTCCAGCCGAAGATAGTTCGGGAGAAGTGACACGATCACGTTTACAACGTACTAAAGTATCGAGTCGTAAAACGTTTCGATTGAAACGTAATCGACAAACACATGCAGAAACATCAATAGCAGTAAGTAAAATATATGATAGTCATTTACAGCTAACCATTATTGGGAGACATTTTAACACCCATTTCTTAAAGGCGCCCGCAGCCCCGCCGGACGAACTTCCAAAGCCATTAAACGAAATATCTTGGGATTCTGTATCGCAAACCTCGTCGACATCGGGCTATCGCGATAACAACAGTTTACAGGCAGGCCTGCTTTCACCGGATGGTTCATTGGGCGGTTTGACCTTGGGTCGATCACCTTCTCAACATTCACTATTAATGGTTTTTGAAGGACAAGACGAAGATACACTGATATAACAATCAAAGTGTAAAACAGAACAAAAACAAAAAGTAGCCTTGATTTAAGACAAACAAAAACATATACAAATTAATCTATTGGTTTAAGCAGCAGTCATGTAGCTTAGTATAAATATTTACTAAACAACTTAAGACGATTCTCTCTGTACTCATAGTTTTTATATGTGCTTTCAATTCTTTAATATTTAACACAATTTTAGTGCAATGATGGAATGGTGATGAATTAATGATGGAACGTAATGGTAAAGAAATATCCAACATTTTATCTTATGCGTCTGATTTTAGGAGAAATTTAATCTTAAAACATTAATGATTAGTGAATTGGAGTAGTATTACAAGACCTCAATGAACTTGGCGTTACAACACTAAAACAATAAAATATATTATTGAACCACACATTTTAAAAAATTTGTTTGGGATTTTAGCTCAAATTTATAATGTTTTATCTTCACATTATATTATAATCAAAGAAAACCATTGCCACAAAATATTTTCTTGCCAAAAAAATTGCCAATCAGCAATATATGTGATTACATCCATTATAAAATTCAATATACAAAAAATACTTTAGAAAATATATATAGTATACAGTGTTATATATGTTGTACGTTTGAAATGTTTATCAATTTGCATTTAAAAGTTATTTGTGAATTTTATTTTGTGAAATTCATTCAACAATAAAATTCACTGAAAATTATTTGTTTGACTAAATTCTATTAAATGTAAATATGTTTATATTTACCTAGCGCTCTTAATATTTGGTTACTTCAAATCCTAGTGTAATAATTTTTAAATATATAAAATCCTAAGTAGTATCCGATTTACTTTTCGCTGCCTTCAAACGATTTTCTTTCACAAGCTTACGCCATTCCAGCCATTTTACTAATTCGGGATGATCACTATTGCCCCGTTGTTCGAGCTGAATATAATAAGCTTCACGCAAAATTTTAAAAGCTTGAATACTATAGAATGGTTGCTGAGTAACAGGATCAAAATAGCGTGCAGGTAATCTGAAATGCATTGAAATAAATTTTGTTATTTTTTTATGCTGACATTCAAGAGATATGAAGTATACTTCGTTATCGAGCAGAGGTATTGAGTATTCTGTTGCTTGGGTTTTGGTTTAAATATTGCTTCAAACACTTTTCCATTTAGATCATTTTCAAATGTTATAAAAGTACGTTCACATTTTGTAGAAGGATCCCATCTTCCATCGTTCGTGCCTATTGATCCTCGGGTAGGTTTGCGTGTCGCTGGCATTGTCATCGAATGATAACGGATTGTTGCCCCGCTGAAGGTGCGCTTGGTCGGACGCGTTTTTTTCTTTTCCAATTCCATTTTTTGAAATTTCTCTAAAATGGAAATTCTAAAATATTTCCCAAGTTGTAAAATAGCGTTAATAAAATTCTTACCTAGCGATTTTATATTTTCTTCTTCGGTAATCTTTGCCTCTTCCAGGAGTTCCTCTTGAGACGGCATTAATTCCTCCACCCTAACAATCTTTTTCTTCTTTTTTCTCGCTTCATTTAATTCTTTAAGTCTCGTTTTTGTTTCAAGTGTCTTAAATGCTGTTGAAGCCCGTATTGATTTTCGCCCGGAATCGTGGATAGTAAACTTGGGCCGAATTTGTTTCTTCGCAATTTTTGTGGCTTTCTTCTGTGATGATTGATCATCGCTGATACCTTTTTTTGAAGCGGCTTTTGGTTCCTGCCAGAATGTGTATAGGTTATATTTATAACACTACTATTTTTCCATGGGAGATATTTACCTTATAAGCCTTTGTATTTACGCCCACGACTTTACGTTTTTTCTCTGGTACTTCTTCGGTGTCAGAGATCGGTTCATCATGTTCATCAATACTAAAATCAGAATCAACAATATCTTCCTCTTCTTCCTTTTGCCTGAAATCATCGCAAACATTAAATATATGCACAAGGAATGTGCCTTAGTCATACACATATTCCTGATCTTCATCTTCGTCATCGAAACCACCATATGAAGTTTTGTAGAACTCATCCTCTTCCTCATCGTCTAACAAAGCTGCAATCTTATTGCCGGCATTTGTTCGTCGGGAACGTGTAGCCGCCATTTATTCAACAAAGGTAACTCCTCCAAATGCAACAATTTTAATTAAACAATTCCTTTACTTTGCTTGGCAAAAACAAACAATTCGCAAACTAGATATGAAGAGATAGGACACTCGTACTACTACACGTGCATTTGCTCTATGCAATTACAGAATAGTAAAAGTTTAGGTGGAATGTTGTACCTATTTCTTGAGAAATATGTACTCGCGTCAATAACGATCGAAAACATGGGTTTCAATTATTTGGTGAATATGGTTGAACACAAATCTAAATTTTTCCATAAATTTTACTCCGTGATTATGAGGAAATAGTCAGATAATGAACGGGAATGTAACTGTTACAAATTATGACACTGGTTTTGGTCTCTCAAGCCTTGAAAACACAATATTTGACTTTGAGCTGAGGGACGTACTGCTCCATAGGATCCCATTGCCATCATTGCAGAAATCACACCACTTTTGTCTGTATGCGATGAACACGTTGTTGTTATTATATCTTAAAAACTAGTTGAGAGCAAACAATAACAACAACATGACATAAGTTCACATATAGTGTACAGGATGTAATCAATGCATAAAAGATAGACGCCAAATTACTTTCTCACGTGGTGTATTGAGAGTTTCCCATCTCTTTATGTCTACTATTGACAAAAAAACGTGTTTGACGCACTGTGACATACATTAATGTTGTTTTTGCTGGCTGTCAATTATATTTGTCATAACGTAATGTACGTTGTTGATACCATTCGATTCCCGAAATATTTTACACAGGCGTACCAAACAGTTTATTTAAGTACCAAACAGTAATTTAAGTACTCCCTAGTACATTATTGCAACTTTTGTTACCTTTCATCCTGTACTCTCTATGCCCACATAACGGCGATGGAGACTAATTTACTTGGAATTCCAGCGGATGCTAAATTCACGTTAAATTTCATCCACCCACTATGGTCTATATTAAGAAAAATAAGTCAGAGCGATAATCCCACCTAAAATTTCAAAGGAGAAACATCATATAAGGAAGTGTACACATCACCCTGGAAATTACGAATAAATATGCTCGTCGGCTCTTGTGACGTATATTTTGGAGCACCAGAAAAATAGTCACGCATGTCGTTCCCTTTATATAAACATGGCCAAACCTAAAGCATACTTTTTAAAAATTTATTGCAAAATTCAAATCCCAGCAAAGTCAAACTAAATTGAAACCAATTGATTTTATATCCCCATCCTAGAATCCAGAATAGCAATAACATCTAACAAGCAGGACTTCGATTGCAACTAGTCGAATATTAAAATCCAAGCACGTTTTTTTGAAAAAGATTTATTCTGATATTTAAACTATTTTTGGGTTTATGAATATTAACTATTTTATATTCAAAATGGTAGACAATTTTGTTATACGGTACACACGTTCCATTCAATCTCCGGAATTACTAGAGGAAAGATCCTCCTCATCATCAGCTTCTTCCTTCTTATCATTCTTTACTGTCGCTTCTGTATCGGAGAGAGGTTCATCATGTTCATCAATGCTGAAATCGGAATCTACAACGTCTTCTTCCTCATCTCTTTGCCTGAGAAGATAAACACAAAAGTAAAATCGTGACCTGATCCGTTATTTACTAGCTTACACATATTCCTGGTCTTCCTCTTCTTCTTTGAAGCCATCATATATAGTTTTGTAGAATTCATCTTCCTCCTGATTGTCTAATAACGATGAAATCTTACTTCCTGCATTTGCACGGCGTGGACGTGTTGCTGCCATTTTAATTATATTCTCAACAATAAGCTATAGCTACAAACAAATCCTGCAAATCGCTTTATCCTTAAGGCCTGATTAGTCGTACGTTTTCGTAATTGTTTACTCATTCGAAATTGTTCGGGTTGCAGGGGGATCAATTGATTATGATGTTGCCGATCTCGTCGAACCATGTTCGAAAGTGGGGATTTTGTGGGCATTTTTTTGATGAATTTTATATTTTTATATGGAATATATTTTATATAAATATATTTATATTTTTAAATATATTTTATATTTTTGATGAATTTTAAATAAAGTATTATTAATTATTATTAATAATTAAGTACTGTTTCTTCGGATTTTAATGGGAAATTCATAATTCATTCAAATTTAATGGCATTCATAGAAATTTCACACTTTGACAGCTGTGCTCATTGGTGTTGTGAACAATTCTTACAAATTCTTACAATATTTGCAAATTCAAAAAAAGGAAATGGATTACCAGAGTGATTTAGAGATCTTAAATATAATTAGACTCTACTATGAATGGAAGAATTCGAGGCAAATTAGGCGTTGGCGTGTTCGTCCTATAAACAGAGACCGAGTGAGACATGGTTACTTCAGAAAAGTTTTCAAGAGTATAAAAAATGTGGATGAAGGCCAATTTTTTATACACACAAGAATGACTCGTCCTATTTATGATTTGCTGTTCAATTTGGTCGGCTCCCATTTAGAAAAGCCACTACAAATCATAGGTGCCGAAGAACGACTGTCAATCACTCTTTTGTAAGTTAAAAAATAATTTTTCAAATGGAATTTTTAAGTATTATTTCCCTTAGGTATCTTGCTCACGGAGAGTCTTTCCAAACAATTGCTTGGAAGTACAAAATTGGGAAAACGACAGCTCGCAATATAATCTAATTATTTAATCTAATAATTTAATCTAATAATTAATAGAAACTAATCAAAAATTATATCAATTCATTTATCAATAAAACAATTTCAAAATAATATTCGTTTATCAATTATTTATTATACATTTAAAAAATATGAGATCAAAAAAGTTAGGAGGCAAAAGCAAACCAATTCATGGTAGAATGTACTAATTCTATTATCTTCTACTCTCTGCGTCTTCAATTTGTAGCTTCATAGCACATCCTACCATGAGTTCGATTGCTTTTGCCTGTTTTACGGGGCACTGCAAACCTATTATTGTGTTGATAATTAAATCACCACAATTATATATTGCGGCGTATTGCGGGTTATCTTCCCTCCTTTTTTTATTATGGTTTTTTAAGGCCACCATAATTTCGTCCTCTATCTCCTTATGACGTCTTTTTGAGCGCTAACCCAAAGGAATAGGATCTGGGCTGGACGATGCCATTGGTGGTGGCGACCATGCAAATGCATCTGTAGGTGGTAGCGGCGATGGCAGCGGCGATGGCAGCGGTGATGACAGCGGTGATGGCCATCGCGATGACGATGATGATGGCGAGTTGCTGGCTATTTCATATATATTACTGGAACTAACCACTCTGTAAGAAATATAGATTTTATTAAAATATGTATCCCCTAAACTGAATGAGATCTTAATCGATATTTGACTTACGGTCGTGGAGCCATGTGTGGCTGCAAAAATGACATAGCCTCGTATAGCGTCCATATTTATGTATGGTTGGCTCCACTTCCCGAGGGTGCTTCGAGACGCTTCCTCTCCCTATTGTAGTGGTCCCTTAAAACGGACCAGCGCTTGCTACAATTGTCACCTATATTTAATGAACTTATGGCTTAGTTAACTATATTCAAAATTAAATTAGACTTACCTGAGGTTCCTAGTGAGCCTCCAATTTCCTCCCACACTCTCCTTTTCGCAGCTGGAAGCTTATAGCTGGCTTTGAATTTATTGTACAATAAATCATTCAGCCTAACAAGCTCAATAAGTCTCTCGTCATCCATTTCACGGTAAATATAAATTGAAGTGAAAGCTTGATGTGGCCACTCACTTTTAGTTGTCACTTTGTTCGAATTTGAGAGGATTTTTCGAAACGTAGCCAAATATTAAAATGATTTTAATATTGCGGGGGGAAATTCTCACAACCACACGAACTGCATATAGCTTATGGGTTTTGACATATGAGTTTCGTGTTCGAAAAAGAGCGAACGTACGACTAATCAGGCCTTTACCCAGAGCAACGCGAATTACCCGCTTTAAAAATGTCAAATCAATCAGTGTTTGATAACATACTGTAATTTGCTCTTCTGTAAAATGTTGCCATATCGTTATGTGTTATTCGACGTTAGGCTTATTGAAGGCTTTTTTGACGTTTCAAGTATTCCTGCATTTTAACAATTCGGTCAACAAAACGTTACTTTTGGTAATCTTAATTCTATTATATGAAATGAAAATAATAACAAATAATAATAATAATAATAAAATAAAACTAATAGTTAAATAAAAGTTGCGTCGAACTTTTTAAAATTACAATTTTTGAAGAGAGCATTAATTTGTCTAACAATTACGAAAGGTGACAATTCTCTTTTTATTAGTAAGATATGTTAAATCGTTAAATTCTTTAACATCACATAATGTCTCTACCAGTCTTTAACATCACATAATGACAAACAACAATTTTTTGTTTGTTTTCCCCTTTGACGTTTCCATAGTTGCAGCCGGGCTTGATTTTGGGATTTCTAAAAATTAAACTATACCCAAAATAGAAAACGTTGCGAGGTATTTCTTATTGAGAGGCAGTTGTAAAAAAAAGCCAATTTTAAGAAAAAGTGGCGTTGAATACTATTTCACCGAAAGTTAAAAATAGTTATTAATCCTTTATTAAAACTACAAAATACTGGCAGGTTCTTTAGGCAATTTGGATTCGGCTTTTTTTGTACTAATTTAATGGACAAGCTGGAAACCTTATAAAGTGGTCATCTAGCACGCCTGCCCACGCTAATCAATGGCAGCAGCAAGATGTAAAGTAAGTATAATGACGGAAAATGTTGCAGGCGGCTAAAGTTATTCTTTCAATACCTTTTGCTAGGATGCTTCGAAAGGTTTGCTTAGGTGCTTTTGCGGTTGTACTGGTCTGACGGAGGAAGAAGTGCAACGCATTTATCGTCTTAGTGCACAATCAACACTAATCGATCGGCAAGCAAATCAATTGTTGCGAAAGTATCTGGAAATGCACCGTTCCGGGGAAAAAGTTGAAGCTGAACAATTTCTTGACGTATATGATAAATGCGGTGAATATATGCTGCAGGAGGAACGTATTCTAACGCTGGATGAATTAGATATTTTATGCGATTACGGATTACCGTATCATTTGGAAAAAGAATTGAAAACACAAATCCAGACAGGAGATAGATTAAGTATAGAACGTTGCTTATTGCGTATACAAGGAGAATGTCGCAACGAGATCGAAGCAAGTGAGATTTATAAGGCATTCAAACAGGCGATTCTGCAGAAATTGAAGCAGAATACTTGATTAAGGATTATTTGGAGGACTTTTACTTTAAAACCTGTCTCTCATACCTCAGTTTTACTTGCTCGTTATTTATACATTAAGTTCATAATTTACTTTTAAATTAAATTTAAGTAACTACGGATAAATCCAATAAGAATGATGCAGTTAAATTTATTACGATATGTAATGTTTAATGGAGGAGAAAAATTAGCTTTAACCTTTCTTTATTCTGCTAAATATTAAATAAATTTAGAAATAGAATAAAATGAGAAACATAATGCAGAAAATATTTCCACTAGCACTACACTGATAAAATCTTGCTTCCTTTTTTTATCAATAACAAAATCTAGAATAAATTGAAAAAGAAAAAATATCATTCTTTCAAATTTGAGTTTTACCAAAAGCATTTATTTTTCTGTGTTCGAATTATTGAAAAGTGTAAGTTCTCAATCAAACTGTATAGAACAAAGATTTATAAAAAGACTTCCTGTGACTCCTATCTCGCTAGCTCCTTGTAATGCATGTATTTTATTTATATCCATAAAACTGCATGTAATTGAGCGGCCATTATACGTAGAAAAATGCATGTAGGCCTATATAAATTCGAGGATCGATATCTTCATCCAATTAATTACCAAAATATCCAATGAATTAAGCGATCTATGATTTTTTCCAGGAATAATACATTTCCATGGGTTTGTTGACCTGTTTAATCGAAAAGTCCATAATTAGAATGATTTGACATTTTATAATTTCAGAAAAATTCTAACCTTCCAAAATTTATCATTGACTTGATGCAGAGTTTGATTTCCATTTAAAATTACTAACTGCTGTGGTTGTGGCGCAATATAAATACAAAAGTTCATCATTCTATATGCCTCGGGTAGTTCTGGGCCCATGTCGAGCGTTAAACGCATTGCTAAATATTTGCTCAGATGATCAACTGTAAACAAATTTTGTAATAATTTCATTATAAAGTTTCTGTTTAAGTTTCACTCACCCGTAGCATTTGCTGTAGTTTTAATGTACCGAACACAATTTTCCTTTAACATTTTTATCAGTTGATTATCCCCAGCCATTTCGGTTGGATGAGGCTTAAAAACCAATTCGATTTCATCATTTATGCCCAACTCGCCACTGCCTTCACCTTCCGTATCGATATTCGAATCGCCCTCTGTGCGACAATCCATTTGTGAATCTGATTCCGACTCTTCTGAGCGCTCAGATGTTAGCACCGACATAGCGCGTTTGGGTTTGGTGCTGCTACTGTTTGATGGTACTGGTGATGGTGTACTGCGTACTGATGGCGGATTTGAAGCATGTCGAGAATCTGATGCAGTATCATCTTGTTGAATGCGCCCCGAAGTGCTGGCTCCTGCGGCAGTTGCCGATGCTGTAGTAACCGAATTCGAATTAACGCCGCTTGCAACGGTTGTTACTGGTGGTGGAACTGATGAATTAAAATTAATCGAATCACGTTGACTATCACTTTCGTTACCATTGATATTATTATCGTTCATGGTATTGGTCTCATTTCCACTATTGCTATTGACCCCTACACCGCTGCTAGCACTATTTACTCTGCTTGCTCCGCTACCACCACCGCTTCCTTTAGTCCGAAATCTCTGCGGACGATTTTGCGACTGCAATTTAATACCTTCATTAATGGAATTAACCAGTGCCTGTTGTGATTGTGTCTGGTTAAACTTTGCCATAACTTTCTCTTGTATTGCTTCGTATTCTTCGCGGCTTGGATAAATTTTCGATATCAAAAGGTCAAAGTTTGGATCGGGCCGAAGTGATCGTTTCGATACCAACTTCTTGCGACAGGTTGGACACTCCTTATTACCAGAACGTAAAGCTGTGATTATACAGTCAGAGCAAAATCGATGCAAGCATTCTTTGGTCGTCATCGTCTTCTTAAGCATATCTAAGCAAATAGGACACATCAATTCACTGTGAAGACTGCGAGGGGAGACTGCGATTTCTGTATTGTCAGTAATTATTTCTTGCGGTTTGCGCTGTAGCTCATACAGAGACAAATCCCAAGTCTTATTTTGCGCTGGCTCCAAAGCCATCTCGACCGCTCTTTCAAACTGAAATTTTAGAATAACTTATGTACCTTATTCACAAATATCTAACATCTGTTTAATAGTCATCCAGGGCAGAGATAAGTAGATAAGCCACTCTCGCACATCCATAAGCAATTTACAATTCCAATCTAAGTACCTTATAATGTAAAACGAAACGACTTCATTTCTTGGTTCCCTTTTGTGTTTCCCTTAATTTTTCTTTCCATTGACGATTTGTAGATAAGCTGCAGATAATTCGTCTGTCACGAATAAACAAATGTTGTTGGTGATTATTCCAGTCAATGCATTCCAGTCAAAAACTGGATGCCGAACCGAAACAATTAGTGAATAAAACGCTATCAAGAAGCCCATCTATTGGGTGTGAGTGAATCGGCGTCGTAAAAATTTATTCAGTACCATTCGTGACGTCGTTAGACGAGGGGGTATTTTTGGTTCACGCAAACAAATGGATGGCTAATGGAGAACAGACTTTCTCTAAGGAAGCTGACGAATATTTTTCATAATACAAAAATTTCGAGCTTCGCAGGCATTTCATTCGTTTCGCTTTACATTATAAGGCCCTAAGTAATCTCGTAAATCGGCGAACAATCTCGTACTTCGCCGGGAGATAACGCGCCATGTGCGAATAGAATCAAAAGGGTCTATTCTGCAACGCGTCAATAGCTAATATATAAAATTTAAAATGTTGATAATGCTTAAAATGCATATTTAAGATTTTCTCTACATTTCGTATTATTTTTTTGAAGAAATGTATTTTAATAAGTGTATTTGGGAACGAGATATTTATAAATTCATGACGGGGTTTAAATTACCCTTTGAACCTACTTTTTATTCTGTACTGTTTTTAATTATAAGGAGAAGAAACAACAATATGGTACAACAATACTGTGAATAAAAAGACAAGATCAACTGTTAATATCAAGTGTAGTGTCCGTGAGAAAAAAAAATCTAAAAAGTAGGCGAAAACAACTATTTGAAGCGGCGAATGAAGAGTGTCTAATATCTTTAGCTTTGATAAAGAGATACGGCACCAGAGATAGAGCTTTGTAGGGCACTCTCAACATACACATATACAATTCAATAATTCGCCTCAAAAATGTCGTACATCGCTGGGGAATCTTGCACCCTCCCGAACCTATATCCGGCGAACCAACGGGAGCTCTTCTTACCAGCAACAACAAATATTTCAGGGAAATATGAATTTTCGTAGTGGTGAAAATTTTCGGCAAACGTTTTTTTGCAAGCGTTTCAGTTAAATTATTTATTTAACATATATTTGGGGGCGACTACGTGGCGACGCATTGATTTGTGTGAAGTTAAACCCAACACAATTGTTTTATTGATGAAAATTGTATAGAAATTGAATGTGGGCGTATTGTTTTTAGCACATTCAATAACAGTTTATACTCTGACATTATATTCACTAGTAAACGCAAAGCAAGCAGACAATTTCGTAGATTTTTTATGTGAATTCCAGAAGTCATAAAAGTGGCCTTTATAACGATTTTTTAATTTACAGCAACGAGTGTCTTATCTAAGATCAAAGCAATACAAACTAGTTGTCAAAATTGCTTTTGCTTTTGACAACAGGAACTTTCAGCAATTTCTGCGTGGATCAGTCAAGAGAAATGTGTTTGTAAACAAAAGGATTCAATCGGTTTTGAGTTAGTATTTTTTATTTTTAAGCATAAATTATAATGGCTCCAAAATTTGACTTTGGCGAACTTAAAAATGATAATGCCTTCACGCAAGCTGTTTCTGATTTCAACAACAAATTGGACAAGGTTGAGAAAACGTTGACTATTGCCGTGGAATTTAACAATTTCGATGAACTTTCAACTCAGGATAAGGTCAAATTTGATAACTATTTGGCTTATTCCATTAATTCGCTTTATTGGATGTATGTCAAACTGCAGGGATTAGATCCTAACGAGGTAAACAATAACTGCATAAGTAAATTATTTACACCAATAATTTTTGGTTTTTTCTATAGCATGACATTAAAAATGAATTGTCTCGAGTTCGTCAGTCTATACTGAGAGATAAAGAAATCTACGAACGAAACACAAAACGTCCCATCCTAGACAAAGAAGTAGCAGGCCGGTTTATTAAGCATGGTCTGCAGATTGGACGTGACGGAAATAGCGAAGGCGTGGAAGCCATTGAAATGCCTAAAAACAAGAAAATTAAATTTGATACAGACAGCGAATAATGGCTAAAAATGAGATATACTTAATAAAATACGCCAAACGGTTTCCCTGATAATTAACATTTCAATTAATTCGATACAAAACTCCATCTACAGAATAACAGTAATATATAGAGCGCATGCTCCAATAAATTTATTAATTTTCAGATCAATCTAAATTCAGATCAGACTAAATTTCTATTTAAAAGATTTGCATATATTTGTCGATGCAGTAAACCTTAAGCTTTCTTAATTTCGGCTTTTGCAATAGATGTGATCGCTTCCATATTTCATCGCAATATGGCTAATTCGACTGGAGTTATACTTCCTCCGGCTCTTCAAACGTCCACAATTCTCCAAATTTCGTTAACACAAATGAACGCAGGATCCGTAGGAGTCTAAATAAAATCGCTTTTTCCGTAAATTCCTTTTATTCGGCAATTTAGGCATTAAATCTGCAAAAATTGAAGCTAAAATTATTGAGCTAGCATCAGAATAGTAAATTCATATATCTTTTAGAAGAAAAGAAGGCCTTCTCTTACCAACGTGAACTCTTGGGAATCTCATAAATTTTCTCCGAAAAAAGCTGATTCATATTTCAAGCTCAGAATCTCAGAGAAACTTTATGGAATTTTTTGGGAAATGCCTAATTTAAACTCACTCTACACCAATAAATTATGTAAATTTATTAAACCCCTTTTACAACTATAGTGAATTTCAAATTGGGTGTTGAAACAGTACAGTGCAGTACATTTCTAATTGGAATTTTACGTTATAATTACAGTTTTACTGGGCTTTTTTTAACACTTAGAACGTCTTATACGTTAGAAAACTCTAATTAAAAATAAAGTACTAAATAATTTGAAGAGTCGTAATTGGTTTAAATTGCTAATTTAGTATCATAGAGGATGTCTACAAAATGTGAACTCTCTCCTATTTAATTTATTTAGATATAAATTGTCCTTCATGGACTTATTGAAAGGAATCATGGAATTTTCTCTTCCTTTTTATTTTATAAACTTTACTAAACGATTCGTAAATTACATTTTATTTCAAAGTATAATAATAAGATTTCAGAATTCATAAATTTCTTCAAATATTTCTTCAAAAGAGAAAGCTTCCAAACGAGTGATTTATTTATAGGAAAACTTCAGAGTTGCCACCTTTCATCAATTATTTCACTATGATTTTTGTTCTTGAACTCAAAACTAGGAGGTGTTTTTTAAATGGGTTCCATATTTTTTTTGCGTATGAGATAAATAAAATTTAGCTCTAATTTTTTTTTAAAAAATTCTATTGAAATTAGTCTGTATTTGAAAAGCAACAGGAACAGCATAGGATTTTAGAAAAATTAAACGTATTAGAATTTGTTACTGACAATATGACTGTCATGTAATGTAATGAAATCCTAATGACAATTTATTAAAGTCAGCTAGATAATAGGTTTCTAACCGTTCGGTTTAACTAATCCTGTATACCCTACACCCCATAAATGTGAGCAGTGTTATTAATCGACGAGCTTTTTTATCAATAGGTATCTTGGAGAACACTTCCCTAAGCTGCGAAATATGGTATAACCAATGATAAATTCACATTAGCTAGTGAAATAGCTGGCCAATCGCAAACAATGACAATAGGATTTCCAAATTTTACTCACGTATAATTAAAAATACTTATAATTTTAGAACTAAATAAAACTCTTTGAAGTTTGCAGATATAGTGGATGGTAATTCACTATCGGTGACTGAAAAGTCGTAAACTTAGTCAAAATATATCGTATTTCATCGTTGGAATTTATACTTTGCTCTGCGTGCATCACGGCGATCCGTATCACGTATGGACTATCAATTTTATGGAGTCAGTTCTGAGAATTATCAACTATATTAATTATTGATAAAATCAAAAATTTTGATAATCGAGGAGTTAAAAATAGACGTTAGCACCTACTGTTCAAACATTACTATACTTAAGGTTACCTGTAATCAGATCGACATGCATGACCGCTGCTTCTTCTCATTTTTGTGTTTCGCTCGTGTGGTGCAAGTATGCCTTGGCCGTAAATAAAAAGGTGAAAAATAAATGCAAATATTCTCCGATAACTGGAAATGCTTTGCCCGTGTAAAAGGGGGTTAATGAAGCCACAGATCCGTTACACAGAAAGTACGGTAGTTTCCCTTTTAAACGCTCATTATCGAATTTACTTTATTAAAATTTAGAAGCTAAGAAAGGTTCGATCGCGTAGGTTTGTGGAGGTCCCCAACACTTTTTCAATCAATCTAATAAAGTTTTTTAAAGCAATGAATGACTTTCTGCCGAATATCTTATGTGAACATCTATTTCCTGCATTCGATTACAGCGATGAGTGCGCAGTTATTATCTCGATGCAAAATAGCCAATGTTTTGCTGATATGAGGTACAAATATATACGTAAATACGATATGTATTTATTATTTGCTAACATCCTCGCATTTTACTTTTTTAAACAAGGCAAGGTCTTCCTTTATTGCTAGCTTTGAAAAAAGAAAACGAGAAGGATTTAATTATTAAGAGCAATAAATTACGAGAGCAGGGAAATAAATTGTTTCAGGCAGGGCGGAAGCAAAATGCCCTTGGCGCAAGCCGTTTATACACGGAAGCTATTTTTGTGGCCCCTTTGGATGAGTCACTGGCCCTAGCACATGCCAATCGGGCTGCAGCCTTGATGGAATTTGGTTATTTTCAGCAAGCATACGATGACTGTGAATGTGCTTTGGAGCTCGGCTATCCCGAGAACTTACGTGTAAAGATTTGGATGAGGCAGGCAAGTTGTGCTCAACGATTAGGTGATGGAAAGCTTCTAAGCAAGCATCTGGATGTATTGAATAGCCATAAACTCCCTGTGAATTTCGTAAAACCATTTGAAAAGTTAAAGCAAGAATTGCAACGATTGCTTGAATCTGCTGATGGTCAGGACATGATACGGGATGATGACGTTTCAACGGTTAACACCGCATCATTGCATCGAGGGACGCACAAGATGTTCGTATGAAATCAGTTCCGTATATTTTTCAAACATAAATATAATTTCAGTGTAAATTTGAACGAAAACGATCGCTGCATGATCGCAACCAAATTTATTCCTAAGGGTGGTCTAATCTTCGAGGCGGATCCCATATGCTCTGTTGCAATATCGAAATTCATTTGTCATCAATGCGCCATTGGTCTTCTAATACCATTTCCATGTTATCGCTGCCGCCGTGAAGTCGTCTACTGCTCATTAAAATGTCGGCGTATGCATCAACCCATACACTCTGTTGAATGCTTAGGATATAAAACCAATTTTTTGCCACAGTTTGAAAGAGAATTTCGCTTGGCCTTTCGGCTAGTGATTGAACATTTCCCAAAAGTTGTTGCCACGTTGCGATACACACCGTCTGCCAAAAAAATATGGCGTGAATTAACTGCAAAAGGTGGTCTTGTCCACAGTGCTAATTCTGCATATGCTCAAATTTTGGCTATGAAAACTTACTTGGAAAAGCAAACGAAAGGCGAATTACTCCGAATGTCTTTAAAGTCGTGTCTTTTATTAGAGTATTTGAGCGGTTACACAAATTTTTTTGGTATGAATGTGTTCGAGGGCACTAGAGTTAGACGCGATGATTGGATATTAATAGTGGGTAAGCTATTAACATGTGTTTGTATGTGTATACGTATGTATGCATGCACTATACACGCACTTTATCCAATTTAATGCACTTTATCAAAAAAAAAATCCTTTCCGAAAGTATCAAGCAACTAATAGAAATTATTTTTATAGGCTCGTTAATTCTGCGTCTTACTCTGCAAGTTCGTCACAGTGTCATATATTCCGTTTCAATTAGTCGTTGTGCAGTGTATTCAATTGGTTTCGATTTGATGAGTGACAAGCTGTGGACAAAGCCGTGGCATATTCGATGCGGCCTTTTACATCAGTTCCAGTTCCAAACAGAACATTTTTTTGCAATGTGTCCGCATAATGGTCTCAACAGACATAATTGCGAAAGGTCATTTGATATTAAATATTCAGGCCGTTCCATTAGAACCTTTGCAATTAAACCGATTGAAGTTGGTGAAGAAATATTTGATTGTTACGGTATGGATTATCGTATCGCAAATAAACAAGCACGTAACGAAATATTAAGGAAGAATTATGATTTTACATGTGAATGTTCCCGATGTACTGATCCTGCAGTGGAGGAATATTGTGATGTAGGTTAAATGTTGAATGCAAAATTTTAAAAAAATGAAAGAATATGCTAGAGATGTTATTTTAGGAAGCATTTCATCGATTTCGCTGCGAAAAGATGGACTGTCGTAAATCTTTTGTTGCACCCTTCATCCAAAATAGGTCCTGGTATATAAGGGAAGTATGCACAATTACCCCGATGCAATTGAGATGTCCTTATTGCAAAAGCTTGCAATCGAACTTATGCAAACTTGAGAAAAAGCTAATTAAACTACTTCCCCGTCTGCAATATCAAAATCAACGACATCAACTTTTCAAAAGCTACGAAGCACTAGATAATTATTTGGTACATTTAAATGTAATAAAATTAAATTATACTTCACGGATACTGCAGCTGTTATCTGCGGTGGATGTTGGTGAGTATCTTGAATAATGGTAATGTACATGATGGTAATGAATTTTCAATTTGCAATGACATTAAATTATTCCTTATTTTTTGAATTATTAGGACCATATATTGAAAAAGTGGAAAAATTTATTGTTTTATTGAACGTAAACAATAAATTTATTTTTTATTGAACGAAAGTGATTAATTGTCCTCGTAATTCGATAGAAGTGTTTTCACTTACGGGAATTTTAATTCGATAAATTTGGAAAGGATTTTTAATTAAAAAGATTCATTGTTAATTGTTTATTATGCCCGTTGGAGCTATTCTTTAATTTTACAGTTAGCTCTATTGCTGTTACCTTTACTTTAACATCTTCGGAGGAATCTACGCTAGTCTAATTATTCATTTGGTTTACAAGTTCAAAAAATGTGTTTTTTTAGATTTTCATATCCGCAAAATTGAGTCGCCGAAATTGATAAATATGGGAAAATTTTTACTACGGGGCGGTTATGCCATGTTTGGTCACCGTTCCGAAATTTGTGCGACCGCAATGACATACCTTTGGGATATCATTGCTCTTGGAAAATATAAACCTGAACAAAATGAGATGACGGAGATGTTGGAAACAATAGAAGTCCTTCCGGATGATATGAATAAAATATTTAAGAATTATTACAACGACTTCATCGCTGACAAATTCAAAGGTTAAGGATGAGTTTAAGCAAATTAGTCCATAAAAACAAGTTTATTATTATTAACTATTAATAAACATAGTATATATTATATTAATAAACATGCTATAATTTCTTTTTAAAAACGCTTTTTTCAATTTTGCATCATTGTAAATCGTTCAAAGATTTTGAATTACTGTTTAAATTTCCGTTTAGACTTTAAAAAGAGGGTTGGTTGACTAACTGCAATGCGTCGCTTTAAACTTTAAAGCGACCCATTGCAGTCGAAGTCGCCCAACCCTCTACGCAGTATTGCGATTTAAAACGTTCCATTCTATAATTGCTCTGATTGACTTAATGAAATTTGAAAAATGTGACGATGAAAGCGAAAATACGCAAAACATAATTTCAGTCCACTTAACACCGTCGCGGTTGTGAAGGATCGTTTTGTCAGCAGCCAGTGGTTAAGTTTTCCGTTTTTGTGCGTCAGTACGACATGTTTAGTGCGTACACTTTCAAATTTACTGTATTCTCAAGACCGGTTGGCTGATTTCTAAATTACTAAGAACTAGCGAATGGTTGAATAATTCGATAGTCTCTAGTAGTTACTAATTCTGGGAGGCGAATTCACTCGTTGAATGATTTCTGTATTACTAAACACTATAGAATAAGTACTAAAATTGGAACTATCAAATAACTCAATTGGTTTTCAATGAACCTTTGGAAATTTGTTCAAACTGAAATTTCAGTCAACGACGAAGAACTCGTCATTTACTAGTGTTACCGAACGCACCTAGTGTAGCAAATGGGCTAAACTGAACGCAGCCTATTCTTCGCCCGAAGCCATTTTTTCATTCTATGCGAACACTAGACACAACGCAGACTCGAAAGGTGGGGGTACTCCTCGAAATATACGGATTATTGCATAAAATAAAAATTGTGATAAAAGAATAATATTTTTGGTAAGTTGGCTGTTTCAATAAAATTTTAGGTGATTTGGTTGTCTCAAGCATCAATAATTTTGAGATAAATAAACAATAAATTCGATGAATTATATAAAAAGATGGCGTTCGTTAGGCGTTGGGGTACATATAATTATACTATATGCAATGGTTTACGGATTGTGGCCACTTTACACTAGCGTATATTATATATTGCCCATCCCCACAAAATATTTTAAGCAATTAAAAGTTTTGCGGAATAGAAAATTAAAAATTGTCTTATGTTCCAAGAGGATTTAGTATAGATATTTATTCATATTTGTTTACAGCCATGTCAGTGGAAATGCATCAGCAAAGCAATGATTATACTGATGATTATTCGCAAAACCAAGAGTACGATGATCAAAAACAACAACAACAACAAACTGTAAAAGAAGAACAATGTGACGATAGCTATGTTGAAGAAGGTGACGAAGAGGAGGGTGATGGTGATAATGATGGTAATGAAGAAGGCAATGACGAAGGCAATGATGGTGACAATGGGAATGATGATGACTCACAAAATCAAAAGTCTAATAACGATCAAGACTACGGGCCAAAATGTGTACGATTACGTGGTTTACCTTGGTCTGCTACTCATAAAGAGATTTTGGATTTCCTAAAGGATGTTAATGTCATTAATGGTCAGAAAGGAATTCATTTGGTAACTAGTCGTTGGGATGGTAAAAATACTGGTGAGGCATATGTTGAAGTGCAAAGTGAAAGTGATGTCGAAGAAGCTCTGAAATTAAATAAAGGAATGATGGGTCATCGTTACATCGAAGGTTAATATTATTATTTATTTTTATTGCCTTTTGGCTTATTTGTTATACCATTTATAAACATATATTAATTAATTTCATTCTATATTTAGTATTCACTGCGACACCCAAGGAAGCACAAGCAGCCTTGAAGAAGACTAGTGGCCCTGTACAATCGTTTGTTGTAAAATTACGTGGGCTACCTTACTCTGTTACGGAGCAACAAATTGAAGAATTTTTCAATGGTAAGATTGATTATTCTCATCGCAATGTTACAGACGAATTGGTTTTCTTTTAAATTGTAAATTGCTTTCAATGAGTTGAGGATTCAGAAAATGTCTAAAGTGGTCGAAAATACTTGAAGGCTTATCTGAGAACAATTCTGAACATTGATTATTTGTATTTCATATGCTGTTGAACCCTCTCCCGTGCGGAAAAAGCATTAATTGAGATAAATTATGGGATACATTAGATTATTCTTTCTTTTTGGAGATAATAAAAATCTGGTTTCTGGGTACAATTGGTTTCATACAATTTTGCTTCTAATTTTAATTATTTTAATTATATAATGTAATTTAAGAAAATTAGTTAATTGTTGTTGAAATTGTGTGTCAATGTTTAAAGAGAAAACAACACTATGTGTACTTTGGTATCTATCGTCATTGGGCAGGGTTGGAAATCAAAGCGGATCGGGAGGGAATTCTTTTTGTTATGGACAAAAGGGGTCGCGCTACTGGGGAGGCATATGTTCAGTTCGAAAGCCAGGAAGACACTGAACAGGCACTGGGACGTAATCGGGAAAAAATTGGGCACAGGTGGGTTGTCTTATATATTTAAAATGATTTTTTTTGAAATATTTGCACAAAAACAAATGCCAGAGTACGTTATTTGGATTTCAATCATCTTTTACAGGATTTTGTTTATTATTAGTGCAATATAATCCCTGTTATTTCATGTACTCACAATAATTACAATAGAAGGTGGTTGTGTTTTAATCATTATTCTATGCTGCTGATATACCTCGAATGATTTCAAAATCCTCAAAATTTTTTCAACTTCAAAATGTTTTAAATTCTCCAACACTTGCATTGTAATTGCATATTTATTGTTATCTATTTTGCATTGTTAAGTCTTCTTTTCTCTACTTCCTCCGATTATATAATGGGTTTATAACACAATAATATAATCTTTGTATTTTTTCCTATTGGAGTTTACTCGAAATACTTATTTTAATAAGATAAAGTTTTAATTTATGAGGATATATTTGATTTAAAAAAATTGCTTCCATTTATAAAAACCGTCCATTCGAATAAATAAGTCATAGAAGTTCTGTGGATGTGGAAATGGTTTGATGTTAGTTCAATTTGTTATTTAATAATATTTCTTTGAGGTCGAGCTTTCATCTGATTTACTACTGATAAACATACGTATTCATAAAACATTGTGTGCGTTTAAATTGAAATTCTAAGGTAACAAGTGTTTATGGAAGTTGATGCTCCCGAATGATTACCCTAATAGCTAATTATTGTTCATATAACGGATTAAAAGTAATGACAATAATCGAAAAACTAGTGTTGTCTCAAAACCTTCCACTGGTACAATTATCCTTTCGATAGTTCCCTGCAATCCTAAACAATCATAAATCACTTTTAATGCAAGTAAACTCTTGGGCATTCCGATTTTCATAAAATTGTATAATTTTATTTGTGGAAATATTTATATTAAGAACTAAAAACTTCAATTTCCTCCCATGCAGGTATATTGAAATCTTTCGAAGTTCATTGGCTGAAATGAGGCGCTCCACAAATGGCAATGGACGTCCCGGTCCATACGATCTAAAAGATCGTGGAAGTAATCGTGGCGATTTTGGTATGGGTCGTAATATGCGAGGTGATATTGCGGTAATTTCTGTTAATGTGAATATAAGTTAACTAATTTTTTTACATTTCTGCGCAGATTGGACTAGTGGCGGCGGCGGCGGCGGCTTTGGGGTCGGTGCTAACAATACACTTGGGTTCAGCAATTTGAGCAATTACAATAATACCGGGAATTTTGGTAATAGCTTCGGCAACACTGGTAATTTTGGCAATAATAGTGGCAGCGGCGGTTTCAGTGGTGGTGGAGCAGGTGCTGGTTTTGGAAACAGTCGTTTTAACGGCCCCAATTATAGTGGGGGCGGAAATTTCTCAAGCGATTTTGGAGATTTCGGCAATTTTGGCAATAACCGAAACAATTTTAACAATGGCCCGAAGGATTTCTCCGATGATAGTGATTTTGGCGTACGTAGTAATAGTAATAGTAATTTCAGTACCGGAGGTAACTACGGCAGTATGACAAATTTCGGTAATTTTGGCAACAATAATAATTCTGGTGGTAATATGGGTGGTGGAGGAAGCTTTAGTAATATGGGTGGAGGAAGCAATTTTGGACCAATAGGCGGAGGACGCAATGATTGTGAATACTATACGATCCATATGCGTGGTCTGCCGTATTCTTGCTATGAAAATGATGTTTTCAAGGTGAGTTATTGTAAATCCCACAAACTGAACATGTATTAGAGATTTCTTTTGCAGTTTTTCGATCCAATTCGTCCAGCAAATGTTCGTATTAATTTTAACAAAAGAGGTCTTCATAGCGGGACGTCCGATGTTTATTTCGATACGTATGAAGATGCACAATTGGCGATGAAACGCCATAAAAATCAGATGGGCAATCGTTATATTGAGCTGTTTTTCGACGGCAAAGTTAAAGTTGGTAACAATGGCAACGTACTAAGCAATTTCTCTCGGCGTATTTAATTTAAAAATATTAACTAAAATAAGTTTATTTAAATTTGATTTTATTCATGAACTCGTCCAGTTTATTCGCCCTAGCGTGATTTCATCCTAAGAGATTAGTAGTTTAAAATTCATCCTTAATGCAACATATGAAGACTTAATAGTTAAGATAGCTCTTAATAAAAACGAATAAAATATTTCTTTGATCATAAATGATGTGAGATTTCGTTAAGAAAGCAAGAGAAATGATTTTTAAGAGTTTAATCTTAAATCGAAGGAAGAGAATAAATTAAAGGCAGTGAATACAGGAATGTAATTGCATGAATATATCAAATACTAATACAAATATATTGATTTAAATTGTATTGTATAAGTTAAATTATTCTACGTTGTTTAGTTTAAACATGTTTTTGGACCGCGTACGTAGTTTATTATCTAAAATACTCCATGAGTTTAGCTTTATTTCCCATGGAAAAGGTAAACGCTAAGTTGTTGGATCGCATGCATCTTCCTGGCTGTTTATCTGGCCTACCTTGTTTCTGCTATATTCGACAATTCTGGCGTCGTTAATAATGCTGTCATTGACGCTCTTGGTGTCGTTATTTATCGTTAACTTCTATAGTTTCTATCAGCCTTATAATGTATCACGATACGAACACGATTCGAAAACTTTGACGAGCACGAAACAAAAACGAAGCTGGAATGAGGCTCTGATAATGAAAACTCTTCGTTCACATCGTTTCATTTCCAATTTATTGTTGTTGGCATCTACAGAAAATGTGCGCTTGTTTACCTCCTCCCACTTCTCCTCTCCATGGACTCATAAGCAGCAATGCTTCTTTGCTGTAACGAACGCTTTTTTCTTATCGTCAATTTTGACAACCCTTTCGTGAAGTATTCGTGATACATTATCAAGTGATTTCCAATCGAACACGGGAATGCATGTAAAAAGCACCAACAAAAATCTAGTTTTCGATTCGTGTTCGTTACGTTTTCGTTATCGTTATTTTGGCATTCTTCTTCATCATTTCTTCGTTAAATCGAAGAAAAGCGGGGAAATAGCAAAAGAAAATCGAAGATTACGTTTTCGTATCGTGATACATTATAAGGCTGTATATCTTGATAAAGCTTCCAAAAGAAAAATTTTTAAAAAAGCAAAAACAAAGACAAGCAAAGAAAAAATTAAAAAAAATTTTTTAAAAAAGAATTGCATATAAAAAAATATTGGTATTTATTGTTTGGACTTTTTCACCATCTTCGCGCACACCATTGAGATAGAACTTACGCTTAAAATCAGCGACGTCCTATGTTTAATTTTTAATGAACAACGGAATTTTCAAGGAATGAACTAAGGGGTAGTTGGATAAAGTCTGAGTAAGGTCCGATCTGGTTATCGGATGAACGCATCAAAAGTTCTCAATCAAGTTCCACAATGTTATTCAGAGTCATGAAAGCTATGCGAAATAACGTGGTCCCACCTTGCCATGATTGCTTAGAAGATCTTTCATATTTCAACAATTTTGTTCGTCATTTCTCAATTGCCTTTTCCACATTTCTCTCAAAAATTGCACGAACAACAAATTGGAAAAATAATCACATAAGAGAGTAAGCTGTTTGAGACAATTGTGTGCGTGTGTGTGCATTGCTTGACTTATAGAATATCATACGGTTCGATCATTCAACGATTGCGGAAACCTTTTTTACTGTCCTTACAAGTATTTACTTACGAAGCAGCTATGGGGGCAATGCAGTCCTTTATAAATTTAACCACAGAATGAGGAAAATTTGGATACACGACTGCTGTGGCCAAACAAGCGAATTTTGTCTGCTAAAAACTGAAAAATGCCATCTAGTCGTAAATTTCTACACTCCGTATATGATTTTGAATATACTGAATTTTATGAATTGCATCAAATGTGATCGTTTTAAAAGCCTTTGGATCACGATTTCTCATTGATCATTTCAATACTTCGATTCTACCTCCAGAGATAGATTTGCCAAATTTTAGATATTAATTAGATTTTCGTAAAAAATCATGCAATCAACAATCTAATCTGTGTTTAGTGACAGCGAGAGAAGATAGTGTCTAAATCGACTCGGGGCTAGCAAGGATTATTCCAACAAGGTATTATTTTAATACCTCCAGGTGATTTCATTTGGCAGAGAGAAACAGATAAAACGCTTAAAATCTTAAATTAAGAGGATTTTCCATCTGTTTCAAATTATGAAATGAATAAGTTGGCTAGGAATGAAGTACATTTAAGATATTTGATATCTGCTTTAGATTTGGAAATGTACAAATTTAGGATTTTGGATTGAAGAATGAGTAACAAATAATAGAAACGAAGTGGGTGGTTATCCGAAGCCGATTATGATGTTTTGAATGTTTCTGAAAAATACATTTTCTAACTATTGCAGAAACTCAGTGATAACGCATTTAACTTAAAATGGAATATATCTAGTGGGCCACTTTTTATTAATTCATATTAATCTGAATTTGAAATCGGAAAATCAGCGATATTTTTTAAAATATTTATTAATGGAATTATAAATCATTGGGCATTTAATTTGATTGTCTAACAAATGGCAACTCTATCCACGAGAAAAACAACAACTTTTAATGTCGCTAATTATTTCTGTCTTTATCGCGTGAGCGTTTTTCTGCTTTTTTTTCTAATTTTCTGAAAAAAGAAATAAAATTTTCAAATTAAAATATCTATTGATACAAAAGGCAACAACAAACAACAATAAAAACAAACAATAATTCTAATGCAGACGATGAAGTGTTTGAATGAAACGTCGTGATAGTATTTATTGCCGTCAATGCGATGCGAATCTAGAAAAAAAAATTAACGACTGCGATCGACATGTGTTGATTTAAACGGTATTGCTTGAAAGTGGTCGAATCAGCGAAGTTGCATTTGTTCAGCGCGAAAGTAAGCTAAAATCAAAAGTACAAAATGAACAGTTGAAAAAGATTTTTTAAAAGAGATAAAATTTTTTGTATTATTAATATTTAGTAATGGGTGTGATCGAGTGAACTTAATATTTGTTTGATATGTGTGTTAAAAAATGCGCTCAATAAAAATTTTCAAGAAAAAATTCTCAACGAGTAAAAAGTTCAAATCATAAATAAAAATTTAAACAATTGGGCGCGAAACTAATTTGTGATAAATAGGAAGAATCGCAGAGAAATGGAGCGAGAGAAAAATGCTAAATAGAAGCAACGATAAACGATAACGACATTTTAAAAAAGAAAATTATAAAATTTTGTAAAAACCATTACGAAAATATTCTCACTCAACCTTCCGATCGATCTAATTTGCATTTACTTAACGTTTTCGTTTGATGCTTTTCATTCAGTTTTAATGACTGAAACATTCAATTAATGTCGAGATCGATCAATTGAATTTCATAGAAATACTCGAGCGAATTCATTAAATTCCAGAAATCATAAAAAACATATTTCTTCTTCTTCTTCGTCATGACGATTTTTCGTGGAGATTTTTAAAATTTTTTGCTAGAAATGCTTTGCTTATTCATCACTTCTTGTCATTCGTCAACACTATGAAAGTCATCGTTCGAACGTTATCTTTATTGCTCGGATTATATGGAATAACTTTTCAAATAAAATATTAAGAATTTTAATACGACGAATAGTATCAAATTTATGGTGGCAATGCTGAAGTTATTTGAAAGGGACAGAATTTAAAATGGCTGGGCCATTAGATGGGCTCAACCGTTTTATTGCTTATTGCTCAAACAATTTCACGGTATTCGTGTTTTGCTACGGAATTCAGTTAACAGGATTGCTGTCTTGCCGTTAATCTAGATCAATATTATTCGAAAAAATCGGTGGAAATCATTTACGTAATTTTTTCAAAATTGATTATGGCGCTTATACTTTAATAGAAATACTTTAATAGAAATTAAAATCGTTTGCAAAAATGTAAGTGTATATTTAGAGCATTTCTAAAAAAATTTCAGACGGTTTCCTATTTGGAACTATTGAAAAGATTAGTAATTTCATTAAAATTAGCAAAAGTCAAAACGTATCAGAATGTATTTGATGGTTTGTATGGTTGTGTGAATATTTTTTGAAATCAGTTATTAAAAATACAAGATTGGCCAATAAGAAAAAAGTGAAGATATTTTTATTGAAATGTTGTTTCCTTAATTTGTTTTTAGAACCAACATCCGAAGGGTTAAGGATTGATCCTTTTGAAATGCGTAAAAGTTAACATAACAATATTATCCGTCTTAGAATAAGCTCGTGACACAATTTAATCCGTCCATATGTTCGTCTGTCCGTCTGTTAGTGTTGGAAGCTATCGAATGACTTCGACTATCGATAGTTAGTTTTATTCATTCATTCGTTTAGTCGACGTTATTATATTTCTCAAATGAAATATTTTTGATAGAAACGTTAATGCTCATTGTATGACTTTGACGAATAAAAGTTTAAGAAAATAATGTTGATTATGGTTTTGTTTTGCCTTAAGCACAGAAAGAAAAACATATTCGTCGGGCACTTGAACCTCGCAAAAGTTCAATTTGGGTTTAGAACGTAATCAATTAACTTGTTGTTCTTGTTTTAATAATTGGGTATCGGCACTTACTCGCTGAAGGATTTCTGAATTACTTAGAACTAGCGAATGGCGGAATTATTCGATAGTTTCTAGTAATAACTAAATTCTGTAAAGCAGATGCTTTCGTTGAATGGTTTACGAATTACTAAAAACTATCGAATGAATGAATAATTTACAACTATTGAACAACACGATAGTTTTTAATCGATAGTTCTCCACACTATCCTTTTTGTCTATCTGTAAATGTAACGATAACGAGAGAACGAACAGTGTTATTTTTGGAAAATTATAATTTTACATTCGATCTGGGATTACTAATATTGCTATTTTGCTGCAAAATTTTTCTAATTTTGCATTTTTATTGATTTTGTACTTTTTACTAGTTTTTGAACTTTGTCAAGAATTTTTTTAACAAATATTTATTAATTAAAGTAAAAAGTAAAAAATTATCTTCAAGTTTAGACAAACCTGTAAAACAGGCAGAGTTCTTTTTTTTCTGAAACTGATAACGTTTGTCGAAATTGCTTTAAATATTGTATTTAATTGATATCGCTAAAAATAATAAAGGTTTTATTAAATTTTGTTCAAACAAACCTAATAATGCTATAGACTATTATAGACTATAACCTTATCACGTTCCCAAAAATTTATTCATTAAAAAAAAGAAAAACAAAAAATGTTTTCAACTCAATATTTTTTTAAAAAAATTATATCGATATAATTGAACTAAATGAAATTATTTGAATTGTGTTTTAATTGCGTTTGATTATTATGAAAGACAGCAAGTGGACGGGCCGCGGGACGAGGAGGGACTAGGTTAGAATAACATTGAAAAGCTTCTAATCTCAAGCGTATAAGCGTTTTTATTTTTTTAAGTGACAACGCATTTTTCACCCTCAAATCCATTTTGACTTTAGTGTTACGTCTTTAATTGTTGTTGTTGTTTATTGAATAATTTTTTGCTTCTTTACTTTCTTTTCAGATTTCAGTAATTATGAAATTCGAAATATCGTATGACACTTTTGTTCGATTTTTTATTGAAACCAAGTAAATTTATTTAAATGAGATAATTAATACGAATTTTTAACGTGGTTTTCATTATTAGATAACGTAATATTAATGCAATAAATTTGTCGACTGATTATGAATGAATTAAATTTCATTAAAAACAAATTGTTACACAATTTATTATAAATTATTTTAAATAAAAAACGCATAATAGTAAAAAAGTGGAATTAGTTGACTATTTTTTTTAAATTAACCGCTGGTGACAATTCAATTTTCTGTTGCAAAACTATGAAAACAATTTTATTTTTAAAAAATTAATTTTTTTATTTATTCAAATTAATGAATAATTTTATAATTGTCGGAGGAAGAGAAATCTGAAAGGGTACCACAAATGATACTAACGAACTTTTTCTTAAGTTTGTTCATTTTGTTTTTGTTAAGTGTGAGAGAAAGCAATTTATGTATTACGAATACAGACGTTGAGCAAAATCGAAAGTTGATTAAAAATATATTTACTTATGAAAAGGAAAAAAGTGAAGGAAGTCTTCTTTTTATTTAGTCTCCCTTCACTTTTTACTCGTGTTATCATCATTATTATCATAAAACTTTTTCCGGTCAGTGAAATTAATGAAAATAATTATTAGCATATTAATTAATTAGCAAGAAAAACAATACGAAAATTAAAATGAAAATTTTTTTGAAAAAAATTTATTCACGTTCTATTTAAAAGAACTAGAATAATTAATATTAATGCTAATACAAAGTTAGCTAATTTTCTTTTAAATGATAATAAACAAATCATATAAAATGAGCGAGTAAAATGTTTAAAACATGCATCTATATTTTAATGACGGGTGTGTATAATTTAAAATATATATATAAACAATTTTTTTAGTATCTAAAATATATATAAATATTTGATAAAACAAATAAAAAATTTAAACAAAAAATAGTCGTAGTAATTTTTTAAAAATTTATAAATCTGTTAAAAGTAAAATGGTTTAATATTCTAGAATGGTTTAAGATTTTAGCGCGTTGGTTACGCTGATTGTTGTTGGATAAATCTGACTTAGTGTTGTAAAGTGTAATTAGTTGGTACAAGCCAAAATTAATCGGTTGTACGAGTATTCGGTAATGTTTTAGTGGACATACGTTTTAAATATTTAAAACCTTATAAAAATATTTATAAAGTTGAATTAAAGGTATTTAAATTCTATTTCTATTTGCAATATTTGTTATGTGATTTATTAAATATTTTTCTTTATCATTTTTATTCATTCTTTCAAAAGAAAACAACAAGTAAGATTATCTTAGCCTCATAACGAAAGTAATTCCATTTTGATAAAGTATTTGTAAAACATTTTTTAGTGAGGTTAGAAGCGGTTTTATATCAGATATATTCCTTATTGGAATTAAAAAGTTTACTTCAATTTTTCTTGAGATAAATGAGACCGAGTTATAAGATCGAAATTGAAAGGAAACAACGAGTATATAATTGAAATTGGTCATAACGAAGAATAGTTTCTTATTTTTCTTATTTACAGAAATAAAAACAATAAAAATAAGACTAAAGTCATAAGAGCGATTATTCGTGGTGACTAAAATAAAAATCTATACAAAGTATTTATCATAAAATATACAGCACAATATAAATTAAAAATCTATATACATTAAATGATTGCTTAGTGTATGTAACTAATTATATACATGCATACATACACACACTCAGTCATATATGTAAATACTGTTTTTTGATTATAATATATGTGTGTGTGCATGTGTTTGTGTAGGAGAGAGAACCATACTTGATAGTATGGCGAACAACTGGAGATCGAGTTAAATCGACAGTAATACAAGATCTCCAAACAATTGATGACTTTGTGATTGCAGTTGTTTTTTGGTTTTAATGTTGAAAATAGCGTTAATCGAATGACGTTGACTGGACGTGTGTATGGAGTGTTCTTTTTTATCGTGCATTCTTTACGGAAAACATTTTGATAATTCATAAACACAAATAAAAATTTCACAAAGAAAATGAAGTATATATTAACATATATAAATTTTTTTATATAATTCGAAAATTGGTCACGATTCGTTTGGTGAATCAGAGACAAAGCGTGGTGTGCTAATGAAGAACAATTTTCAAAAAAAAAAACATGCAAAACTTCAAGCGAAATTAAATGAAATTGAATGCAATCAATAGTTTTGAGGTAATTTTTAAAATCCATAGAGAAAAATTAAAGAAAGTGAACGTTTAAAAAAGTCTTAAAAAATTTTGAAATTAAAAAATAAAATCAAGAAAATAATAAGTTTTGACGTATTACTTTTGTAAAAATGGCAGTAACGCGATTTTGTTTCGTGTAAAAATGAACTGAATAAATAAAATCCGTGAACAACAACAATAACAACAACAACAGATACAACAATAACAAGTGTGTGATAATATAAAACCAAAGTATTCCTAATCTCAAAAATACCCTGAGCGTTTTAGCGTCTTGTTTTCCTGTTTTCTTATATTTTTTAAAATATTTTTTCCTTTTTTCCCTTATTGTTGATTTTGTTCAGTCAATACCCGGTCAACTTTCAATATTTAGCGAGTTCCAGATACTCTCAGGTATAGATTATTTCAAATCAAAACAAGTTCCGCACGACCGCACTGATAACATTTGAAATGGCCGCATTAAAAAAACAACAACTATTAAAAACAACAACGATAGCAATAAATTACAAGAAAAAAAAAGAGATCGAATACAAGACGTTTTCGAGAAGCCAGAAGGAAGAAAGAAAGCAAGAAAGATTTGTCTGGTTTATATAAATTTTATACCTGTGTATACACATTCCATTAAGAGTTGAATGTCTGAGCTCTTGTATCGCGCTAGTTTTATGGCTTTCCCCACTCACGCAATCAGCTGTTGGCAGCAGATGTTCTTTATATTCCGGTTTGAAAGAATCCGGTTGGGTATGATTGCTTTACTCCTAGCAATACATGTTGTTGCTCATACATGATGTAGTGTGTTCAAATGTTCGAAGTGTGTTTGTTTGAAACGATCATTCAAAATCAATCAATCTTAAATTGGAGAAACTGATTGATGTGATCAATTTTGTTCGGAGTGTTAGGATCAGTCAGATTTGTGTGTTTGGTATGGATTGGTTTAATTCGTAATTATGCCTAGGTGTTGTGGATACTTAGAAATTAATGTTGATAATTGTATGAAATAGTATTAAAAGAATATCAATAACGTCAATATTCAGTTAGCTTGATCGGTGTAGTTCGTGTGGAAATTTTGTATTAAGGAATAAGATAGTTTTTTCCTTGAATAAATATTTCTTATATTTTTCTCTTTTTTTCATTTTAATCATGATGTTCCTCTTCATCTTAAACTGAAATACTTATGAAATAAAAATGGCAAAAAATAATAATTAAATAATAATAATAAAAAGGCTGTGATTTGTGACAATTGTCTGTGAATATTAAAAAATTCTCTCGTATGTAATTATTGTCAAAAAATAATTGGAGTATTAAGAAATAGTTTTCATATAAATCGAAGTGAATATTAATTATGCTAAATAAAATATTATAATTCCGAGATTAGTTAATTGTTTGATACAATTTCTATTGATCAATATTTTTTGATCAATATTTTTTCACAAACATTGTGATTATAAAGTGCTTCCTAGTAATTTATTAAGAAATATTTAAATGAAACAATTTTGTTTTTCAAAAAAAAACCATTTAAGTGAAACCATTTGAAGTAATTTTCTAAAATAATTTGACTCCCTTTTAATTCAATAAATAGTAAAATTTCTAAATGAAAGAAAATTACAATAAATTTTTAAAACGAACAACGTGATGAAATTAGTTGAAAATTAAAAGAAAAATCATTATAATTTTAACAAAAGAAGAGAGAAAATTACAAACAACGCTAACACAGCTAGTGTGATAAATTCGAATTAAATTAACAAAATGAAATTGAATGACGATAATTCTGCAATGGATCCTTTGCTTACGTTGCAAAACGGTCCGGAAATACAACCGTTGAGCCAAACTTTAATATTTAAAAATTCGCTATCTCATCATCATCATCACAACAACAGCAACAACAACAGTAAATATGCAGATCATGGAGATTTGGAGGAAGGTTTAGGATACACTCATACTTTGGTAAGTTGTAATATTTATCGTATATTCGATTAGACCACACAAATATTGTGATATATGTTTTTGGGAATTTGGTATAATAATTTATATATTTTTATCTCCCTTCCGTAAGAATTTATTATCTGAAAAACACTGTTTTTTGTTTTATCAAACAAAAGCGAGCTTGGGATTTTCCGAGTTAGCAAACTTAGCAAGAAAGAAAACTTCATAGAGGGGAGAGCAGAAAGAAAGAATAATGTCACATTCATCATCAGATAACAGAAAAATTTTCATGTAAATATATTTGTTGAGCTTATGCTTAAATTGATCGATAAGCATTTTCGAGAAGTCATTATGAGTCATGTATTCTGAATTTAAGCTAACAGTTTTTAAGATCTTTAAGCGAAAAATTAAGGTAGAATTGAATTCAGAGAATTCAGAAAAAAATAAGAAAATTCATATACGATCCATAAATATATTTTCATATCCATACGAAGAATACATTGAACACTCTTCATATATTTGGGTTCATTTGAAATATTTTGAAGGTGATTTAGGAGTATTAATTTCTGAAGTATATTTAGAAAATGTTGAGTAAAAAAAATATTGATATAAAGTGCTTAAGTTTGTTTTAATTGTTGAGAATAATTACGATATGTCAGAAGAAGAAACCTTGATTACGTTCAAGATCGTTCGTAATGATTCGTTTTTCAAAGTTCTCAAATAATTTCTCTCAATTAAATTTAGTAGTAAATTATTGTTGTTGTTTTTTTATAAGTTCAAGAGAGGAAACAATTTAAATAAATATATTTACTTATTTGTACCTTGCATAAAAACGCTATACATTTTTTTTAGATATTTCAAAATTACTTCCGCCTTATTGCAGTTGATTTACGATATTATTACCATTTTTTTTTGGTCACAAATTATTATTATAATCTGTGATTTATGGCATGGAAAATAGATTTACTCTCATTTTGAAAATTGTGTTAAGATTCATAAATCACTTTAGAATTATTACTCCTAAAACAATTGCATACGATTTACTTTATTTGAATCTTTTATTCGTCGGAGAAAGCAAAAGCGTTGAATGAAAATAGTTTTTCACGAAGATGCTGGTGTTAAATTTTAATTGGCGTATAAAGAAGTTTTGTATTGGATTTAACGATTATATATTATTGTATGGTATGAGTGGTGTTCAATGTGTTCTCAGTATCGATACTAAAAAATTATTGCATAGACTTCTTGCTATTTTCGCATTCAAATCGATTTATATTATACTTGATCGGGGTTTACTACGAACCTCTAAAAACAATATCCTTTTCTTAAACATGATCGTTAACATGGAATAACTCACAAGCTTATGATCAGAATTATTTTAAATTTTATATTTGAAATATATTTGAAATATTAGATTATAATTTTATATTTCTTCAGTCAGCCATAGCGACATTTATAAAGATACTCCTAATACCTCTAAAATAAATAACAGTCAAGAGAATACATTGAACGCTCTTCGTCCCATGACAATCGTTAGTTCTTTGTAGCGTTAGTTCATTGTTCTGCTTTTATGTCTAACAACTTCATTGCTGAATATTTTGAACGAGGGTCAAAATACTCAGAAAGACAGCTCATGAATTTTCCACACAATCAAATCATTAATTACTGAATATCGTATAATTAAATTTAAGGTTCTTAAAAAAGGAATACTATAAATCAAAACTAACAATCTTTCGAATTCTGTGAATTAGTAAAAAAATATTGTAATTTCGTAATTATAATCAATTTCATTTATATTCAATTTATATAAATCGATTAATCGCTTTTTAAATTTAGATTTGATATTTTTTCTCAAATATTCATTACATAAAAAATTTACATCCTTTTAGCGTATGTGTAATAGTAATTGTCTCAGTATTTTGTGATGTTAATCACCATTTGATGACAATTCAGTTGAGATTGTTTTTTTCTTAGCTTTATTAAAAGTCATCGATGAAGGGCAAAGACTGAATTTTCTCAGTGTGCTAAAAACTTTGTGCTTGTAATTTTTTTAGCAAGAAAATATTAAGATTTGAATGAGACGGACTATTTAAAAGACTGCCATTAACACTTTTGATGTGTTCATGGAAAAATATTGTAAAGCCGGGCAAAAAGGAGCTCATTTGAATTAAAGAATAGAGAAATAAAAAAACAGGTTTATTTCGATTTCTATGAACTCTTTTTACATAAAAAGACAAGCTAATCTAATAAACTATTTTGTTCAAATAAAACGTTTTTAAAATGATACGACTTTAAGAAAGTTTATACGAGTTTTTACCAAACGACTTCTCGTGCTCGAAAATGTTAAACGATAATATATGCAAAATTTTAAAAACGACTACGCACTTCTTTCAACTTTTTGTGATAAATTAAGTGAAATAGATTTGATTTTTATAAAAATCTTATTTCAGATTGATCAGAATGGTCGTGGGTGTTTAGTTTATGCTTTAACATTCATTGTCATTCGTTTCTGAACTATGGTTCAAAACTTGGGTCTCTGCGCTTTAGGATTTCTGTTTAAGATCAACTTTAAAGTATATAGCGAACTTTTCGAAAGTCACCAAATTTATATCATCACAGTGGGCGTAGGTAATTGGGTTTAAATTTCGAATTACTAGCTCACTGGAGGGTGGACGTTTTAACCTGGCTGGTTAAAAATCAATTTCAAAATTTCTCTCAATGTGGGCGTGGTTTGTAGGTTTATAGTTTATTTCTGTTGCATTGCAAAATCAGTTTCAAACTTTGACCCGAACAGAATTGAAAGCAACCTAATAAAACGTTTTGATAAAGCGCTTTTTATTTAATATTGAAATGTATCTAATTTTATAAAAGAAATAGTGGAAATGAAAGCTGTTAAATTAATTTTTTTTAATTTTATTTATATAAAATTCAAATAATACTAAAAAATTGTAATTTCGTGAAATTATATAGAAAACGCGTTTTATGCAAAGTTATTTGATTAAATTTTAATAAAAATATATTAATTTTTATATAATTTCTGAAAAACACGAGCGTGGACATTTTTTAAATTTCAAAAATGTTTATTTTTATTAGCTGAATATTTCGTTAAAAACGCATCAAAATAAAATTAAAATAATTCAATAAAATTCACTTGTTCAAAGATTTTATTTAATAACAACGTTTCCAATTTGTCTTTATTAAACGTTTTCATCTCATTTGTTCATTTATTCATTATCTCTGTGTTTTGTTGGTTTTGTTTTAATTAAATAATTTGAATGGATTTGACGATGAGGCGATATCATAAGCAACGCTATTAAATGATATTAATTGTGATAAGCAAACATTTAGAACAATTACAATTATCTTATAATTATAATGATAAAAGTTTCAATATTAAAAAAAAACAAAAAGAAAAAAGATATATTCTTATTTTAAGAGAAAAAAATTAAGTTTGGAATGATGAGAAATTAACAAATTTTAACAATTTTCGAATTAAAAAAAATATTTTTTTACATACGATTAAATTTAGCTGTAGAAAACACATATTAATAAAATAAAAATTTATGAAAATATTTGTATTCACTTGACCATGCGTCACATGGAGTAACTCCGCCTTGTGCTAATGACCTTTTGTACACTCTACACTCGAATGGAATAAAGTATTTTCCGACAAAAGTACGTTTTTGAGTCGATTCATTCCTTTTTTTTTGCCTACATAAATTATGATTACAGGCGAAGGAATAGCAGTCCTATAATGAAAATAGGCGTAAATATTCTCTGTCTTCTTTGTGTCGTTTGTTATTGGAATTGGACGAAATTGGATTAACGCCACGCCTTATTATAATTATTATAATTTAAAGATAATATAAGCTGATTTGTGTCCCTTTGGGGGGGGAGTATTTAATTTATATTCCCAAAAATGAGTGTGGTCTGCGAATTGGTCGCAAGGGTCACAATTACAGGTTGTAGGGTATGTGAACTTCGGGTAGCCGCGAAGTTACCCTTCTTACTTCTTTTTTTGGTTTTGGTTTTTTGCATATTTCCGTTTATATTCTATTGGTTGGGCGGAAAAAGTTGTTTTATTTACTCACACAAAAAAAATCGCAAATAATTTTCAAGATATTTTGTTTGAATTAAAATTTAATTAGATTTTACCGTCTTTTTATCAGATTTCTGGGTGTGAATTGATTACGGATTTTGGTTAAGGGATGTCGCAATGAAAATTGAGGATTTATAAAGAAATTGGGAAGCGTATTGTTAACTTCGTTAAGCAATAAATTTCTTGTTTTTAATCAGTTTCATAAAATCCTCTAAAGCCATGGGATAATTTCAATTAAAAAAATAAAATTGGATGTGAAAATATATATTTGTTAATTTATCAAGGTTTGTTTTAAATGCTTATTTTACAAAAGAAAGAAATTTTTAAAATTTATTTTTATTGATTTTTTAATAATTTTTAATAATTTATAAACACTTTAAAAATTCTGACTATATAGATTCCTTTAAGGACCATGAATTGAGTTTTATGTAAAATTCTAAAAAAACGTTTGTGAAAGGTATTCCTTGAAAAGTTGATTATATATAAAATATATACCTACTAAAGAGCTGCACAAGACTACACGAAATGGCAATTGGACTAAAAGATATCCGCAAGAAAACAAGATGTCACGACAAGGAAGCCAAGAATAGAAATTTTCTTTGTTGTAAGGACAATTATTAAGGCAAATAATGTTGCCAACAATTGTCATTCTTTGTATATTGGGGAAATAAAATAGAGCGGGATGAAGACGAAGGAACGCATGTGACTAATATGTACTTGTTAATACATTTAGTATGTATATTCTTCTTCAACAAGAATGAGAACAACAATTAATACTTACTGACAACTGATACAATAACCGACGCCTGCAAAATGTATCTGTATAAAACAGAAAAAAGAAACAATTTTCCCCCGTTTTCCTTCTCACCAAACATCGCCAAACATTATTTTTATAAACGCATCAAAATATTGAGGCTGGCTCAATATTGTCTGTGCGGCAACATTTCTCTCTATATAATCGAAGCAAATACTGTAGGCGACTGCAAGACAGTTTTTTTGTATCTGAAATTGCATTCATTTGTCGTCTTGTGCAGATCTATAATAAGTACACATTTAGGTGTAATCGTAGAGCAAAATGCAAAACATCAACCTACTGTGGTTATCTATTTAAACTAATCATAAAAGTATTTTATAAGTGTCGATCGCTTTAACCGATCGTGAAGAAAGAGGGTGGGTGCGCAATAAGATATCAAATTAATTTTAAATAAAAAACCATTTTCGAATTAGGCGAGATACAAACGTACGTACATGCGTACAGACGAAACAAGGAAATAAGTCAAATTGGTTGCAGGGATGGCCAAAGAGTTTCTAAAACGAATATTTTGAACTTTTTGAAGCGATCAAAATGCATTCCTTTGTTTCACACAACCTTTATTTCATACAAGGAAGTATGAAAAACATACAATTTTTTCTAATACTGCTATATTTTTATAGTATATTCCCAAGTCGTTAATCATAACGTAAAAAAATGATTTTATTAATTTCAATTGCACGGAACTTTAGATTGTCCGGAATAGAAATTTAACGAGTTTTTAAATAAATCATAACAGAAAAAGATTAAGAAATACGACAATACCACAAAATATATATACATATCAGAGGTGGCCAAATCGTATTCCGAATTAAAATCGCAGACTTCTAGCTTAATTGCCAGACTAGGCTAGACTTCTTCTAATTTGGTATTGTTTATGTTATGGTATTACTGACGCTTATTACAGTCACCTAGAATTATCCTTCGTTGTCATCTTCCATGTGATCGAAAGTTAGATGGCCATCCCTGGTGAATACTATAGTCCACAGACATTCTCCCATGCAGGCATCGCCATTGTCGTTGAGGCGCGAATACGTCTGCAATATTCGTAGAATACTCGTGTAGAATATTCGTTCTTATGGAAGAAGAAGTGACTGAATTTTGAATGGAAATGATATTTCCAACTGCAGGCGTCAACCGTTTAAATTAATCAATTCAATAAATGTAATAAATTCAGTGGCAGTTTTTTCAAAAGCTTATGTATGTATGATCCATTAAAGATACTGCGAGACAACTACTTGCTGGTTGGTACTGTAATAAATAGACCGAATGCGATGATATTTACAGTGGGCGTAATACGTCCACATGACAGTGAGCACAATTCAGTTTTGGACTTTAGTTAGAAGCTTTACTGGAGGCAATAGAAGTGAGATAATTGTGGATTTTCAAAAAATTAATAGAGTTCGAATTATATACTATAGATGATCATATAAAATCGGTATTTTCCACGAGTTCTTTCAGTTATTTATTGGTTGTTTGATGCAATTTAAACTTGATTTTATGATCACCTGACTTTTCTTAGATTTAATGTCGTTGAATGCGATGAATGGTTTTTGCAGCGTTTTTGCTCTTTACAGGTTTAGCATTTTGAGAATTTTGCAGAAAATTCAAATAAGTTAACATTTTTAGTTTTATTAATATTCACTTGATCTCTATTTTCGTTACTTATTCACTTCTCACCAATTAATTAATCCCTTCCTTTCGCTGATGTAGTTCTCAAGCGGAACTCGGCTGGTTAGTCGAGACCTAAACCAAATCGTTGCTTTCAGTTAAGAACAAATCTTTACAACAGAATATTTTTTTAACAAAGATAAAATCTTAAAAAGAGAAAATGTTTTATACACAAAATCTTTATTTTTAAGTATTTCAAACATCGATTTAACCAAATGTAAATTTTTGCTTCGAATTTGAAAACATCAACTGATAGAACCTAAAGAGGTTCTATTTGATATTCGATCACTTTAAATTTGACCACTGTCCAATTGTCCAAGAAGATTCTCATCTTAAAATGAAAGGTAGGCGACGTTTGGATTGACTGACAAGGCGGTTGCCGTCGGTTTTCTTATAAAACAGAAAGAAGGAATTTAGTGAGACTTGAGTAACGAAATGACTGATGTCTGGATCTGAATCAGTTCATTGGAAAACGTGAAGCGAAACGATATCGAATACGAGCGGAATTGATTCGGGATTATAACGGCAATGCATATACATGAAAATGGCATACCGAGCTTGAGAATAATGTGATAAAATATTAAAAAGATTTGATTGAAAAAGAGTAAATAATTGATCGTAGTGAAAAACGGAAGTTTTGATCAAAACGATTTACAAACAGTTTAAAATCGATTGCACTTTTTATTGAGATTTCACGCCTTGAACGAATAGAGATAAATTGAAAAAGAAAAGAATTGCAAATATCATGAAGAATTTATTTTAATTACGAGCTCTACGAATTAATTCGGTGAGAATTTTTCTTTCATTACGCCATTTAATTAATTGAAGAGTGATCGCACAGAAGCGATAGTACTTCTCTCAATCGATTTGCAAAGTAATCATTTAAAGGAATGAAATCATTACTGCAATAAAAAAAATCTTAAAAAATAGCAAATTAAGAATAAAATGGTGTTTATCGAACGTAAACGTTTTGCGGATCGTACACGCGGCCATTTTAATACGAATAATGCTCGTAATCACAATCAACATCATGTCGAACGTATTGTTCATGACGAGGAATTTGGTGAGGAAAATGTTGAGCAGGTTGATTCGGATTGGGCCGATTTCGAGAAATTCATTACGGCCTTTCGTAAACGCCGTCTTAGCACCACATCGATGGAAGAGGAATTGAGACGACCGCAACGGCAAACCAAAATCGAATCACAAGCATTCTATCCCTGTCCTCCACCGACAGAACATGGACGCGATTCCGATACGTCATCCGATGAGGATGATCCATTCGGTTATAATGATACACTTGTAAGCAATATTATTTTGATATTTGTTTTTAGAATAACAACGTGATGCATGCCATAAATTCATTAAAGCAAAGGAAGAAAGAGAGAAAAATATAAAGAATGAATCCGTAGGTTAATTACTAACTATCTATTCCGCACTTGGTCTACTCTCCAAAATTATTATCATTTATGAGTTTCATAAATTATATTATAAAAATTATTATCCGATAGTTTCGATTTTGCATAATGAATTTCTTAGGAGTGTAAGGGAAAAGGTTTTTAATGATCTTCAGCCACTTTTAATGGGAGTTTTTAACAAAATCGCGGACGAAAATAGCCCAAATGACAAAATCATAAAATGACAAAATTGCGAAATGACAGAATTAATCAAAAACCACAAAATCTCGGAAGTCGAAATATCAAAAAATCTCATACTTGTCGCTTCGGAATTTAACATTTACGAATTCGTGAACATAAAGTATTAAATTTTTGTATAGAAAAATTATTTTAAATTATGTATTATTTTATATTAAAATAATATTTTTAGAATTGTGATGAAAAATATATTAATCAAAATTAATAACGTTTAATGTGTTAAATGATAAATATAATCAAATTTTATATTCGCCGCTAATACTCGTAGTATTCTGTTGCACAATTTTTTTCTTTGTATGTGACGGCTTTTGGCCGCCTCAGTAAATGGAACACGGGCTACATAGTTTAAAAGCATCCTTGCAATATTATTCTTGCTTGTTTTACAATATTCTTAATACTAAAAACATCATTAATTCGGGAGTAATTAATCCACTAAAGAACATTATTAATTTGGGATTTTGTCATCCCGTAAGGGATGTCTGCCTCTCTTTTAATCCAGAATTCTTTTAACTTTCACATTTTCGTTCGTTCTTTAAATTGATGGAAGCACTTCAATACTAAGCTGAAACTCATTTCCTATATTTCCATTATTAGTTCAATTCAATTCACTAATCCAGTAATCCACTAATCCAGTGATCCCTAAACTTTCGTATGGTAAATCTAATTTATCTCTATACGTCAGCATTTTGACAAAAATTCGAGTCAGTATATTGAAAAAAAAACAGAATCAGTGTTTAGAAAGAAAATATTAGAATTGCTTCGAATAGCAAAGAATTGAAGGATTTTTCATAATTTGTACCCAAGAGGAAGCTACTTCCGTTAACATGCGGAGTGTTTCTCCTTTTTGTCAATTCTAGCCGTTTATCACCGGAGACGTCTGTCAAAAAGTGTCGCCACATAGTGGAAACTGATATTCTCTTTCTTGTTGATCCTTAGTGCTTTTCTTTTTCAGAGGATGCAATGTTTTCTAGGCTGGCTTGCGAACCGTCTTGATTAGATTTTGGAGAAAAGTTTTCTCCAAAAATTCTTTTAGTATCATAACCATTACAATCATTGCTAATTTCAAAATTAAAACAAGTTCAAATGAATAAAATATAGTTTTATCCAATTGTCCTGGATGTGAATTAGAGGACGATTTAGAAGTTCTGACTTGTATAATACAAACAATTTCTGGTTTACAACTATGGTGTTTCTTCACCTTGTATATTATTTATGTTTCCATCGCTGTCATTGCGGGCTTAATCAATTTACGGCTATATCTTACTAATTGCCGTTAAGCAATGTATAATAAAAATGTAATAAATGTCGAAATTTATCATAAGAAATTATTAACTATAAAAATTATTAACTAATTAAAATTAAAAGTATTTTGAAAGGCAATCAATTAGTTTTTATTCCATAGGAAAACTAAATTTTTCTATTTCGCATTTTTTTCGAGTTCGTCTTTATTTTGTCATGTGTTTTGTATAATTCTATAAAATAGTTCCTTTTTCTTTTTTGCCATCGAACATCTTTTGACGTTCTTGTCAATTATTCGCACTTCATCTATTCGTTCGCGTCATCAAACGAAACGAAATTATGAAATGGTTGTGTGTTTATGTATTTTAACGTATCCATAAATATCGAGAAAATAACAAACAAAACAAAAAAAAAAAAAAAAAGCAGATACTCGAGTATGCATTTACATATTCAAAAAAAATTTTAACTGTTTGAAAATAATCGGATTATATCAATGTTTTCATTGATATTTTCTCCTCTCTTTAACTTTTATAAAAACATTTCCACTATGAAAGCTTTTGAGGTGACCAAATGAAATACAAAGTGTAAATAAGAGCATAGAATAAGTTTAAGGTGACCAGAAGAGAGTTATTAAGTTTATTTTTGAATTTAGCAAATTGGAAATATTATACAAAACAAGTTTTGTAGTTTGGTAAGAAATACGAAAGCCTTCAAAGTAAGCCCTATAAAAATTTAAGGTTAAAAATGTCTGACAAATAATTAGGAAAATTGGGAATATTTCTGGAAAATATTACAAAAAAATAATCATTTTTATAAGACGCGTTCCTTCATTATTCGTCCCTCACGCTCATTCACACATTCATTCACGAATCATTAATCATGAGCAATAAAACGATATTTAGAAGCGACAGGATTATAAATGTACTTTTATATTTCCGTCCTATTCCTTTTTATGATAACTATAATAACAAATAGTTTTAACATACTTTTGGTCACCTCTAAATTATGATTTTGAATATTGAGAAAGAATAAGAAGAATATAAAACTAATTTGTCTAAAGTCGACAACAAACAACAAATAACAAATTTTAATTTTCTGCAAAATAAATTTTCTGCCACTCAGTATTGAAAAAGTTTTCTTATTCGGTAGTACTGAAACGTTTCCTGCGTCGAATCGATGATGAATTCGTTCATTTGAAATATTATTGCAGGTTGAATCGATTAAAATGGAATTCAAGAAAAAATAAATAAGAAAAAATATATAACTAATTATCAAGCAGGACATTTGCCCCAACACACACACACACGAATTTAGAAATTGTTTTGGGAGGCTATTGTTTGGAATATTTGAAGAGAAATCGTCTAGAATGACGATGATGATTTTTATTGTGGTGATGATGATGATGATGATGATAAAAAGTTCAAGTGTTAAATTTTTGTTAAAAATAAATTCACTGTCGCGCTAGAACCAGGGCACAATCACAAATAAATAAATAAAGAGGCAATAATTCTAATTATTATATTTTTAATTAGTATTTCTTTTTTTGCGGGATTTGTTTTATTTTTGCAATGATTTCGCCACGACGATATCCTGCCGTGGTGATGGTGGTGGTGGTGATATGACAGATACATATATATGTGTGTGTGTCTATTGGTGAGATATTGACATTCTGAAAAGAAATAACGAATAGCAATTCAAATGAAAGCATATCAAATGAAATATTAAATGAAATATTTAATTTAATTAAATTGAAATTAAAAACTCATTGCAAGTATCTGTCAAAAATTTACTAATTTCCAATTAACTAAAGTCTGATAAAATGTAAAATGATTAATTTTTTTTGACTTTGTAATAAAGAAAAAAGTGAAAAAGAAGTAAAAAAACAACAATAAAAATTTTATATTAAATTAATTAATAAATTATGAAAGAAAAGTAAACAAGAAGTATTTTGTGGAAAAAAAAACATTTACAATAAATAATATTTTCATTTGAGAAAAAAATACTAATAATAATATGAAACATAAAAACAAAAAAATTTATAAAAACAAATTTATTTTAAGTTGAAGAAAATAATTAAAAAAAACCAAATAATAAGAAATTGATTAGAATTAGAAAGAAAAATTAGTAGGATTTTTGTTTTTGATTAGCCGTACGCACGTATCGGTCGTTTGGCATGTGTTTGTGTGAGATTTTCTTTGCAAACGCAAAAGATTTTCTGATTGGAACGCGTGTGTGATATAGTTTGAAAGGACTTTATCTGCTCCTTATGTTTAAAGGACATCAACATGTTGATGATGAGGACGAATATATACGAGAGTATGCCTTTGAGCCGGAGTTATTGATAACGAAAGAAGAATTATTGCACTTAAAGTCCGAGGAATCATCAAAAAATGTCCGTCGCAAGTCGAGCATCGATCTCAACAATGAATACAAAAATCAGATTGAAGTCGAAATCGAAGCATTTTATTATGTAAGTGTGTATGAGTGTGTACAATTCGATACGATCATGCAACTGTACGATTCTAGATTTTATTAAAGGATTGCAAGCGTTTTTGAAAAATAAAAAAGATCGTATTCTATACGAAATTAATTAATATTAGTCATAATGCGAGCGTTTCTGTTTAATTTGAATGACCTTGAAATCGATGTGGTGACAAATGGTCTAGTAGTCTAAATCAATAATTAATTTTTCTGAATTCTTGGCTAGATTTTGAAAAACGTGCATACCGAAATTTTATCTTAAGTCTCTATTTAATATTACCCATCTATGATATTGAATTATATATACGTAGTAATATCGTTATCCTGACCTCTTTAAGAGGCAATCAATTAATGAAATTGTTAATTTTGAATGACAAAAATTATTTGTTATTTTTCGAATAAAACTTTCCTTTTTGCAAATGAACAAATTTTTGGTATTTGATAATTAATAAATTTTTGTTTTTAATTAAAATATTCCATTCCATTCCAAGTTCTTTAACAATCTAAAAAGATTAACAATTTTTTTCGAGTACTTTTTCCTTATTTTTTTCTTGTCTGGTCTTTCTTTCATGGTGCTGCCGCTCTTTTAACCCTGAAAATTATAGAATGCCTTTGCGGTCATATTTTTTCTTGAATTTGCGCCAACGTGCGCATTGCGCACCTTCATAATCTTTTTGACAAGGTGCTGGCAAATGTTTGACAGTGAAAAACGTGTAACCAAAACACGCACAAAATTATTAATATGCATACAAAAATATACAAGAATAAGTGTTTACATATACGAACTTTTATGTTTTGTAAGTACGAGGGCATAAATAGCCACAATGTTAGCTACGCACACAAACGCATGTACTTTTATATACATACATATGCACACAAGTACAAGCACGAGTTCTAAAATGCATGTTAATTTTCCACATCATTTATTTAGGATTTATTATTTAATATATATTTTTAACAACAATATCATTCATATGATTTTGTAACCTTTATTGACTTCAAAAGGCAAATATTAACGGTTATGCTTAAATGGTTAAGGCTCTTGTCTATGATTGACGTGGCTGACCATTAGGTTATTGATTTAATCCAGTAATTATAGAATGTCGTTAATTTGGAAGGCAATGCACAATCTACAATCTCCGCAAATAAATAGCATTCAATGATATGAATTGATTTTAGCAAAAAGTAATTGTTTTACATAAATTTTTATGTTTATACCCAACAGTTTATACCCTACATGTTTATACCCTAGAGTGTAATGCCTATTTTATTCCATATTTGCATCCATTTGTAATGTTTAACGTAACGTAACGTATTTTGTGCTTAACATTTGTAACGAGATATACATAAATTATATTATTCTGACTCAGAACCAATTAGTGATACGATTTGGTCCTATCAGTCCGTGAGTCTTAGAAATCACGATTACAATAAAACGAACGTAGTTATTGTTTCGAAATTTTGCAAGAATTCGTAGACTGATTTCGAAGATTATTTATATTTGAAATAAGTAAAAAATAATATGATTAATACCTTAAAGACTTTCTAATATGTTTTCCAGTATAGGTTTAAGTATGCTTAAGGCTCACTTCTCTGAATTTGTGAATCAAATTTTAAACTAAGATTCAAGATTGTTTAATGTTATCTTCTGCGAAAAAGCATGCTCCTCCCAAAATTTACAAGGTTAGAATTTTCCCCTCTGATTTTCACAATTAGACCAAAAATTTGTGCCACGAGTGTAGGGGATGACAAATTTCGGCTAGACCGCCTTACGTATTTTATGCTTTGATTTTAAACGAACGGGAGCGAAGATGAAACATTTCAAAAATCTTACCAAAATGAGATAAAATGGCATAAGTTTTTATATTTTATAAATTTTTTCTATATTTTATTTAATTTTTATTTGAAAAATAATCACAATCGAAATAACTAATTTAGTCAAAAATTATCATCTGATAAATACTAAAATAAACAACTCACACATACACATGCACATACACAGACACAGATAGAGATACACAGATCCAGATACACACATACGCACAGATGCATAAACATATTCAAAATTATTTATTATATTTCACTGTCACGCGTTTCGACGGAGGCATTATAACGTGCGGCAGACACTTTGTTTTTGTTTTTGGCCACTTTTCATCCAATTGCGAAAACTATAAAATTACGTTTATTTATTTTGTTGGTTTGTCGATTTGTTTGAAAGTAGGCGTGTTCGCGACTATCGGAGACATCCGAAACTCAGAGACGAAGAATGAATATTTTTAAAAGTATTTTATTGTTCAGACAATGCGATATTTTTATTTAGAAAACCTTTCTGTCTGTTCGTTTCTTTTAGTTCGTTTGTAAAAATTATTAATTTTGTCTCAAAATTAAATGCAAAATTTTTTTTAACTCCTTGACTTTTTCTTTCTCTCTATTTTAATGTCTCTTCATGCGACGGCGTCTTGTTGTTGTTTTACACGTTTCGTCGTTAGCGTTTCGTTTTCGTTGAAAAGCTTTTAAAAATTCGATTATATTTATTATGGTTTTTTTTCTTCGATATTTCATTCACACGCAGGCACATTTCGAAACTGTCTTAGATATTTTTTTAAAAAACTTTTCAATTTTTTGAAGTTTCTCGTCTTTCTGCGTGACCATTAAAAGTGATCTTGAGAGGTTTCTATTATTATTTTTTCCCTTTTTTATTTTCGCCATATACCAGAAATTTTTCTTCAATACGACCTATTTAATCATTTGTTCAGTAACGTATCGTTTAATTTATTATTTTTACTTTACTTGAAGGTGTAGGAGGAGGAGAGGTATCTCAGACTTTTAGGGGGCTCTGTAACGGCCACTTTTCTTGATATATATTATCGATTTCTTTATTTCTGCTTTTTAAACAGCAAAAATCTTTCAAAATACGAAGCGTGTTCAATATATACGCGATATCGTAATCGTTGCGAAAAAAAGTTTATGTAATTAATATTGCATTTTTCTCAATTTAATCCCACCTAGTCTCAATTAATATTTAAGTCCCAATATACTACCACTCCATCATCATATTACCCGTTGAAGGGTGTAACGTTATATTTCGTAGGGGAGTCAGTACCCTACTTTCTAGCATTATTGCGGTAGCTATTCCAAGTGTCGTTAACGTATAGAAATCTTCATTTATATCCCCAGATAATGAAACTCATAAAGTAATTAGCTAAGTTAGATATACTATTATCGAGAAATCCCCCTGACATCGAGAATACATTGAATCTCAAAACGAGAATTTTGTACCCCTTTAACCCTTTTAAAGTTTTCACATCTCGTCGTCATTAAAAATAGAGAAAACAATGAATAATTTTCGGAATGAATCACGATCTATAAAAAATGTATCATATCTCTTTCAATTTATATATATATATCTATACTTATTAAAGTAAGTATTCATAAAAATTTAAATATAGTACTAAAAATAATTGAAAAGATATTTAGTACCAATATCAAATTACAAAATTTTTTATTTAATTAATTATTTTGCTTTTTATTTTGTTCTCAGATGTATGGACGTTATACGAAAGATTTAGGAGAATTTGCAAAAGATGAAGCAAGAAAGCTCAAATTACTTGAAAAACGTCGAAAACTTGAAGATAAACAGAGAAACAAGGTAAAAATTGAGAGAACACTTAATGAAATTTTTATTATCATCTATAACACATATATTTTTTTGATATTTATGAATAACACATACGAGAAATTATGATAATTGAAGGTAAAAGAGTTTGAAATATTTTAAGAATAGCATTTTGTATAATTCTATTCAATTCCAATATCTCTCAAACCAATTCAATTCCCATAGTTCGCTATTTAATTCCAGTAATCCTTAATCTGTGTAGTGTATTTTGTAGCTTCAATTTAAATTAAATGCGTCAGTAAATATTATAGTAATCATTGATTATATTGCTTTTGTGTTAAACAAATTGATTATAAAATAGTAGTGGTGGGAATTATTTACAGGAACTTTTGGGCAAACGTTCATCACGCTTATTAAAAGTTTCATCATGGATATGGAAGCATACTCTTGCACGTCTGGGCGAGGACTGGGTTTTTCTAGCGTTGTTGGGCGTTATTATGGCATTTCTATCGTTTATCATGGACAAAGGAATATCAATTTGTACAAATGGTAATATACATATATGGATTTCCTGTTAAACGGATTTGATTTAATCCAATATTAGAACAATTATTTGTGTTAAAATGATTCGATTTTTCTATTAATAAAATCTTTTTGTTGAAGTATTAAACTATTAATTAAATATATAATTTCATATTTTTTGTAGCAAGAGTTTGGCTCTATCGTGACCTTACCTCACAGCCTATTACACAATATTTTGCATGGGTGTCATTACCAGTCTGTTTAATACTATTCTCCGCCGGATTTGTTCATCTCATAGCACCACAAAGTATAGGTCGGTAAATGAATCCTAGATACATATCGTAGATATTCCTTATGTGATAAGTAATATCATTAGAGATTTTTATTAAAACAATTATATAATTAAATCAGTAGAAACTATAGTTGTTTGATATTAATTATTTCAAACCTTTGAAGTAAATTTGTGAGTATTTTAAATTCATTAAAATTTTAAAAGCTTTATATCATTAAAATTGTAATAAATAGAAACGTTTTTTAGAAGTAATATTTTATCGATTATGCGTAGCGTTTGCTTGATTTCAATCATTTACTTTTAAAATTATTTGAGTCCTTCTAAATCTATAAGAAAAATTAAATACAGAATAATATGATTTTCTGCGTGAATTCTTCCAATTAATTTTCGTACTTACTTACTTTACTTCAATGGTTTGTTCATATAATTTCACTGATTTTGGGCAAATAGTCCACAGAATAATATTAAGCGTTATTTATATTGCTAAATTCGTCAATAAATAAAAAGCGTAATTTTATATTTTATATACAAATTATATTCAACGTAATCTGAATTATTATTATAATTTTAAAAAAAACTATAATTTTATATTTTATAAATAATTATATTTTATATAATTATATTCAACGAAAAAAATTGTATGCGTCATCGCGTTATCGGATTAATTTCCTTCAATCTTGCGATCTTACAAAAAGATTCCCATCTTTCTGATTTCTATTTCCGATTTTTCCAATTTGTAAATTATATCCAATATTTCCGATTGATAGGTTCAGCAGTTCCCCTCCCTCTCACAATTAATTTTCGAGTTAATTACATTCATTCAATTATAATTCGGAACTTCTGAAATGCCGGTCATGTCGCTAAAAGATTAAGTCATCACTAATGAATGGCGCAATTTGGAATTTATTTCGAATTAACTTTTTAAATATTAGTCCTTTAATGCATATAAGCGAAGCTGCATCACCGGCTGAAACCACTGAAAATATTTCAATTCAATGGTGTTTGCAGTTTGGTGAATAATAAAGAATAAGTTTTCTAACAGCTTCTGGAGTTTTCTCCATAGAGCGTTTTGTATAAGCTGCAACAAAAGCTCTGGATCGATCGATTTGCTCAAGACGTAGAATAATAAATGTATGAGTCTATAAAGAGAAGGAAATTAGTACACTGAAGATGACACGATTGAATATGACAAGGTTACAGCATACCGGATCACATGAAAATCATTAAAATATCTTTCATTAAAACTTGTTAAGTTTTTGCGGACGATTTCCGAAAAAAGTGATTAAATGCTCGGGAAAAATAATTAAAAAATAATAGTGGTTGTATTAAAATTATTAAAAACTTAATTCATATTCTTAAGCATCACAATTTGTATAAAAATACATTAAAAAAATTGTTTATATTTTAATATTCAATTTCGTAAAAGTCATTGATTCGGTTTGAAAGGATTCTGAAGGATTAATATGATCGAGCTTTCGATTCACACGATCTTAAAGGTATTGACGGTGGTTTTCAAAAGTTGTTTTTTGTTACTTTTTAATAAATTTCTTCTTATCATATAAATTTTTCTCATACAACCTTTTTTCTTGTTAATTGAGCCAACCAAGCCGAGGTGCTTTAGAAACTTATACGGAACAATTTATATATGGTTTAGAATAGAAAAACTATAGATGAAATATATGTATTTATATTACAATTAATTTCATTAGATTATTGAATATATCTATTATTAATATAGAAATAGATAGAAATAATAAATAGATATAAAGATAGAAATATATCTATTATTAATATTAGATGTAATATTAATTACAATTAATTTCATTAGATATATTTGTATTACAATTAATTTCAATAAAACATTATTTCTTCTAAGGATATTAGGGATATAAATACAATTGAGGTCTGTTCAAAAACTATCGCGATGATTTCACATACAGTTTTCTTCGATTGCACGTATTCGAAGCATCATAAGTTCTTGCCGCAGCGTATAATGTTCAATAAGGAATTTTATCTGCCAGTTATGCGTATTTGCTCAAACTTTCCGTGGATTTGTGAACGAACAAATAGTGCCTTTTGCATCATGATAACACGATAACAACGATGTATGAGCGTTGTTTGTGCACGATTTTTTTTGGCTAAATGGAGTACAGTATTGATACCACAGCCAATGTATTCCCTACATTTGGCCCCAGTGACTTTTCTCTCGTTCCTGAAACTGAAGAAATACAGATTTCTTTGAATTAAATGCGAGGCGAAGCACGTTCAATTAAAATAGCTACCAAAAGTTAACTGAGCATTCGTAGCGACTGAACTTGTCAGCATAGCATTGTGTAGCCCGCGGGAATTCAGAATTCGCGATAAAATTTGAACAGATTTCGTATGTTAAAAACGAATAGATAAAACGTTTAAGGGAATTGATAGTTTTATGTTATTGATATTATAATGCGATATTTATAAATCCTATATGAAAATATTACACATAATTTCTTTTAGGATTTATTTTATAAAAAAAGCAATCGAGAATCTTCCTTACTTTGCCAATCCTAAAAGACTCTCTTTGAAATATTAGGTTCTGGCATACCTGAAATGAAAACTATATTACGTGGAGTAGCGTTGAAAGAGTATCTAACATTTAAGACATTGGTAGCCAAAGTTGTTGGTCTGACGGCAACCTTGGGTAGCGGTATGCCATTAGGAAAGGAAGTAAGTATTGGAATTAATTACGGGAAATTTTGAAAACATGTGCAGAAGTATAAGAAAAATATACAACCGCCCGCACCTTCTCCCACAAAAATTATCAATTATTATAATTTGTATAATTATAATTTGAATTTCCAAAACAAAGTATTTTTTATTTTATTAATTTATTAATTTATCATCTTCCGTTTTTCTGCATAGTAACTCCCTTAAACTGATTAAAAGCAATTCCGTCCTCTTACGCAATTCCTTTCATTTGTTTTAAAACCGAGAGGGTCCAAACGTCCGGTAATAAAACATGGGATTACTAAAAATCGACGTAAGGGTCATTTGTAGATTTTGCTTTTCTCGATCTCTCTGTGTAAAACACAGACAGCTATGTGTCATTGGTGAGAATCTCTTTGGGGGCGAACTTTGTGTAATCTCGTTAGAAATCACATTTTGTAATCGAATCCAAAACGAAGCCTCTTTCTAATATTCAATAATTCCAAATAATTTTAGTTTTCGTTTAAAAAACCTTTGAAACAACAACAACGACTAAAGCTTTTATAAACGTCTTTGTTTAAACGACACGTTTTTAGATCGAAACGTTGAAGATGATTAAAAACCCATAAACAAAATCGGTAGTAATCTGGATTAGCGTTTGTGATTTCAATAATTGGTTCGATTCCGAATAGCAGTTTACGAGATTTATTTTCTCCATTTCTGACATTTTCCTTTTCTCTGCATCCCTCTCACTCTCTTCGGTTTTTACCGCAAAATACTATTTTCATCTATTACTTTCATTCTTGATTTATAACTTTTCATCATTACAAGAAAAAATTTGTCTTTATTCCATTTTCTGCCTTTATTTCATTCACCGCAAATAAAGCGTAACGCAATTATATAGAGCTAATTTAAAAGATTTATTCATCTGTCTAATGTAGGGTCCTTTCGTTCATATAGCAAGTATTGTAGCACAATTATTAAGTAAACTTGTCACATCATTCCAAGGAATCTACGAGAATGAATCGCGTAATTCGGAAATGCTGGCAGCCGCTTGTGCGGTCGGTGTTGGAGCATGCTTTGCGGCGCCCGTTGGTGGTAAGTAATACACTTCTGTTTTTTTGTTCCTTCCCGTTTGTTTTGGTGGTGTAATCATTCGATTTATTTTGTTTGTTTGAGAAATGAGATGATATCAAACGATCGTTTCAAGAAAAGCGTATGATTTTTGCTCTCTTATACTCTCGTTTGCAGACTTTACACTCCTTATTTTGTTGTATTTGTTTCTATAAAAAACAATACTGTCATATAGTGGACTCAAAATTATAAACTAATACAATATCCATATTAGTTCTCACTAATCGAATTCAAAACAAGCCGATCGTTTCTGTTCAAAATTCAATAATTGCAAACTCACCTCGTTTCCTATAAAAAAGCCTATAAAGCAGCGACAAGAAACAACTGCTTCTTACAATTATTTGCGTTTCAACATCACGTTTGCTGTTTTTAATGATGAAAAAGATTGAAGAATTTTCAAAACAATTGCTCCGATTATGATCATTTTTATCGAAGTGATCACAAAATATTAAATTACGTGGTTTTTGTTGAATTCAAGTTCGAGTGTTAAGCGTTCGTTTGGCCTTCAAATGAAACTACAATCGACCTTGAATCACAAACAATTAGAAATAACAAACCCGTCTTGGTTATTAATGTTTTACAGTCTGTGTGGCTTTTAATCAGAAACGAGACTGCATTGCGATTGTTGAAAATTAAGCAAGTATGACCGACACGTTTTGCATCCGATCAAAATTAAGAACCAATCATTACAGATAAAATTGTAAAAGCTTCCAAGAAGATATTGAAAATGATATGGATGATAATTTGTTTAGCTTTTTTCAAAAAGATCAAAAATCAGACAGGAAAGCAATAAGAACAAAGTTAAATTTCAGTAATCTCAAATTTTGACAATTTTTGCTCGTCCTTTTGTCGCTCGTTAGTCATTTCGTTTCATTTCGCGTTCGATCGTATTTTAACGATACCGATCATTTGTTCAACTCTTCTCAAAAGAGCAAAGGGAGACAAGAAAGCAATAAAAACAGAAATAAAATTTCTAAACGAGAGTTTCCAATTTTGATTATTGCCACGCGTCTTTTCGTCGCTCATTCATTTGTTCGTCAATTCGTTTCCTTTGACTTTCGATCAACTATCTTATTGTGTTTTCTTCCATTCGAAGGCGTGCTCTTTAGCATTGAAGTTACAACAACCTATTTTGCGGTTAGAAACTATTGGCGCGGTTTCTTTGCAGCAGTTTGTGGTGCCACGGTTTTTCGTTTGTTAGCTGTTTGGTTTCAAAATGCAGACACAGTACGTGCCTTTTTTCTAACAAACTTTACAACCGAATTTCCTTTCGATCCACAAGAATTGTTCGCTTTTGCCTTGATGGGGTAAGTCGGAGTATGGTGAGCTACAAGTGGGTGGTGGGTGGGTGTTATTGGTGTGTGGTTCAGATGCTTTGTTCGTTCGTTCCATAACCATTTAATTCATTTTTGTCTTCCTGCAGGGTAGTTTGTGGTTTGGGTGGCGCCACCTATGTTTGGGTACATAGACGTTATGTACTCTTTATGAGGTCGAATAAGAAAATGAATAAATTCTTACAAAAAAAGTAAGACCCATAAATACACTACCCATTTTTTCTGAGTACATGATTATCTTCTTTTTTTCGATATCTTTTATAGCCGTTTTCTATATCCGGGGTTTTTAGCTTTACTCGTATCGACCATATCGTTTCCTCTCGGTACCGGACAATTCATTGCCGGAGAATTGAGTACCCACGAACAAGTAACTCAGCTCTTCAGCAATTTCACGTGGTCACGCGAGGATTTGACCGTGGAGCAAGCTGCAATTGTTACTCATTGGATAACTAGTCGTACCAATGTTTTTATCAATCTGACTTGTTATATATTATTCACGGTAAATTGTATTGGATTCATCCAAGAAAAAAAAACGCTCGTGTAAACTATTTTCTTTTTTTTTCTGATTCAGTTTTTCTTCTCGATCGTCGCCTCGACTATACCGGTCCCGTCTGGCATATTTATACCAGTTTTTAAAATTGGTGCCGGTTTGGGCCGATTAATTGGTGAAAGTATGCATTTGTGGTTTCCGAATGGTGTAAGGTATGGCGGTCGACTCTCACCGATCTTACCGGGCGGTTATGCAGTGGTCGGTGCGGCCGCATTTTCGGGCGCTGTAACGCATACCGTATCGGTAGCGGTGATTATATTTGAGATGACTGGCCAGATCACTCACGTGGTACCGGTGATGATAGCTGTGCTGGTGGCTAATGCTATTGCGGCTTTACTTCAGCCCTCGATGTACGATAGTATTATATTGATTAAGAAATTGCCCTATCTGCCCGATTTGCTGCCCTCCAGTTCGGGCATGTATAGCATCTACGTGGAGGATTTTATGGTGCGAGACGTGAAATATATTTGGAATGGCATCTCGTATCAACAATTGAAAGAGGTTCTCAAATCGAATAAGACACTACGCAGTTTGCCTCTAGTCGATACGACAGAGAATATGATCCTACTGGGATCGGTGCAACGTTACGAGCTGATCAAAATGATCGAGAAACATGTGGGTCGCGAGAAACGCATGGAAGTGGCGCAGAAATGGCAGAAAGAAGCAGAAGAAAGGTGCATATGATGATATACTATTATCTCTCTCTTTCTCTATCGGTATTTTCAATCTTCTCTCTCTCTCCCTCTCTCTCTTTCCTTCTTTACCACTTTATGTTTCTTGACTTAAAAGAGAACGAGAAGAGAAAAAGAAATTAGAGGCATCAGAAGAAAGGTTTACATGACATACTTTTATCTCTCTCTACACGTATTTACTATCTCTCACATTTACCTCTTTATTAATTTATCCCATAGAGCGCGTGAGGAAGAGAAAAAGAAACTAGAAGAGGCCGAAGAGCGTATTCGTCGTCCTTCACGCTTCGAAATTCTTCCAGCTCCGGACATCTTGAGTTTACGCCAAATGGCCAACGATGAAATGCTACCGCCAAAGAAACGTCAGCAATCGTTTAACAACAATTTAGCGCCGCGAAAATCAATTTTAAAGAAGACCAATTCGTTCAATTTGAAAGCTTTCGCCGCTACTCCTCATAGCCCGACCATAACACCCTACACCACCATTACCGGTACAGAGTATCGCATCAGGTCTGCATTCGAAGCCATATTTAAAAAATCAACAACTTTACAAGATGTCCAACCGGATCCGGAAGCGGGTCCGGCGTCTGTACCACTTGCCTGTAGTCAAGAGGAAGTAGTACGAGCACCGAGTACACCCGGTATATCGAAAAAAGTCCAATTGGTAAGCGATTAAAAATAGTTTGCTATAAATTTTTCGGACGTGCTTCAGATTTTGTGAATGTGTGGGTGGGTTCGCTGATTGCTTGATTGGCTGCTTCATTGGTTATTGTTGTTGCTCTTATGGTTATGGTTTTGGTTAATAGCGAAAATATTCTATTTCTGCGTGGTCCATGTTTTTAAAATGTCGTTCTTGTTTCTTTTATTTGATTGGTTAAGTCAGCACAAGCATCAATGGAAAGCTCTTCATCTTCCTCGGAGGAAGATGAAGATGTGGTAAGTAAAGAGCACATAATTCGTTGATTGAATAGTGATTCGTGATAATTACATTACAATTATTAAATTTAATATCATATGCATAATAAACCGTAATATTTACGCATCATCTCGTAACCAAGATTGAATGATGTTAACTTCATTGCTAAAGGCGAAAGTATGGATTTTTCAGAGCATAAATTTAATTGGGCTACTTGCGCACAGATGGCACTTTCTAATTAGGTAATCTGATACTGCCTGCATTAGTTTGGCAACGCGGCAATGCCTTTTACGCTGTTTATGTCTTTAAGAAAACCTAAACGAATCACGCATGCAATTTCATGCTCGAATAAATCGGGTTTTGTTTATGAATAGTCAATGGTTATAAAGTGAACATAAATGTATTCATTAGATAAATCATGATTACAATGATGATGTTTTTTGTATAATTCGTTCGTATTTTCTTCAAAGCGAAAAACACTACATTCAAAATTCAATTTCTCATAAGAGACAAAATAATATTCCTTTATCATTTGACTGAAAATTCTATAACAATATCAATGCTAAAATCTAGCTAATTCAATTTAATTTTGTTTATTAAAAATTGATATATTCAAAGCATGTTCCCCCAAATACACCGGACAGTACAAAGTCATTGAAAGCTTTGGTAAGTAGTCACCAATTTCAAGTGACGAAATTCAATTTAATAACAATGTTTTGTTTGCTTAATAAAATTTCACTGCCAATCAATCGGCAGGACTCAAGCGCTACAATTGATGTACCAAAAATTCTTAGTGATATCTATGAGGTAAGTCCATTTTATGCGTCGCAAACAAACGCTTTATGTTTCGTCACAAACGTGCTTTGGCAATGAAACGCTTTAAACCGTCAAATCGATGATCGATAACTTTAAGCAAAATATTTTCACGAAAATGTCCAAACCATCTAACACTTCAATCTCTTTATTTCTGTTTCTTTTAAAAAAATTATCCCAAAAAAAAAACAGTCAGGAAGCATAAAAAAGACTAAATCGGTACAGCTGGTATGTTAAAATGTTTAAAAAAAGAATGTTTAAATAAATAAAGTTGTATGAATGATTAAGAAAAGGATGGATCAAGTGTGAAAGTGTTTGATGAAGTCAGAAAGAGAGCGAGCATAGTTTCGAATTTTGAAATTAAAACGATCGCCCATAAACGGATTTGTTTTGTATCGATTTTTTTTTTGGTTGTAGCCCCGCGAGCGCGTCATCGATATGTCACCGGAGGATCAAAAGAAATGGGAAATGGAAGAGATGCAGAAACCGGCCGATTTGGAACAAGCATGCGTACACATAGACCCATCTCCCTTTCAACTAGTCGAACGAACGTCGATACTTAAAGTCCATTCACTCTTTTCAATGGTAGGCATTAATCATGCCTATGTGACGAAAATTGGACGTCTTGTTGGTGTCGTTGGACTCAAGGAGGTAGGGGAAGAGATTTTAGGAGAAATATTCCAAAAAAATGTTAAGTTTAATATTCATAATCTGTCTTTTGGTTTTGTTTAGCTACGCAAAGCTATTGAAGATATAAATAGTAATAATTTTGTGATACCAACAACAACAACAACTACGACGGAAGAGAAAAAAGATGAAGAGAAATCGGCGCAGCAGAAACCGTTATTGCATGAAACCGTCACCAGTGATAAAGAAGTTAACATGACTGTAACGTCCATGGATTCGGCGCTATCGAATTCCGATAATTGTTCCGATATCGAAATGGAGAATATTAAATCAAAAGAAAACCATAACGGAATCAAACAACAATCACTTTCGTAATCACAGCAACAATAAGGTAATAGAGGAATAATAGCTGTAATAAAAATCGAAGAAAAATCCATAGAATATATTTATTTTAAAAACAAAAATATTATAGAAGATGAATAGTAATGAAAAAACTATATGTAAGCAAGTTATAGTAAATAAATTATTTTAATAATTATTAGCTTTATTATAATCTATGAATAATTAAATGTAATTAATAAGTTTGTAAATTTATTAAGCGTATTGTATTTTTAAAATATATTAAATATAAAATATAAATGTTTACTATATATAAATGGTTATTATACAAACTAGCACGAGTCTGAATTTTTTTTGTGTGTGAAAATAATCAAATAAAACAGTTAACCAAACGAAGGAAAAACCTGTCTAATCGCGAATCTACCGATTTGAAGAGGCAGAGAGAGACCCGAGATAGGAAGAAAATTCCTCCTGATTTTTCATTCATTATGCTAGAAACACATAGCAAATCTCTCGCGGTTTGGGTTGAGCTATGTCAAGATTCGCTCTCGATACGATAAAGCCCATGCAGAGAGATAGAGTAAATTTGTTTGTGTAATGACGCCGGCAGAGGCAGCACAGATATTCCATTTTTTCTCAATTCCCATAAGTGAGTTACTTTAATATATTGCCACAACCGAAATTGCATTCTATTTTCCATCAATAAGGCGGCAAAATATTTTATTGTGTGCAGTAAAACGATAGCGCATTATTTCGTACGAGACGAGCGAAAGAGATGCTCTTGTTTCGTTTCGTTTGATTAGTGATTGCCACGTATGTGCAAAAATCCACAAACGCCCATGAAATACAAAAACGCTTGGTCGTGAAATAAGTTGACAATTAGGAAACAAGAGAAACAAGGAAAATGTTGGTTATTTGGAAGACGAGAGCCCATGCCCTCTCACTCGTCTCCGACCACAAAAAGGGATGACCTAAATGCACTTCCGATTTACAGCTCACACCAAAAGGAACAAAGCAATAAAATTGTCTCGTTTCATTGGGTTTCGTTTGATGTGTGTTGGAATAAAACATTCCTTTAAAAACATGTGAATAAGCAATGCTTCTGATACTTTGTAGGTCAAGCCTAATAGAATTTTTTGCAATTGATTTTTTACAAAAATAATTATGTCTAAATTGGCGATACTGCGAATATCGAAACATGACACTCTGACACATCTGATTTAACACTGAGGTGTTTTGATGGAATACATAGGTTGTCTTATATCATTCTTGTTTTGCAAAAAACGTCATTTTTTAATACAAAATCTCACTAATACAATTTTATTTAATAATTCAAAAGATTAGAGGTGGAAGAAAACGCCATTTTTTCGTTTTAGCCTTTTATTAATTTTTCTTTTTTAATGTATAAAACAATATTATGTACGTTTTTCTTTTGTTTGTAAATAAAACAATATTGAGTTGGATTTGATTTCTTTTCCGTTCATTTGTTGTCGACATTTTGTAAATCGTTTAATCCAAACGATCAGAAATTAATAAATCATCTCAACGATCGATCGACCAATTGATCGCTCATTCGCTCGCTTTATCATCATTATCATCATCATAATCTACACTAAATTTTAAAAACAAAATTAGTAGCCTTTCCATAATCTTTAAAAAGTTTATATTTGTTTTCGCAGTACTGAATACTGAGTAGTCACAACGAAATTGAAATAAACAAAATTTATATGACTTTAAAACCAATTCGAATATTGCGAAACAACAAACTGGTTTAGTAAAACACGAGTGGGAAAGACAAATTATAATAAATGTTACAATTTGTAGAACATTTTTCTCTATTCTCTTCTGTTTTTGATTCCTTTTTTGAGTCTTGAATTTTCTCTTTGATTTAAACTTAAAGTGTTATAATATATATAATGTATAAGTATTTCTTTTTTTAATTATATTTTAGAACTAAATTAAGTTTGGAAAGTAGTATAGAAGGAAATATAATTTGGCTTTTTATATTTTTTTAAAAAGTACGGAAACAACGATCCGGATATGATGAAGAGATATTGGAAATATATGACAGGATTAAAGCAAAAGTTATGTTTTATTTGTTTTGTTTGTGGGTGGTGGGTGTTTCCTAATGCTTCTTACGCGCAACATATTACCGAACCAAATCTTTTTTTCAACGCCTGACAAACTTCTAAAACAAAAGCAAATATAAAATAAATCAGAGAAATAATGAAATCATAGTCATAACACAAAAATGATTCGATTGCTCTCGATCATAAATCGTCGATGGTCAAACCGAAAAATGACAAATTTCGATTCAGATTAAATTTTTCAACGTATTTCGAAATATTCAATTGAATTCTAAAAAGATTTCTCTTTTAATTCTGCGAGGAATACACGTTCTCTCTCTCTTTCGGGCTTCGTTTTCGAACTCGCATTTTTCGCTTTGGATTATTTGAAATGGCACGCATTTGTGAGGATATTGCTTGTTTTTCTATCATTAATGTATTTTAAATTATTTGTGGTTTCATATTATTTAAAATATTTATTTATCGAAAACCTGAAAAAGTGAATGCAGAAATAAAGAACACAGAGTCAATCAGACTAATCAGAAATAATTGAGAAGTATTTTGCTGAAATCTTTTTCTTCTTTTTGTTGTTGTATTTTCACATGTTCTATGTTTTATAAAAATCTTCAGTGGCCCAACAGTTGCCAACAGATTTTCAATAAAACTAGTTTTATTAAAATTGAAGTCAATTTCTCTTTTAACTTCCATTGTTTGAATCAAAAGATTTAAGAAAAAGAATCGACTATCATTTATAAACAAACGAAAACGTTTGTTGTTTTCATTTATTTTTAAAATCAGTAAATTTCACCTTTTCTTTTTATGCAATACAGCTTTTCTAATAAAAAGAATTCCTCTTTCAATCCTCAAGTGATTCAAAAAACAAATTTAATGACAAGAGAAAAGTATTCTCTTTCATTTTCACTTTTCCACTTATTTTTATACGTTAATTGAATTATTGAATAATTGAAGTTATTCAAAAAAATCGATAGTAAAAACCAGAAAATAAGAAGTAACTATCGTTACCTGTCGATTAATCAATTGATCATCTTAATATAGTATCGTGTGCATTCACAACACCTGAAGGTGAATTCTGCCATAACCGAAACAGCCGCCTAATTACTTTTTGAAATATTAAAAAAAATTGTGTCACAAAAGTTCTCTTTTGGAAAAAGAAAAAACTTCCAAGAGAAACGAACATGAAACTTTAGTATATTTCAAGCGAGTGGTCTTATTTGAAGAGAATATGGTGGGTGATGGAGAGAGTGAGTGCGGGATGGAGAGAGCTCTTAACAAAACAAGGTGAAAGACATTTGCGTACATTTTCTAAAAATATTTTCTGCTTTCTTTTTCGTGTCATTTTCATTGCATTTTAGGATTTAATGCTAATTTATACGAATTTCTGAAATCATAGGTTTTTATAAACAAAATATTTTCGAAGTATATGTTTTTACTTAATTTTCTTAACAATAAATATACAATAATTGTCTTGCTAATTTAATCAGATTTTTTGTAAGGAAAGAATAACCAAAAAAAAAAAAAAGATGTTTGAATACAAATATTTGTTTGATAATCGTTTTTATGTTTGCGATTTAAGGTATTAAAAATTTCTTAAATTAAATGAAAAGAGAACAATAGTAATAATAAATCATTGCACGGCAAGCAATCATCCTGTTTTCTTTGCTTCGTATTTCTTAGCTTCTGATATTTTCTTCGTCAAACACAAAATTCTTCTTTTAAATTAATTTTCTTGTTTTCTTCGTCGTCTTTTATTATAATAGATGAACTCCTCCAGTTCATCAAACGATCGGATATAATTTGGGTGACTGCATCATAAAAGTAATTTGCATAAAAAAAACTTCCATATAAACCACTTCAAGCATAGAATGCTTGGAATAATGAAGACGCTACCAAGCCTTCAATCAAATTGAAACATTTATAGCCTCAACGCATTTAAATCGCTGGTAAACGATCGTAGCGACTGTTCCATTTTTAATTTGACAGCGACGGTACGCTTGTTCTTATTTTTATATCCGATTCCCTTTAATAAATTGGAAAAGGGATATATTAACGTTGATACTAAGTTTGTAACGTAGTGAAGGAGCTTCAATAGATATAGAAAAGTATATATATTCTGGCTCAGAATGATGCCTGAGTCGATTTAGTCCTGTCCGTCCGTCCGTCCGTCTGTCTGTCTGTGGAAATCACGATTACAAGAGAACGAACGAAGCCATGAAATTTTGTATGAATATTTTGTGATATTTTAGGCTAGTTGGTATTGAAAATGGGCGAAATCGGACAACATTCACGCCTACTTTTGGAATTTAAAGTGAATTAAATCGCGTTTGGGGCTCAATTTCTCCGAGCTCCGAGTACGAACTTAAAGGTGAAATTGTATATACGAGTCTACTACCTCATTTGAAAATATAATCAAAAAAATGGGCATGGTCCGCCCACTAGAGATAAAATTCGTTCAGGCGTAACAATAGAGATATTGACATGAAATTTGGCACAAATATTACCTGTCATCATACGATGGGTGGCGTTGAAAATGGGTGAGATCAGAAAACTGCTTCTCAGCGCATAAGCAGTTAAATGAGGAGTAACTTCAATAAAAATAAATCTACTTTTCTTTTCGTGCCTTAACGCTTATCGTAAACTGAAGCAAAATTTTATATTAGTAAAACTATTTGCGATGATTACTTTAATTAAAGATTTTTATGGTATGAAAAACATCCGTTTTCAAAATCACAATCACTTGCCTTTGATTTCTTAGCAAAATGAGTGTTGTGGCAGACGTGAAAAAATAACGGGAAGAGTATGAAGAAGCAAATTTGTGAGCAGTTAACAACGGCCTTAACCCATTGCGATTTATGACATTAAAATCGCAATTCGTTCGTTTTACTCTTTCCTCTTATTTAATATTCGTATCTATTTTACCTCTCCCTACCGCTCTCTCCATTTCGCTGTTTCTTTACCTTCTATTGATTACCTTCTTTATTTTTACGCTTCGTTTCTCACTCCGTCGCGAGTAACTCGCAACACTATCAAACATTAATGCATTTTCTAACCGCACTTTAGCCACTTGCGACGGCAGGCTGCTGACAATAATCGTATAATTCACCGCCGACAATATTACGATGTGCCGACATTCGCATACGACGTTGCATCAGCAAGCTCTCACTGGGTGGTGAGAGGCCAATACTAAAATTGTTGCCAAATCCGCCCGCATTACCGCCACCACCAGCACCGGTAGCATCACTGTGGAAACGGCCAGAGCCAATGCGCCCATTTTGTTGATAGTGATTGTAGTGATGGTGATTGTTCGACCTCTGAATGTAATGAGGTGCGTAATCGCCATTCGGTGCATCAATTCGAGCACTACTCATATCACCGAAACGCGGCTGCCGATAAAACTGATTATTCCGGTGATCGTACTGAGGCTCCTGTCGGATGGCGTTGAAGCCACAATTTCGAGCAGACGTAAAAATGCAATCGTCACGCCAATTGCGTATCTCATCCGTTGCATTAGCTGCTCCAGCCCCACCATTATTGTGGTGACGATGATGGTAATAGTTGGGCAACATATAGGTCGTCTTCTGTGGGGGAGACTGTTTTTGTGGTGGTTGCCCTCCGCCGCCGTTATTGTGTGAAAAATTGCCCAAATGATTGCGTTGATGATTACTAAATGCATTCGGCCGATATTTGCGGCAACCAAAAGCTGAATGTTGCTGCTGTTTCTGACCCCTATCCTCACGCCAGTTCTCCTTTGGCGGAGCAGTATTATCGTTGTTCTGCGTCTTCGGACGCTGTGGGACAATATAACGTCGATTTTCATTATTTTCGGATTGTTTTGGAGTTATTGAATTTTTATTATTTTCATTATATCCCTTCTTCATCTTCATCTCCTTCACATCTTTCTTTTCTTCGGTATTTTTTTCATGTCCACCATCGTCTTCTTTATCATAACCATTGTTGCCCGCATTATTTTTAAAACGTAAATTGCTTTTACCGCCAAAGTAAACGGATTTCTTATCATTATTATTCAATTCAATACTGATGTTCATATTGTTTGCAGTTGTTCTCAATTTATTTAACCGATCCCGTTGATATTGTTCGTTGATGTTTTTATTATAAATTTTTGTAAGATTGCTTTGAATGTTTGAAGTAAATGACGGCCGAACTGTTGAGCGACAAGTTTCTTCTTGATAGGTTTCTTCCTGCTCCTTAAAAGCAAATCCCTCCTGCTTCTTAATCCGCTGCTGCTGTTGTTGCTGTTGTATTTGTAGCTGCTGCTGTTGGTCGGTGTCTGCAATCTCCTTGCCCGAGGAATTGATGTTGGAAGAAGTTCCGGTGGCGACGGCAACGTTAACGGCATCGATGTGCTCTGGTCGCTCAATAATTCTGACACTTTCATTTTGAACTTTAGTTAATGTTTTATTCGAATTTTTGATATTAATAATTAATGAATTAATGGAATCGTTGTTATTGTTTTTAGAATTATCTGTATTGATGTTATTAACTGCCAACATTGAATAACTCTTATAATCGTTGGTATAATTTTGTCCATCAGTATTTTGCTTTTTTGGAAAGCCTTTTGACCTCATAATATCTTTAACTTCTTCCTCGTCTCCTGCTTTTTCTTTGCCATTAAACTTTTCTGGACTAAACTTATCACACTTTGTAACCTCGCTTTTAAAAATATCAAACTGTTCAACATTATTATTTGCATTGCCTTCGCCGCTTTTCAGAGCTTTAATTTGTTTAACAGTTCCGAAAATATTATCACTAGTATTTGAACTATTAATAAAAGCACTTTTTTCGATGAGCTCACTTAGCTCATATACATCATTATTATCTTTCTGTGCATCATCATTATCATTATCTTTTCCATATTGTTCTTCATCATAATCATTTGCCTTTGAATATTGGCCAAACTTAATGTAATTATCATTTGCAGCTGATTTAGTTTTAGTTTTGTCATGAAAGTAATCATTGTTTTGCATAGTATCAATTGCTTCCTCGTGTTTACTCAATCGTTCAAAAACATTAACGGATTCTTTCCTGACGGTACCGTTCATTAAACCAGTTGCAATAAAGGAACTTTCTTCATAGCATTCGTACTCTTTTATGTCATTTTCATCATCATCATCACCATCTTGTTGATGATTAAAATTATCACCAGTAATATTATGGCCACGTGGATAATCATTATCATTGTAATCATAATCCATCAAATAGTTCTCCTCATCTTCTTCATTAAATGTCTTCTTCCTCCACTCATATTCTTTGATTTCCTCTCCATCATCCGGCTGGTAATAGTCTGATCGATTTTCTGCGTTGTTATAATTATTTTCATTATACGAATCATTACCAAATTTCCCATCGATATCATTGAGCTTGCCGAACTGTCCTAAATTATCATCGGCGTCCTTATCATCATCACCATCGTATTCCACACGAACATTCAAGGGTTTATAAACCGAATTGGATATATTTGGAATACCTGAGGTATTACGAGAGGGATTATTGCTGCCACGAGATTGCGCGGAGGTACATTTTTTCCTCGATTGACGTTGTGGAAATTTATATTGCGTAGTAGAAATAACGCGATTATTAGTAGAGCGATTCTTAAATTGAAGACGTTGTTGTGCAGTCAACGACAACGACACACCACCACCACCTCCTCCTCCAACCGCATGCAAACAGGCCTGCGAAGGTTGATAGAGATTTGGGCGCTCTTTCATATAATCATACTGCACTGAGAAGTGTTGTAAAATGACACGCTTTACAGCCATAGCCGATTCCGCAAATTGTGATATCTCACGAGCTGATTGATTGCTAACCAAAACAAAACTTAATCATTGTAGTAAATATGATTAGACTGAATCATATTGATGTCCTACTAACCGTCTTATATTAGCTGAAGTCCTAAGGGCTTTACGACGATTTTCCATTTTCTGACTATCCGGTGATCCCTCCTCGGAAATCTTAATCCAAGGATGATTAAGAATGGCTTCAGCACTGAAACGATCACGAGCATGCTTGACTAATAAACCACGTATTAGGTCTTTGGCCTCTTTACTGACATCTGCCCATTCGGCATCAGGAAATCCAAAACGTCCTAAAAACAAAAGAGAACAATAATTTTGCTCTCAATTATTCTCAATTTTTATGTTTCTTCAGTATTCATTCAATAATACGCTAATCAAATTCTTTTTTAATTACCTTCTGTTATGGACTCAAACAACAATTCCTGACATGTACGACAGTTCTCACCACGATTCCAGCCACAATCTTTTTCACAATTCCCCGAGAACGGAGGATAACCGCAAAGTAAGATATACGCAATCACACCCAACGACCACAAATCACAACGTTTATCATAGTAGTTCGCCTCACCCACAAACAAATCAACTACCTCGGGAGCCATAAATTCAGCACTACCCACTGGTGTCAAAAGTTGAGGAGTTGCTGTTGGCGATGATATATCAGTAGCGAATTTAATGCCCGAACCCAAATCGAAATCACAAATTTTGATTGGGCACAATTTATCCGGATATACGCATAGAATATTCTCGGGCTTTAGATCACGATGAGCGATGCCTTTATGGTGTAGAAATGCCAAACCGGAAGCAATTTCTTTAATAATTTGGGCGGCCTCGTGCTCAGAAAAACAAATATGCTCTTGGATACGATTCAAAAGGGGTCCACCATTAATCTGTTCAAAATTAGAAAACAAAATATGACGAAATTATAAGAAATCGTAGATGTAAATGATTATGTGTGGAATATAGTTTTTTGATATTTTACGATACCAAAAATGTGCATCGCCATTGATCCTGATCTGCATCGAGTTTTGATCTTAGAAATGACAACGTATTAATAGGCAGCGTAGTACAAAATTTAATGACACTACTTTTCATATCGCCAAATTATGCTAAAAAATAATATAACACCCTCGTCATTCACACATTTACTTTTATGCCTCGTCATCGTCATAGTCCCGGCTTTTTCAAAAGATTTTACTACTAACACAGTTACAAAATAAAATGTCGTACCCACCATCCTTCAATAAACAACGGAAAACCAATCTGAGTAGAGGCGAACATAACGTGAGACTGAGCCATCTCCTCCAAACGTGAATTTATGAATACGTCCTTTAAAAGGTGACTTTCGAGAATTTTTGTAATTGTTTTAATTGGAAAAATATATCTCAGATCAGGATCATGGACAACGAGAATTCAATTGATATATCTCAAGAGTATTGCGTCTGTGAGTGAGTGTGCGTGCGTGCGTGTATATATATGTGTATTATATACCTTTTCAAAAACCAAAAAGAATTTATCTTCATCTTCGAAAAACTCAATCAATTGTAAAATACCGGGATGTCCTCGACAATGATAGAAAGTCTCAATTTCGCGGAAGACACGAGCTCTCGCATGGCCAGGTGTTTTTTCAATAACCTTAACAGCATATTCCAAATTGGTATGGGTGCTTACACATGTCTGCACCGAAGCATACGCTCCTTCACCAAGTATTTCACCAGTTAATTTGTACAACTCTAAAGAGAAAGAAAGATAGAGATAGAGAAATAGAGAGAGAAGTATGAAAATTCGATTTAGAAAACATTATTTAAATACAACATTACTGGCCTCAAATAAAGCAATTAAACCTAAAAATATGCTTAACAATTTCAACTTCAATAAAACTAAGAGAATAATTCTGAATTTATTTGTCATTCGTTTAACGGTATTCATTGTTTCTTAATGAATCCTCTCTCATAATAAATTTTAATGCTGCTCTTTAATTTATGTGCTTATTCCAAAATTCGCACCGTCTTGTAGTCTTTCCAAACACCTTCTTCTACAACACTTTTTACTGCTTTTACTCTTTCCAACACTCTAACACAATAACGCATATAACGCATTGACGAGTTTAACTATGTCTAATAATTGAGAGTCAACTGGGAAGAAAGCTATATGAAAGGATTAGATCTGAACGTTGGAATAAGCTTATTACTGTATAAATAACATAACCATTCCTTAAGCTAATTTCTTCAATCGTTAAACCTGAATTTATTCAATTAATTTATTCGAATTTTGGAAATTACTAAAGAAATGCTAATATCGATTAAATTGCCTCGATGACTGACCCTCATCAAATAATAAATAGTAATAAAACTTTCTAATTAATGTAAACAATAATGTGATAATAAAAGAAATTATCTTTGAATTTCAAAAATGATCATAAAATTTTTTTCTCTCCCCAAAAGCTTATTGCGCAGTTAATTTCGGAAAAATAAGAATTTGTACAAACGAAATGCTGATGCAGGCAGACTGACAACGCCTGGAACTGACGATGAAATGAGCAAAAGTAGCAACATTTCTTATCAAGCCATAAAATATAATTCATAACGAAATTCAAGCAAAATTATTTGTTATATATTAAAAAAAAATTTTATTACTTTTACAAAAATTAATAAATTCTATGAATCTTACCTTGAAACCTTGAAGAGTACATTGAAGAACTAGTACGCTTCTTTTTGCGTCGCCTCCTCTTCATTTGCTCCTTGCGGCGATTAAAGCCAGCCTGGCGTTCCGTTTCAGTCATTTTTAAAGTTTCATTGGATTCATTCTCAGAGACATCATCCTCACTACTATAACGACTAACTTCGTTGTATTCATCTTAAAGAAAATACAAATAAAAAAAGAATATGCCTTTCAATAACATTATTTTTCCTTTTTTTCTCTCTCTTTTACATAAAACGTTTTTACAAATTAGAAAATATAAAACGAGTAAAAAAAGTATTAAACAAAAAAAAAATATAAAACATTTAATACTAAATTTTTGAAAATGTACTGAAATTTTATCGGAAAATTGCATTTATATGTAAATATAATAATGTAAATTCCTTCAAAATCATGTAAAATTGTTTATAGCATTACAGTAAATTTTCTTTCATATTTTATAAGAAAACTGTTTTCAATGCAACCACTTGTTGTTTGAGGAGTTCATTATTTTTCTTCGATTGTTAATTATATTTTATTTTACTTTACTACAAATAAAATATAAATATAAATATGAATTTATTTTAATTCATTATAAATTTAAATGCGTAAAACAAATTCAACAATTACGAAAAAAAACCCTCGCAAAAGCTGAGAAAAGCAATTAAAATAAAATAATAATAAAATATTCATAACAATAATATCAATTCAGGAAGAATGCGCAAAGAATGCATCGCACAAATTTAAAAAAGAATACTGAAAATAACATCAATAAAAAGATAATATACATTATAAGGAAATCCAGCTAAGAATAAATGTAAATTTCTTTATTTATTGCATCATTTTAGGAAGAATGAAAGAAAGAAAGAAGCCAAAGAAAGGATGGGGTCACCGATTGTGTTCTGATATTTTAATTATAAATTTATATAAATTTCTAATATAGAGCAAAATGTAATAATTTGGAATAATTTACATACATATATATAATGATTGAACTGGATGAAAATCGGTTGAAAATTTTATTAATTAGTAGGTAGGAAAATAATCGAATTGGCGATGATGGAAATCTACGGATGGAAGGACAACTACATCGGTTATCGATAACAAATTGTGTATTAAAATGCGTAATAAACACTTAAATATATTGTATAGTAAATTCCCCTCTCCACCCCTCTTCCAAACCCAAATTGTTCTTGATATTTAATTTCAATTAAAACTGGATTAAACTCAAATAAATAAATGATAGTCTCATTTTCTAGGTTCTTGGGTAATCCTAAGACTTTTATTTCAAACGCCTTTCACGGATCAAACTTTAACAAAAATATGGCTTAGGATACACTAATGACCGCATCCAGATTTGGTCAGCTTTAAGTGTAAATCCAAAGAGCGTTCGATTCATTGGCTGGTACGTATATATATTCTACTAAATTCATTTGCTCCTTTTCAACATTTCTGTTTTAAAGATACGACCATTTAGATAAATAGGAATAAATTTATAAAATATGGCGCATCAGAACGGAAAACCTGTCATTTTTATAACCTGAATTTATTCCTTCGGTTCTTTCAAAATTAAAATAAAAATTTATTTTAAAGACCAATTGCATTTAAACAAAAAAATAAAAATATCGCATTTCACTAAACGTTATGCAATTTGTTTATTTATTTATTTCTTTATCATTACTATTTTTCCCCCTCTTTAGCTAATCCAGATGTTGATTAAAACTAATGCCGTTGTGTCCCTCAGTTTGCTGATTAAAGTCTGGCTTCAAGGTTACCGCCGCGATCAAAACAAACAACTTAAATTCTACTTTAAAAAATTAAAACAAAACTAAATCTTTTTATTTAAATATTAAGACATCATGCAATAATCTCTTCCCCCTTTATACTAACTCTCTCACATTCTCTCTCTCTATCTTAATAATATAACCGTATTTATTATTACTCACAAAACTGTCAATAAACAATATTCTGCCAAATCTTACGAATTGTAGTTGACTTTTTATGCGTGCATATGCATAGCGTTATTCAGGGGGAAGGGGAAGGCAGGAAATATATAATGAGCACTATATATATTCTCAGTCAGATTTATGCCCTGGTTTAATTTAGCCATAAAAATTCTTTAAATATTTTAATTCTTACAAAACTTTGAAATAAAAAGTGTATAATATAAAGAAACAGAAACGTATTGAGGAAAATTTTACGCCTAAATCCAATTTTTAGTTCAACCTTTTTGTGCTACAGTTAATCGTGTTTACAGCTATTAAAGAAAATCCAGGACATGCATCCTAAATTCAAGAGTAGAATTTTGAGGGATATTGTCCTCAGCTACCTTCAATACTAAATTTTTTCCACAACACAAATACTCCTAAAATATAAAATGAATAATTGTCATGATTATCACCTCCTCTCCATCTCTCCCTTACTCTACCTATCTCACACAGACCCCCGCCGTCACTCTGTATCACCTATCTGTTTGTATCTCTATTTCAGTTTCGAATGCATTAACTTGCGTAACAATTCGTATCTTTAAAAAAAAGAAAGAGATAATCAGTGACATTTGCTGAAAACTTTTCAAAGCCGGCACTATTACCGGCCGGTGAATAACAAAAACACAAACAATAAAAATTTGTTTTCAAAATAAAACAATCTTTATGGTTGTTTGGTTGTTATCAGTTTATATAAAATCAAAAAATATAACATGAATACGACGCAACAAATATTAAACGACAACGTCGACGACGTCGTGTCTAACCAATCCCGAAGCTAATTACGTTTCTTCTTTTCGAATGAAAAAGGAAAAAATGAGAAATTTTAAAATAGAAAAAGAGGGGGAAACAACCAGGGTAATCATAAATTTCGTTATAATAAAATATCATTATATGATTTGAACAAAAAAAAACGGATTGATATGCGACATATATGTGATTTAAATTTAGACTCGTAGACTCTTAACTTAACTAACTTAACAGTAGTTAGTCTGCGGACTAAGAAATTGATGGGTACGTCAATCGTGTAATCGTGTTTATCAAAAAAAGGTCGAATAACTGCTCCGATTTAGTCTCATTATTATACCAAACTAGATATCAATGACAATTTCCATAACAATAATTCTACTTATTGCAGAAACTACTATGGAGTTCACTACTCATGGATTTCAATCGAATTAGGATCTAATTCTGAGTCGTCATATATATTTCTTTGGTATATCTGCCTTACCCACCTTTAACACATTACAAACGGACTAACAAATTAAATATATTCTCCTCACGGGTATCCTTCAGGATGTGGAGAGAGAACGGAAAGTGCATACAATGCAACCCTAAGGGAATGTCGTGAGAGCAAAAACGATTAGAAGGAGAGAGAAAGAGAGGGAGGGAGATAATGAGACAAAGAATGAGGAAGGACTATGAAAATAGGAAAAGGCATTTTTGAAAAGGCACATTTGAAATTTGAGGATGTAGAAAACAAGATTCAAATGCAAATTTCAAGGATTAAATGAAAATTGAGAGATTCAAAACTGACTATTACGACTGCACATTGCTTGTAAATAGACCCGTTCAATATTTACGCATTTATTTATACACTTCAAACAAGGCCGAAAAAACAGCTCTGCCGAAACGTTTTGTCCCCACGTGTTTTGCTTTCGTTTTTAGTAAATTTTAATAAATTTTGAAAATTTAGATTTATTCAGTGAAAAGTTTTCATTTAATTTTACAACAAAATGGCCCACTTCGATTTTCTTGTATATGTATGCACTTATGCATAAGGAAAAAGTACATCCAATAATATAAACATATCTGACAAATATCGCGTTAGACTTATCCCTTCAGAAGGCTGCAGATGGTCGCTAGATATATTTGGCTATGTTTCTTAACAACATCTTCACTTTATGCACTTTTCAAACACATTTGTGTACATAAGTACATTTATATACTATATTATATATTTAATGTCATTTAATGATAAATATAAAGAATAAATTTATCAATATTTACCCATAATTTTGTTATAATTTCCCAATTTCGACTGGTTCTGATGAAGTGTATTATAATAGCATTTTAATTATAATATTTAACCTAATTTTAACTAAATTTAAATTTATTTTTAATACGCAAAATAATTCGTCACACAGCATGGCAGACACGCAACGCAGCCCGTCCAGAAAACGACAGAAACAAGCACGGCACCGTATCTCAAATTCTGCGATCATTTTAATAGAATGCAACTTGTTTTATATTAATAAAAAAATACCAAATCCAAAACATTCTCACTCTCTAGCTGTCGCTCTCTAACAATTTTTCTCTCTCGATTCAGAATGTATTTTGACGTGGTGCAATGTGTGTTCATGGATTATTTCGTGATAAGAGGAATTAAAACATAAACGATACGCAGGCTGTTCCTTAGACACAGCGATTTTAATATTGAACGAATAAACTCAAGCATCTCTTCATCTTGTCCTGGGATATATGCCTAAAACGACCTTGAAATTCTTTTCTCCCGAACAACAACAAATACTAATTTTACATTTATATAAAGATTTAAGACCATACTGAACAGTAGGAAGCAATTGCAGGTTTAAACAGCAAAAAATTGTTAGACGCTAGACTAATAGACAAAGCAATATCTTACAACAGCAGTTCAATAGCAAATGCAAGAACAGCAACAAAATGGAAATAAAGTCGCATCTTATTGTCCAATCTGTATATAATGCTTAAATCGGCCAATCTCATTAAACGGGTTTGCATCTCATCGCTCGCTCTCCAAAATCATGTTTATTTACTTCTCAATAGCGTTTTTAAAAGTTTATTATACACCCTGTTCTCATAAATATAACAAAAACAAAGGCGAGTTTAAAATAGTACAGAATTAGTGAGAGTTGCCATACGCAGTTTTCCGCTTGGAAAAATGTCTTACAAAGAAAATTAAGTTTGATACAATTGACATTGTGACATTGGCTCTTGTGGAGACCAAAATGACATTAGCTCTTTTGGAGACCGAGAAAAAACTTCGACTTCTATTCTAATTCTACTTTTGACAGCAGTAAAACGGTCCTTATTATTCTTTATGTTTGCTTATAGGTTTGTTGTTTTTGTACTTTAATTGATCTACTTATAGAGGATTTAGCTCGGCTGCATAAATTTAATGTCCAAATTTTTCCTACTGCCTTAGCATAAAATTGCATCTCGCATCCCAGTCTCTGTTAAACGCTTTCTCTGTTTAATTCTTAATTTCGAAGAATTTCTGAAAATATTATGGTCTAATGATTTTATTTGGCAGAAGGTACAAAATACTACACAAGGTAGTAAAGAACTTCTATGAAATGTTTCTGAAATTATGAAAATCCAGAATTATTTTTCTTGGAAACATTGATTTAAAGCCGCAAATATTGAGATTTTAATGTAGAATTAAATGAAAATAACTTGAATGGTGAATAAAGGGCTTTAATTTTCGAAATAGATATTAAAAAACTTAATATTATGAAACTATATAAAATTATTTCCAATATGAATTTGGTGATTATAAAAAAAGATGGCAACAATTTTGAATTGACTATGTGAGAAAATACTGCGTAGTTACCAAAAAAAGTGTTGTCTCGCTTTAATAAGTTATATTAGAAATGCTGTATGTATAAAGTTGTTTTCATCAGTTGTTTGTTTTTGTTCAAATCGTATTTTGTTTTGTTTATTGGTGTTGGTGTTTTATTTTGTGTTATTGCTGTTGTCTGTATAGTGTATTCATGCGTACGTATTTATGTAGATATGAATGTGTGTAAAAGAATATGGTACAAACGTGGATTGATACTCCAGATGCAAGGAGGCATACGTGACTCAGTCAAAAACAAAATAATAATTAAGGAAAAGCAAGCGTCGTGGCAGAAGCGGCAGATTGTGGACCGGTAAACTTGCGAAAGAGAGACATAAGTTTTTGTATTGAATTTTGAAGGGGACGTTAGGAAGCACACTAACATCACTGTATGCCAGCTAAAAATCAAGTAGGCTCAATCTTACGAATATTATAGGCGCGGCAAAGAGAGAAAACCATTAATAACGCAGCAGCAAAATTTGAGTTAAATTTTAAAAACAATAATAAAGCGCAATAAATTTTGTACTAAAAAATAATAAATGAATGAAGTAGAAAAAATTCATAGTCGAGGAACGCAAATATTTCTTGACATAAAATGCAATTTGTTCTGATTTTATAAAAATGCATTGAAACGTCAAAGAACGCAACAACATAAAATAGCAAGAGAAAATTATGCGGTTTATAACTTTGCGGTTTTAAATTTCGTTTATTTTTGTTTCATTATTGTGAAAACAACAGCTTCGCTCACACAAAACCGATCTTTTTTCTCTTGCCTTTGAAATGAATTTGAGACCAATAATTATAATTTTAATCTGGCTTTAATTTTAATCTTTTAAATCAATATTAATTTAATTCCATTAATCGCATGATACGATACTTGCAGATTCGAAGTATGCCTTAGTTTTCTTATGAAAGTAAATTTATAAGAAATTATCAATTGCTAGATCCAATTAATTTAGATATCAATCGATAAAAAATTTCTGGCAGAGTTAATTCCAAATAAATGCATTTTAATAATTTGTACGTTTAGGGAGACGCGATGTTTCATTTTTGTTGTTGTTTACAATTGAGTCTGACAAGTAAGAAATGTTTAAGGAATTACATACAAATAAAACTTTAAAAATTGAAACATATGATCGGTCAGCTGATTTTAAATCGATCAGGTGACAAACGCTTAGTTTTATGGGAGTTAGATATATATAGTTAATGAGTTTTTTGCTAAATTTACGAAACCATTTCAGCACAATATTCAATTTGTAAGCTTTATAAGAAATATCCTCCGAACAAATCCGAAAAATACATTTAAGGCCTGATTGAAGTGATCACAGTAATTATAATATTAATAAACACTAAAGAAACTGAATGAATGACATCGCCCTTTCTTATTTATACACAAATAAACAAACGCAATGCTATCAAAATGTTCGTATATAATTTCTCTAGCATCTAAATAACGCATAATCATTTTTCCCTATTTGTTAGTTATTTAATATATTTTTTTTGGGTCTGAGTGGAATAAATTAATTTTTTAGTGAATACTAAAAGAGCCAACGCTCTACAAACAAAATTTATAGTTTATAGAAAGACCGAAAGAGAAAATTGTAAAGAAAACAACCAGTCTAAATAAAATACAGAAGAAAACTTTCAAATCTATACCAAATCATCCTATGCGTGCACCCAAGTGCATTTATTTATTTAGACCTGATTGCAGGCGTCTTTATGTTTTCTAGCTGTTTTGTAGGTCATTGAACTTTTACTTTATACGCGGCAAAAAATTGTTAAGTGGAATTTAAAGTAAGTAATCTGCTGCTTTTATTTATAGTTTACTCTTTCTAATTACGTTTTCTTATCAAACTGGCGTTGCGAAAGCCAAGCTCTAATTTTTAATGATGTTCAGATTTGAACCTTTCTTATCTTAAAAGGTATTTCTAGTTCTATTCGAACAATTTGTGTATAATTGTTTTGTTGGTTTTCCAATAAGAACATAACATAAATTTGGGAAGTTCCAATTGAAGAATCTTCCTCCTAAACTTCATATAATCTTAATTCGTTAATTCATAGGAACATTTATTTTATAAGCGCATAAGAGCAAACATATTGATGTAAAATTCATTATATATTTTGATAAAAACATTATCAATGCTTTTAAGGCTGTGACACTTCACAACTTTATGCTTCGTTACTTCAAAATTGTAATAAAAATATCGAAATGGGGTTGCAAAAATTAAAAGAAATAATGTAAAATTAAATAACATGAAAAGAAATAATAGAAACAAAATAATAAATCGATAGGATTTGTCTGGCTTCATCTAATAAAATAAAAATAAAAAATGGTAGCTTGTTTCATTTCATTGTTTAGTAAAAATTATGTGTTTATTTTATTAAAGTAGACGGCATGACGATAATAGAGAATTAAATAAATTCAAGGAGAACAATAATAAATAAACAAAAAGTAAAGGAATACTAAAAATACTCAGACTATAAACCATTGTAAAACAATATAAAATAAAACAATATAAAATAAAGAATTAAACTAAGAAAAAACAACGAGAACCACCACAAAGCCAGAATCTGCTGGAAACATTAGTGAATAGTTCATTTTGATAAGGTTGTATTGTATTTCATGCATGGTTTCAGCAATGCGTTTTAATGGATTCATTTCATTAAATGGAATAGAAGCATGCATTCATATGTACGCATGTATGAATGGATGGATACAGACGTTTGTATGAATGCATATATGCACGTATGAATGTGTGTATGAACATATGCAAGCGCGTGTGCATGTATACAGAAATGCATGTATGCATATGTGCATTTGTGTGCCTGAATTTAATACGGGAGCATTTTTCGTAGTGCGAGTCGTTTAAGTTGCTTAAGACTGCTATCTTTGTCATTCACAATTATTTAAGCGAACTAATGACAAAAATTGCATCGAATTAGTTCGTCCATTTTATAAAACATTGAATAAATTAAACACGAAACGTAAATAAAAACAATCAACCGAAAGTTCGTTTTTATTGCGTTTCAACGGTGAAAATTATTATAAGCTCTTTTATTCGTAGATAAAAAATACACAAAAATAAAAATTATAACTGGAAGTATACTTAAAAAGTTATATCGAAAATTATGCGAATCCAATATATCAATTCATAAAATTAAACCCGTAGAAACAACATTTTGAAGAAATTTTAATGAATCCCGAAGAACCGATATATTTATACAAATCTCGGCATATTGGCAACTCTATTATATATGAAATAGATACGAAAAGACGAGACGATATATATGTTAGGATTCCCACTTGAATCGGTATGAGTCCCTCCCTTTCGGTAAGCATAACAAGAATTTCATATAAAATGTAAACAGAATTTCTATAAGTATTTTTCATAGGAATCCATTAACTGTTAAATAAATGACAATGCGATTTTCATTTCGATTAGCATCAAGCATAGAGTAAGAAATAACTCTTGTTATTTCTTACTCTATGCATCAAGTGAATCGAATAACCTGATTTTTATTTTAGACTCAAGTGACATATTGCGATATATTAATGATTCATGCATCTACGCTTTCACTCACGGGTTGTGAATGCAAAATCAAATATGACTAATTTTAACATATATCTATAAACCAATGTTTTTACGAAACTCTTCAATTTATTTTTGACCATTCCACTATCGAATAAAACTAGTTTTTATTTTTTTTTTCTTTCAGCATATTGTGAAGGAACCCTTAAAGCAACCCAATACATATAAAAAGACTCACCAGATTTCGCACAACCCTCTTCTCCGCCCGTAGTAGCTTCACCCATTACGCTTTCCACCATTATTTGAGTTTACCGATGGATGGATGAGTGAATGTGTACGCATACGTGTGTGTGGGCGTAAATGGAAAATACAGCCCACTACCTGATATTTGTGTTCGCCGGTGTAAATGGCGTTAGTTCTACTAGTTGTATTATTTTTGTTTGTACTATATGGTGATGGTGGTGATGGCACACTAAACGCAAAGTCTTAGGAGAAGCACTATTTGATTCAATTAAACGAGAACTGAAGGCTTGGAGGGGCTTGAATTTCGCTTAAAAGCTGTGCCTCTTCTTGACCAATTATGTACCCTTTCCTCTATTTCGTCGTTGATTCTCTGCTATTGCGCTGCAGAAATTGCATCTACGCTGCGATGCAAAATTTTCTCTATTCACTGCATGACCAACAATTCATTTTTCTAATAGAATCTTCGTATTTACGCAACCTTTAACTTTTGTCAGTTTTATTATTCCATACAATCCAAAGTAACGATGTTTAAATGATTAGGTGCCGTCGCAGCAGAGCTACTGCCGTCGGACGGACACTGCGACACCAACGTCTTGGTGTTAATCTTATTACAAAAAATGTTGTAAACAGCGTTGCAAATATAGTTGGTTGGTTGATTAACCTCTGCACAAATGTTGTTTTGGGGGTCAGACGCACCAACTTCACCTTTCCGCACTGCACTTTCTCCGAACGCAGTTATAATTTATTTGCAATGTGTATATGGGAACCCTATTGTATTAGTTGTTTTTTGCTGGTGGAGATATTCCTCTTCTTCTTGTTTTTGCATCACAAGAATTATTTCCTTCTACATCTGCGTGATTAACGATGTAGTAACTGTAATTGTTGTGGTATGTTGATTTCGTTGCCGTCTTAATTCCTTTTAACAAAAAATCGCTAAAATAGCGGACAAAGGCCGTTCTTTGCGCAAGATGTTCTCAGCTACCGCTCCATCGCTCAACCAGACCTATCGATGATGAAATTCCGACTGATTGCCGAGGCCCCAATCCGGAACGTTCGTGATTCAATTTCATGAAACATGAATCAACGCTACAGAAGTAGAGTTTCCATACGACAAAGAAAGGGAATAATTTATAGTTAAAAGTTAAAAGAAAAAATGTTCATTATTAATGAGAATAATTGCATAGATTAATAAAATGTTTAGCGTGAAGGTGGTATTAACTTTGAAAATTATATGCAGCGCAAAGTGTGTAGTGATTTTTTGACTTTTCTGATTTGTTAATAAATAAATTGATTTTGTATTATTATTTCGTATTCAATCTCTTAGAGTTTTCAGCAGAGGCTGTTGAAAACAGTTTAGATTTTCAGAGTCTGTTTTCGAGAACTAAAGAATTGCAGAAATATATATTAATTTATCCGAGAAAATTGTCACAACAAATATTGTCCATAATAACATTATTAATACATAAATAATAAAACATACGCTTTTAGGACTATTCAATACCATAAGAAAATAAATTATTATATAAATAAAATATCAAGATTAACAAGAGTGATAGGGCAACATTTTTTCGATGGTTTAAGAAAATAATAAACACATCCCAAAACATAGATTTTTGCCTAATCATACGTAGAATATATTTTTTACCGTATTAAATTGGCGAGGTCATGTAGTTTGATTAGAAATTCGAAGTTCATTTTATTTCGAAAATATTTATTCTTTTCCATTTTGCGTGATTGTTTCAATCGAATGGTATTTATAGTTTTTCTATATTTTCACAATTTTACATGGTAGTGTACATATCGTCTATTGACCAGTAGATGTCGCAATATTCTTTATTTCAACTGGTCAACTTTAAAACAAGTTTTCGTTTCGATTAATTCAAGTAATTACTGGAACTTTTAATAGGAGCTGAAAAGATAGTACACTTTTTGTATATAACAACATTTTTTGTATATAATCACAAAATCGCCCAATATTTTTGTTAAGGAAATAGGAACACATAATAAAGATGCACAACGAATGCAATATCAAGCACGACGAAATACATCTATTATTACAAGCTATTATATAAAAATATATTTATTATATGTATATTTCAAATAAAAAATATTATATGTTTTATATATAAATATAAAAATATATCTACCATAATATTGTATATTTTTCACAAATTTTTTGCGAAAATTCTTTATTAAATTTTGTCTATATATTCTATATTAAATATAATGAAGATCACTATAACAGAATGCGTTCTCATTGCGAATTGGCGTAAATTTCAGTAAAAGCTTCAGCAATGGCACAATTTTCACCGAAATCTGACCCAAGCCCACTAACTGCATAAACGGGAGAAGCAGTTGTTTGTGTCATAATCAGACGATATTTACAGACGATGAGATACGGATTTCAATCAATTCATTTTTATATCCCTTCGAAGGTTTTTTGGCACCGACTCTAGCCTCGATTTATGAGGGTGGTAAACTAGACAAAATTACTAGACTAGAATTTGAATAATATTGGACAAGATTGGGAGGCGATTTCTATTTACACACTTTCCGGGTTTTATATTTTCCAAATTTCAAACACACTTCAGTGAAGACCGGACGAACATCCGGCAAAGGATTCCCCACTACAAACGACCCAATCTGTCAATTTCACCACTGCAGCATGGTATTGAAATTCGTTGGATATTATACCACGAATAACACCAGCATGTATTAGTAAGGATTTTAAGGAGACGTTCTAAGACAATACGCTCTAATGCACATGCATTTTCTTTATGCAATTTAGAATAGTGTAAATTTAGCAGAAATTTGGTACCTATTTCAGCTTGAAATTCGAATTGTATGTGTCAAAAGTTTGCTGAATATGATTGTATCTTCCACAAATTTATAAATTTTCCCACAAATTTTACTTCTTGATTGTTAAAAAACCGTCAAATAATTAGTAAAAATATAGTTGTGCGAGAATATGATATTGTTTTGAGTTCCTCAAGATTTTAAGAATTCGGTATTTAATTGAGGTACTTACTGCTCTAGACCACGTTACAATCATTGCGGAAATTACACCACCCTCCTTTATGTACGGTGAATCACTTTGTTGTCTTTTTCTGCACACTGAATGAGAGCAAACAATAACAACAACATGATACAAGCCCACGTATAGACAACGTATAAAAAATAGACGTCGAATCAGTTTTTCGCATGGTGAATTAAGAGTATCTCGTAAGGATTACAAGAAGAAAATATCCTTATTTCTGCACCTAATACTTGATCATGTCGATGACGACGAATTAATTGTACGACCTAAATAAGAGCGTATAGCGTCCCGTTTCTATCAAAATGATATTTGTATTCGCAATCATGGGAGACCATAATACGCGACGCGCTGGCGCATAGCTACCTGTGTTCCCAATTTTGACACGCGTTGCAAAAAGATACGGTTGAGTTGCGAAACAGTTGTTTCAGTGACGAAACTCGTCTGAAGAGAAAGAGCGGTGAACGCTAACACATTATTGCACAACACTTTTATTTCGGTTGAGTTCTATATTGCTGTGAGAAGAAGAAGAAGCGTACTAATGTAGATTCTAACTTTATATTTCTCCCCAAATTTGTGGTCTTTAGTTTCTCCTCCTTGTCCGAGATGACAATGTCAGAAAAATTAAATTATGCTTATCTAAATTAAACAACTAACATTATCTACACTAAATAAATAAAAGTCGTTACGCATGTATGCGAAATATCTAATAAAACAATCACATAAAGTTAGGCAGTGACGCTTCTTGAGAGACAACTGGGGTGCTAGTGGTGGTGCCACCCCTACACAACCTTTGTGATCATATTTCTAATATGCACCTATTTCTTACTAGGCGTATAATGAAACCTGTAATGAAATGGAGATAAATGCGTCAATCAAGCTTCCACCTTACACTTAAAGGCTCTACAGGACAGCACTTGGGTATTAATTCCTCGTATGGGGTTTTCAGCTATTCATTTTTGCACTCCAGTGTCGTTTCAACTGTACTATAACTTGGATTTAAAAGTAAGTTATTTGAAAATCTAAAAAGCATATAAACAATATAATAATGTTTAAAAAATCCCTTTTGCAAAGTTTAGTTGCTCAGTTTGCTCGGGTGTGACCCGGGGTGGGGTGCACCCCATGGCAACCCACTTTGCGCCGCTTATTACACGTTCAGAAAATTGTACGATCTTTAAACCAAATAGTACGTGTCGTTGAACTCTGCTGTCTAAACATATAAAGTTTTATGAAATAAATCAAACGATATTATGAAAAAATAAATTCCATTCTCAGGAAAAAGATAACAGAAAGATAAATATTAATACGTATCTTTACGCTAAAATTTAATAAAAATATTGCAGGAATTGAGGCACATGTTTTAAACTTTCCACCAAAAGCTTGAAAGTGAGATAGAAAATAAGGTATAATAGCACACCATCTAACTAAGGTACATCATGCAAAGGGCGTTCACTATATTCTCGATAACGGCATGGTTTACTAAGTGATTCAAGTTATTTGAGTAATAATATCATTAAACCCAATTTTTTTAGGATATAAAATTGCGAACTAAATTTCTTATAAATCTCGTTAATTTTCTTATAAATCCAAAAAATTAAAAGCTACAGCTTCTTAAAGAAGTGGAAGGGGCCTTATCCTTGGAAAAGTTTAACTAAAACATTCTTGATAGTTTTATAAAGATATTCTGAGAGATCAGCTAGAGTTATCTATCCGAGACACTCTTTTTAATAATAATTTAGTTTCATATAACGCATTTTCATCGCCTTCATTATCTTCTTCTTCAAACGCTCATTATTACAAGGAAACTAACTTCATTTCAAATTTCAGAAAGAAAAATTAATAAATTTTTAAAATGTAGTTTTTATTCAATATTTTTAATTAATTTTCTTAGTTTAAAAGGTAAATTTTTGATTTTTCTATTTTAATTTTCATTCAGTTCGGAATTCATCGGTGTTTACCGATTTAGAGATAATTTCAATTTCATTTCACCCATTATCTCACCCAAAACTTACAGTTTCCTATATAAAATCATTTAAGAAAATCAAATCTTTTTTACATTAATTGCTCTTACTTTATAGCGTCTGAATTTTATATATAATTGAAGGAAACTGTAGTCGAATATTTTGAATTTACAAGCACAGAAATCAACATTAGAAAGGTTCATCGGCACAGAAACTATTAATCCATTCTGAATATTGATGAGTGGGAATAAAAGCCATAGTGGGTAGGTTTGTCACAGTGGCCACACCTAGAGCTACTAAATTATTTTGAGTGTCAAAAACAGGACTGCCTAAGTCACTACTGAAGACATTATCCAAGCATATTACGTTATCTGAATAAATGCTGATTTTCTGATAGCAATTGACTTTATCCAACAAAGAACCAATATCCGCATGCGACGTTATAGACCCAGCACCACGACCCCATCCCAATACTTGATAACTCGTAACCGGAAATATGTTTCCTGAAACTGGTTTTATGCGTCCAATTCTCATAAAAGGCGATAATTCTTCCTTCAATTTAAGTACAGCGATTTTATCGCCAATAACTTTTACATGTATTGGAATATATATGTCAACGACTTGATATTTATATGCATTAGAACGATTTCTGGAACCAGCTAAAACCTCAACATCTCGAGGCAGTAAACTATAAAGCAAGTGTATATTAATTGTTCGAAAGAATTACATGGAATTCTATACAAAATGATTTTTACTTACACACTTTCTGGATCTGGTTCAATCAGATCTCCAACACAACGCAGTGTAGTGATGACGTATCGACTGCAAAGGACTACACCGCTACACATTACTCCATCGGTCGATCTTACTACTCCAACGTGAAATTTAAACTCGCTGTAAGCTATATTACGACTGACACCGAGGATCAGCGAGAAATTTAAGAAGAGTACAAATATAAACGTTTTTATCATTTCGATGCCGGCGAATCGAAATTGTGCGTTGGTATGGCCTTCAATTTTGAAGTTCCTCTCAATTTATAGTTTCAACTGCGTGTAGTTTCTTCTATTTGGACTTCTGCTTCGCGTCAGATAATTGAAATGGTGTTTATCTAAAGTTAAATAACCAATATCTTGCCACTTTATAAAATAAATAGTACTATACTTCTCCCACTCATTACCCAAGTTGATCTATCTTTCTTCTTCTTTAATTTTTCGATTCAGTCTTACGTATGTTAACTTTTTTGACGAAAAATCTTTATTTAAACAGTTTTTAAATAAGATTTAAAGAAGATTTTTAATTCTTAGAGGAAGACGAACTTCTCGTAAAACAGTTGGTGACAATTTAAAAATCATATTTTAATAGGGTGACGGTAAAAAAGACGAGATTCCACCATTATGCTGCTCCCTTCAGAAATTGATATTTACAAAAAAAAATTACAAAGAAATCGAAATGAATATAATAAAATTATAAAGTCTTTTCTTTATGGGATCACCACATAAACCCCTAAACGACAATCAGTGGAAATAACACCATACTTCAGCATGTTAGAAGCTTATAATAATCGAAAAACTACTATAAAATGACAAGAAAGTGTGTATGGAATCGATGACGTATGAGTGACTGATAGTTTTGATTAAAAAAATGAGATGATTTTACTTTTGCAATCAATTTAAAGAAATTTTTTGGTTTACAGCCTTATCCTGGCGAGCTGAGGCAAAAGTCACTTATAACAAAAATGTTATAATTTTTGTCGTTCAAATTTGTGATCGGTATTCAGGTTAAGCGGTGACAGCACGAAAGCTTTTTATATTCACCATTGCTAACACTTATCCGAGATTCGATTCATTCTGTCTCATATGCTAATTCCGGCAGCTTCTCAACTATTTCGCATAGTTGTGCCTGGGAAGATATCACTCCTTGTAGTATTTAAAAGTTGAAAAGTAACAGGAAAAGTTAGATGAGAAGGAATGATTCGAACCTTGGGTAGGCACATGTTGTATTAATTTTGTCGTATAAAATAGCAAGAGATTTTTGAAATAATTTTGAAATAAACATCTTTTATGTATGAATTGCTTCATTGCATTGGTCGGATTGGTTAACCTATGAGTGCAATATAATTTAAAATGAACACAGAAAATGTTAGAATAATGAATACAAATACTATTTCACTGAATTTCTATCATGGCAAGTGGTTTTTTTGGTTTTCAAAACCTGATTATATTCTTGTTATCTACTTTTGAGATCATAACAATTGAAATGACAAATGTCATCCGGAGAGCTTTTAAATTTTAACCCGAATACTTACTGTGACATAAGTCATTAGAAAGACATGTGTCATTGAGTTGAGTTTTGTCACTCAACCAGAATAAGGGGGTAATAAAACATTTATATTTTAATTTTTAAATCAATTTAAAGAATTTGTTTGGTTTACAGCCTTATCCTGGCGAGCTGTGACAAAAGCCACTTATAACAAAAATGTTATAATTTTTGTCGTTCAAATTTGTGATCGGTATTCTGGTTAAGCGGTGACAGCACGAAAGCTTTTTATATTCACCATTGCTAACACTTATCCGAGATTCGATTCATTCTGTCTCATATGCTAATTCCGGCAGCTTCTCAACTATTTCGCATAGTTGTGCCTGGGAAGATATCACTCCTTGTAGTATTTAAAAGTTGAAAAGTAACAGGAAAAGTTAGATGAGAAGGAATGATTCGAACCTTGGGTAGGCACATGTTGTATTAATTTTGACGTATAAAATAGCAAGAGATTATTGAAATAATTTTGAAATAAACATCTTTTATGTATGAATTGCTTCATTGTATTGGTCGGATTGGTTAACCTATGAGTGCAATATAATTTAAAATGAATACAGAAAATGTTACAATAGTGAATACAAATATTACTTCTTTGAATTTCTATCATCGCAAGTGTTTTTTTTTATTCTCAAAATCAAATTTTCTTATCTCATTTGATTATTTTCTTGTTACCTGCTTTTGAAATCATAACAATAAAAATGACAAATGTCATTCGGAGAGCTTTTAAATTTTAACAGGAATGGCTATTTGTGACATAATTCATTAGACTGACATGTGTCATTGAGTTGAGTTTTGTCACTTAGCCAGAATAGGGGGGGGGTTAATTTCAAGAGATTATTTTATTTTTTAAATCAACTTATTAGTAAGCGCGTGGCAATTTTTCAAATACCCAGAAACCTATTTTCGGAACGGTTTTTCCAAAACGTAAAACTCCCTGGCGGGACGCATGTAAAAGAGATGCTGCTATAAACACCCTGTATACGTCTCACATAATTTCCAAAAAACTATTTCCCTTAAGGATCTATCTTTTTTGAATTTATAAGCAAAGCAGTTTTATGATTTTATATAATACAATAAAAAAAATAATTAATGAATACATTATATAAAAATATTTTCGATAACCCATTGAAAAAATGTGTCATATAATACATTTATATTACATTATATAATACATTCAAACCAACGTTTTGGATACTCGATCAGAGAAGTCTCTTTGTGAGCACTACTTTAATCATGCATTGTCATTTATACCCTATACCCGTGTAGGGTGCATTATGTTAGTTGTTCCGTTTGCAACGCGTTAAAGGAGGTGTGGAAAGTATGGAAAAGTATATATATTCTGGCTTAGACCAATCTCCTGAGTCGATTTAGTCTAGATTTTAGTCGGATCAGGCGAGTGCGACAGGTGGTCGAGCGTTATGATTCCTTCCTTTGCCAACAACTTGCGTACAATTAAGGCCTTGAACGGCGGCGCATTATCATGCAACGAAAATGAACTGCCAACTTTCTTGTACTCCGGTCGAACCCGTTATATTCTATCCCACAATCTTGGCAAGACACACAAACAGTATTGAGCATCAGCACTCTGACCTCGTGAAACAAATTTATTATGGATAATGCCCCCTAAATAAAAGAAAACGGTATACATAGTTTTCATTCGATTCTTATCTTCTATTTCTGATTATCTGATGTGCTCACTCACTCTCGTATCTTTTTGCTCCACCGTGAGAGAATGTGGAACAAAGAAAGAGGATCTCACTCTTAAGAATGACAGTCATCTCCTCGGTGCGCCCGGATTCGGTGCGCGTTCGTCGTCTTCGATGTCTTTACTGCCATTTTTCGAAAACCTGACAACGTTGGCGGCTGACAACCAGACTTATCGGATATGAGATAATTCTTGTATATCTAATTTTTTAATCATTTGGGGTAATGTAACGTAACGGAACGCAACGTAACGTAGCGCAAAGAAACGTAACGCAACGTAACGTAACGCAAGAAACGAAACGTAACGTAACACAATATGACGTAACGTGACGTGACGTAACTTAACGCAATGTGAGTAAAGGTGAAGCTATTAATTTATAAAGTCTGTATGCGTCCGATTTTAATTTAGTAACCCAATTTAGTCGGTTCCCGGTTTGGTTTAGTATATCCCCTGTATAACTGTCGTGAAGGAAGGATCATGAAGCTGGTCAAATATATTTTACCTGTCACCTATTTCGGGGTTTTAAAGAAAGTCACCCCACCGTATTCCCCTCCTATACCGCTACCTAATTTTTACGAAAAAGCAACCATTTTATCACATCGAAGCTGATTGTTTAGAATACTTTTAGTTTTGTTTGCTTCTGTTTTAGTTCCCGATAGTTTTTTTTCCTTTTTGAATTCTTTCTTCAATTGGAAATCGAAGCACCGTTTTTTTATAAACGAGTTTAATTCTTCTCAACAATGGTCTTACGGTAGTGGCGGGATCAAGTACGTGAACTTTTACCTTCTTATAATTACAATCTTATTATTTTAAACACGTTGTTATTTACCAAAACTGTCATTAAAGTAATTTACGTTCTTATAGATCCATATTCTTTTAACAAGGAATTCAGCTCAAGAAATAAAGGACTCAACTTCTTCGAATTTCCAGTAATATAAGAATAATATAATATTGTTGAGACAACCTTTACAAAAATCGCCCCTGACCCCTAAACGGGGTTTCTCCTTCCGCGGTCCAGGCTTACTTACCCACAACTTGAACATGTTCTGAGACGAAGCTCTGTACTAAAATTTACAATAATTAAACCTTTATTGTTAAAAATTTTATTGTAGCTTTTCGCTCAATTAGTGACAAATACAATTAAGCGATTAATTAACGACTATTCACCGATATATTTGGACAGAAATTTTGAAACCATTCTACATAATCGTAAATTCTCGTGAAAGCTTCGACGTTGGCACAATTGCCGCCTGGTAGCGGACCCAAAGCTACCAGTTTATTTTTTGCATTAAATACAGGACTGCCTAGATCAGTGACGCAGTCCTGTGGTGCTAAACCAAGGTTATGATCCAAGCATATCCATTTCTGAGAATAATTGCCTAGTCTTTTTAAACATTTCGGTTCCTTCACTACAGAACTGTTAGAGGTAATTTGTGAGGACACGCGCTGGGATCCATTCGGGCCCCAGCCTAACACTTTATAAGGTCCAGTCCGGAAATTCGTCCCGCGACAAAATTGTAATGTTTGAACACCAGCTGGTATTTCCGTTTTCAATTCCATAAGAGCAAATTGATTTATAGAATCTCCAGTCGACATCCTGTAAATAAGACTGACATTGTATCTATTTCCAGCCAAGCTATTCGTGGAACCAGCTATAACCTCGAACCGATCGGGTGAAAAACTAAAAGGGAAAATATTATTGAATAATTTTGGATATTTCAACAGATTTCGTTTCTAATACTTACACACTATCCTCGTTTGCCCGTTCCATATTTCCAACGCATCTCAATGATGTTAGGACGTATTTCGGACAGAGGACTACCCCACTACATATTATTCCATCATTATATCTTCGTACCGCCACGTGATATGGAAATTCATTTGATTCAATATTACGCTTTTCACCAAAGATTAGCAAAACTTTTAGCAAGAGTACAAATAAAAAATATTTGATCATTTCGATGGCGGCGAATTGAAATCGTGCACTCGTATAGTCCAAAATTTCAAAATTTCTCTTTATATATAGTTTCATTTGACATTATTTTTTCTTATGTTTCTTCGTCTTATGTATGTAAAGAAAAATTCGACGTATACGAGTACGTATACGAGTATATGTATGCCCAACACATTTATGACTGCAAATAAAATGCGCTAAAAGCTCTCTGTACATAATGTTTAAAAGAATGAAAACAAAATCATAAAAATGTCTGAAGTTAATTACCTCTGCATCTATGTATCTGCATCTATCTAGGCGTCTACATATTTAAGAAATTGCCTTTCCTAAGATAAGGATAACTACACAGGCAAAATGATTATAATGAAGGAGAGCAAACGTTGAAATTTTATGATAATTTAGTATCGTTATTATTGTAGTCGTAGCAATAATATACCGCGAAGTATAAACCATATCTCTAGTAGAACACATTAAGGTTAATAACTCAGGGATCATAAATGAAAGCGTTGAGAAGAGAACCAGACGAAGGGGTTCGTACACGAGCTTGAATTTAATTGTCTATATATCTAAGTATCTATATCTATCTAGGTCTTCCCATATTTTATAAATTATCTTTCTTAAGATAAAGATAACCGCATAAACAATTGATTATCATAAATAAAGGCAAATACTATAAAAATATCTGTAATATGATGGACTCGTTGTTATCATAGTTGGGACAATAATATAATGGAAAATATACATAATATCCCCACTAGAGCACGTCAAGGCTTATAATTTAGCGATGTGATCGTAAATGAAAGCGTTGGGAAGGAGTTTGGGTTACCAACCGAAAGGCAGTCGATAACTCATCAACCGCGTTTCTGTTTCAGAAATATCGCATGAGCAGAAATTAAACAAAACGTAGTGTAATACCATTTGAAAACGGCATGAGTGAAACGGTAGGGAAAAAACCTAGATACTACACCAAAAGAGGTTCTCAAGTACTTCACATGAAGTTGAGTCTAACCCATTAATAATGAGTTAGAGTATATTCATTCCGTTTGTAATACATTATAGGAGACATGACAGATATGATAATACATATATATACGAACTCTGAATCAGGCCATGATTCGATTTAGCATTGCGTGTCTATTACTCTGTTGGTTCCATCTGTCCGTAAAAATCACGACTCCAGGAATATTAAATGCTTTATTTCATCACATTCGCTATTACTTTTTTATGTCTTCTTAAATATTTCGATTTGAAAAACGGTTGAGGAAACTTTATAAATGAATTGCATGATAATGTAATAAGATACTTTTCGTTTAAGTACTTTGAATAAATTTTTGTAGTAAACTTTGTAGTTTATTAGATTTTAAGAAAATATTTTATCAATAAAAAAAAACAGATTGAAAACTGAAATTGAAAACCGAACATCGTTTCCCTTTTTGTTCCGAAAAGTAAAATATATTATATTTTACAACATCAGAAGTGGGATTCATTTTGCCTAATTTCTGCGAGATTTTAATAATTTTCCGATTTCCGATTTCGACATTCCGATTCCGATTGCAATTGTCCGATTTAAATTGATTGTCCAAGATGCCAAGAAGAATCCGGCGAAGTGATTTGGTTCAATGGCTCATAAGTCTTGGCACAGAATTCCCTCAATCAGCTTCAGTTACGCAACTAAAACAATTGATTGGAGGGCAGCAACTAGAAATTTTGGAAGCCGGTCTATCCAGGAAGACCCAGAATTGGACGAAGAATTACGAAAACTAAAAAAGGCTCGAGATCACCGAACTAAAGAAGCGCATAAGTGAAATGGAATTAAGCATAGGTCTTGTAAACGCAATCACTTCCATTAGTGTTCCTCACAAACCCGATTTTGGTGATATTGAGCACATCGTTATACAATTTTATGGCGACGATCTATATGATGCACAAAGGTGGATCGATGACTTTGAACGAGCCTGCAATTCTGTGGAAGGTGATGACAGTCTTCGACTAAAATCCGTTCGTCGTCTAATGAAAAAAGGCTCACCAGCAGAATTGTTTTTACGAGTAGACAAATCCCTAACGTATTCTGAATTTCAAGAAAACTTCTTAAAAACAGTTGGTCACGTTTTGTCTGCTTCAAAAGTAATCAACATTTTAAGAAATACAAAATTTATACCCACAAAAACGACAGTTATGGGATACATTTTGCAAATGGAAGAAATAGCTTCGCGGGCAGATGTTTGTGATAACCAAGTCATACAATTTATAACTAACGGACTCAACGATCAGTCTCCGAACATAGCTGTCCTTTATCCTGCCACAACAATAGAGGAACTTAAGTTATTGACCAGGCGATACATTCAGTTGCGGGAGATGACATCATCTCGAATAACAAATCATCTTTCCCAAGCAACTTCAAATTTTACGGGAAGAATACGTTTTAAGGATCCAAAAGAAATGCAGTGTTTCAATTGCTCTAGATGGGGCCACCTTTCGTCCGCTTGTTTAGAACAGAAGCGTCAAAAAGGCTCTTGTTTTCGATGCGGTTCAGTTGAGCATATCTTAAAAGATTGTCCTAAGACGGTCTTGTTACCAAACGAATCACGTGTAGCTTTATTAGACGGCAATGAACCTGTCCACATACAAGATACAAACGAAGAGAAAATCTGTAGTGGATTTTCAGAGTTGAATATGGTGAGTGTCAGCTTTCAAAGTAAATCTCACGAGCACACTGTTTTTAACAAATTCTTGTCTTTATTTGATACTGGTAGTCCGCCTAGCTTTGTTCAACGTTCAGTGACTCCCAGCTGCCTAATTAGCGATAGGAAATATTATTCTGGGTATAGAGGAATCGGAAACTTTCGATTAAATACTTACGGACTTGTCAAAATCGTCATTAAATTTTTAGATATTACACGATTACTTACTCTTGTTATCGTTGAGGATAATTTACTTCCTACACCTGTTCTTCTGGGTAGAGATTTCTTAAAACTTTTTAATATAAAACTAACAATTTTCCCTTTGTTACCCCTGAAGAACCTTAATTTTAAATTACATTATAGAAACGATGAAATTAAAATGAATAACTCACTATCAAAATATGTGTTTGATATGGTAGAATGTAAAAGTAGTAATTTTGATACGAACTGGGATGAAAAGTCCAATTGTATAATTCAGGTTAGAAAACAGAAGCCAGTTAATATCACCGACTCTTTAACTCAAAAAGAAATTTATTCTGTTCCAGATATATTCGCCATTGATATAGACCATAATCTGCCATATTCTAATGTTGATATTTCAGACCATTTAACTGCGAATCAGATTGAGAAATTGCATAGTATCTTATATGATAATTATTAAAAATAATATTTTAATAGGATGACGGTAAAAAAGACAAGATTCGACCATTATGCTGCTCCCTTCAGAAATTGCTATTTACAAAAAAAAATTACAAAGAAATCGAAATGAATATAATAAAATTATAAAGTCTTTTCTTTATGAGATCACCACATAAACCCCTAAACGACAATCGGTGGAAATAACACCGTACTTCAACATGTTAGAAGCTTATAATAATCGAAAAACTATTATTAAATGACAAGAAAGTGTGTATGAAATCGATGACGTATGAGTAACTGCTTTTCAACTCACGTGTCACGTCGGCACGATAGGTTGGATTAACCCCCCGATTCTGGCGAGCAATGACACAAGTCATTTATAACAAATTTGTTATAATTTTTGTCATTCAAATTTGTGATCGGTATTCTGGTTAAGCGGTGACAGCACGAAAGCTCTTTATATTCACCATTGATAGCAATTATTCAAGATTCGATTCGTTCTGTCTCATTTGCTTTTTCCGGCTGCTTCTCAACTATTTCGCATAGCTATGCGTGGGAAGATATCACTTATTTTAGTGTTTAAAAGTTGAAAAGCAACAGGAAAAGTTAGACGAGAGAGTATGATTCGAACTTTGAATAACAATATTTTCTATTAATTTTGACGAATAAAAAAATTGCAACAGGTTTTTGAAATAATTTGGAATAAACATATTTTATGTATGAGTTTCTTTATTGCATTGGTCGGAATGACTAACCATTGAATGCAATATAATTCAAAATGAACACAGAAAATGTTAGAATAATGAATACAAATACTATTTCACTGAATTTCTATCATGGCAAGTGGTTTTTTGGTTCTCAAAACCTGATTATATTCTTGTTATCTACTTTTGAGATCATAACAATTGAAATGACAAATGTCATCCGGAGAGCTTTTAAATTTTAACCCGAATACTTATTGTGGCATAAGTCATTAGAATGACATGTGTCATTGAGTTGAGTTTTGCCATTCAACCAGAATAAGGGGGTAATAAAACATTTAGATTTTAATTTTTAAATCAATTTAAAGAATTTGTTTGGTTTACAGCCTTATCCTGCCGAGCTGCGACAAAAGCCACTTATAACAAAAATGTTATAATTTTTGTCGTTCAAATTTGTGATCGGTATTCAGGTTAAGCGGTGACAGCACGAAAGCTTTTTATATTCACCATTGCTAACACTTATCCGAGATTCGATTCATTCTGTCTCATATGCTAATTCCGGCTGCTTCTCAACTATTTCGCATAGTTCTACCTGGGAAGATATCACTCCTTGTAGTATTTAAAAGTTGAAAAGTAACAGGAAAAGTTAGATGAGAAGGAATGATTCGAACCTTGGATACGCACATGTTCTATTAATTTTGACGTATAAAATAGCAACAGATTTTTGAAATAATTTTGAAATAAACATCTTTTATCTGTGAATTGCTTTATTGTATTGGTCGGATTGGTGCAATATAATTTATGAGTGCAATATAATTTAAAATGAATACAGAAAATGTTACAATAATGAATACAAATATTACTTCTTTGAATTTCTATCATCGCAAGTGTTTTTTTTTATTCTCAAAACCAAATTTTCTTATCTCATTTGATTATTTTCTTGTTACCTGCTTTTGGAATCATAACAATAAAAATGACAAATGTCATTCGGAGAGCTTTTAAATTTTAACAGGAATAGCTATTTGTGACATAATTCATTAGACTGACATGTGTCATTGAGCTGAGTTTTGTCACTAAGACAGAATAGGGGGGGTTAATTTCAAGAGATTATTTTATTTTTTAAATCAACTTATTAGTAAGCGCGTGGCAATTTTTCAAATACCCAGAAACCCAGAAACTTTTTTCGGAACGGTTTTTCCAAAACGTAAAACTCCCTGGCGGGACGCATGTAAAAGAGATGCTTCTATAAACACCCTGTATACGTCTCACATAATTTCCAAAAAACTATTCCCCTTAAGGATCTATCTTTTTTGATTTTATAAGCAAAGTAGTTTTATGATTTTATATAATACAATAAAAAAAATAATTAATGAATACATTATGTAAAAATATTTTCGATAACCCATTGAAAAAATGTGTCATATAATACATTTATATTACATTATATAATACATTCAAACCAACGTTTTGGATACTCGATCAGAGAAGTCTCTTTGTGAGCACTACTTTAATCATGCATTGTCATTTATACCCTATACCCGTGTAGGGTGCATTATGTTAGTTGTTCCGTTTGCAACGCGTTAAAGGAGGTGTGGAAAGTATGGAAAAGTATATATATTCTGGCTCAGAACAATCTCCTGAGTCGATTTAGTCTAGATTTTAGTCGGATCAGGCGAGTGCGACAGGTGGTCGAGCGTTATGATTCCTTCCTTTGCCAACAACTTGCGTACAATTAAGGCCTTGAACGGCGGCGCATTATCATGCAACGAAAATGAACTGCCAACTTTCTTGTACTCCGGTCGAACCCGTTATATTCTATCCCACAATCTTGGCAAGACACACAAACAGTATTGAGCATCAGCACTCTGACCTCGTGAAACAAATTTATTATGGATAATGCCCCCTAAATAAAAGAAAACGGTATACATAGTTTTCATTCGATTCTTATCTTCTATTTCTGATTATCTGATGTGCTCACTCACTCTCGTATCTTTTTGCTCCACCGTGAGAGAATGTGGAACAAACAAAGAGGATCTCACTCTTAAAAATGACAGTCATCTCCTCGGTGCGCCCGGATTCGGTGCGCGTCCATCGTTTTCGAGGCCCTTACTGCCATCGTGAAATATAGTAAACCTATGAAATATATGTGCACGGGATAGACACTGGCCACCGTAAAACTGAATGTTTCTTGAGCGTTTTTGCCCAACTTAAAACAAACCTTGATATTCACTCTTTGGTCCATGGCGATTTTTCGAAAACCTGACAACGTTGGCGGCTGACAACCAGACTTATCGGAAATGAGATAATTCTTGTATATCTAATTTTTTAATCATTTGGGGTAATGTAACGTAACGGAACGCAACGTAACGTAGCGCAAAGAAACGTAACGCAACGTAACGTAACGCAAGAAACGAAACGTAACGTAACACACCACGACGTAACGTGCCGTAACGTGACGTGACGTAACTTAACGCAATGTGGGTAAAGGTGAAGCTATTAATTTATAAAGTCTGTATGCGTCCGATTTTAATTTAGTAACCCAATTTAGTCGGTTCCCGGTTTGGTTTAGTATATCCCCTGTATAACTGTCATGAAGGAAGGATCATGAAGCTGGTCAAATATATTTTACCTGTCACCTATTTCGGGGTTTTAAAGAAAGTCATCCCACCGTATTCCCCTCCTATACCGCTACCTAATTTTTACGAAAAAGCAACCATTTTATCACATCGAAGCTGATTGTTTAGAATACTTTTAGTTTTGTTTGCTTCTGTTTTAGTTCCCAAGATAGTTTTTTTCCTTTTTGAATTCTTTCTTCAATTGGAAATCGAAGCACCGTTTTTTTATAAACGAGTTTAATTCTTCTCAACAATGGTCTTACGGTAGTGGCGGGATCAAGTACGTGAACTTTTACCTTCTTATAATTACAATCTTATTATTTTAAACTCGTTGTTATTTACCAAAACTGTCATTAAAGTAATTTACGTTCTTATAGATCCATATTCTTTTAACAAGGAATTCAGCTCAAGAAATAAAGGACTCAACTTCTTCGAATTTGCAGTAATATAAGAATAATATAATATTGTTGAGACAACCTTTACAAAAATCGCCCCTGACCCCTAAACGGGGCTTCTCCTTCCGCGATCCAGACTTACTTACCCACAACTTGAACATGTTCTGAGACGAAGCTCTGTACTAAAATTTACAATAATTAAACCTTTATTGTTAAAAATTTTATTGTAGCTTTTCGCTCAATTAGTGACAAATACAATTAAGCGATTAATTAACGACTATTCACCGATATATTTGGGCAGAAATTTTGAAACCATTCTACATAATCGTAAATTCTCGTGAAAGCTTCGACGTTGGCACAATTGCCGCCTGGTAGCGGACCCAAAGCTACCAGTTTATTTTTTGCATTAAATACAGGACTGCCTAGATCAGTGACGCAGTCCTGTGGTGCCAAACCAAGGTTATGATCCAAGCATATCCATTTCTGAGAATAATTGCCTAGTCTTTTTAAACATTTCGGTTCCTTCACTACAGAACTGTTAGAGGTAATTTGTGAGGACACGCGCTGGGATCCATTCGGGCCCCAGCCTAACACTTTATAAGGTCCAGTCCGGAAATTCGTCCCGCGACAAAATTGTATTGTTTGAACACCAGCTGGTATTTCCGTTTTCAATTCCATAAGAGCAAATTGATTTGTAGAATCTCCAGTCGACATCCTGTAAATAAGACTGACATTGTATCTATTTCCAGCCAAGCTATTCGTGGAACCAGCTATAACCTCGAACCGATCGGGTGAAAAACTAAAAGGGAAAATATTATTGAATAATTTTGGATATTTCAACAGATTTCGTTTCTAATACTTACACACTATCCTCGTTTGCCCGTTCCATATTTCCAACGCATCTCATTGATGTTAGGACGTATTTCGGACAGAGGACTACCCCACTACATATTATTCCATCATTATATCTTCGTACCGCCACGTGATATGGAAATTCATTTGATTCAATATTACGCTTTTCACCAAAGATTAGCAAAACTTTTAGCAAGAGTACAAATAAAAAATATTTGATCATTTCGATGGCGGCGAATTGAAATCGTGCACTCGTATAGTCCAAAATTTCAAAATTGCTCTTTATATATAGTTTCATTTGACATTATTTTTTCTTATGTTTCTTCGTCTTATGTATGTAAAGAAAAATTCGACGTATACGAGTACGTATACGAGTATATGTATGCCCAACACATTTATGACTGCAAATAAAATGCGCTAAAAGCTCTCTGTACATAATGTTTAAAAGAATGAAAACAAAATCATAAAAATGTCTGAAGTTAATTACCTCTGCATCTATGTATCTGCATCTATCTAGGCGTCTACATATTCAAGAAATCGCCTTTCCTAAGATAAGGATAACTACACAGGCAAAATGATTATAATGAAGGAGAGCAAACGTTGAAATTTTATGATAATTTAGTATCGTTATTATTGTAGTCGTAGCAATAATATACCGCGAAGTATAAACCATATCTCTAGTAGAACACATTAAGGTTAATAACTCAGGGATCATAAATGAAAGCGTTGAGAAGAGAACCAGACGAAGGGGTTCGTACACGAGCTTGAATTTAATTGTCTATATATCTAAGTATCTATATCTATCTAGGTCTTCCCATATTTTATAAATTATCTTTCTTAAGATAAAGATAACCGCATAAACAATTGATTATCATAAATAAAGGCAAATACTATAAAAATATCTGTAATATGATGGACTCGTTGTTATTATAGTTGGGACAATAATATAATGGAAAATATACATAATATCCCAACTAGAGCTCGTCAAGGCTTATAATTTAGCGATGTGATCGTAAATGAAAGCGTTGGGAAGGAGTTTGGGTTACCAACCGAAAGGCAGTCGATAACTCATCAACCGCGTTTCTGTTTCAGAAATATCGCATGAGCAAAAATTAAACAAAACGTAGTGTAATACCATTTGAAAACGGCATGAGTGAAACGGTAGGGAAAAAACCTAGATACTACACCAAAAGAGGTTCTCAAGTACTTCACATGAAGTTGAGTCTAACCCATTAATAATGAGTTAGAGTATATTCATTCCGTTTGTAATACATTATAGGAGACATGACAGATATGATAATACATATATATACGAACTCTGAATCAGGCCATGATTCGATTTAGCATTGCGTGTCTATTACTCTGTTGGTTCCATCTGTCTGTAAAAATCACGACTCCAGGAATATTAAATGCTTTATTTCATCACATTCGCTATTACTTTTTTATGTCTTCTTAAATATTTCGATTTGAAAAACGGTTGAGGAAACTTTATAAATGAATTGCATGATAATGTAATAAGATACTTTTCGTTTAAGTACTTTGAATAAATTTTTGTAGCAAACTTTGTAGTTTTTTAGATTTTAAGAAAATATTTTATCAATAAAAAAAAAACAGATTGAAAACTGAAATCGAAAACCGAACATCGTTTCCCTTTTTGTTCCGAAAAGTAAAATATATTATATTTTACAACATCAGAAGTGGGATTCATTTTGCCTAATTTCTGCGAGATTTTAATAATTTTCCGATTTCCGATTTCGACATTCCGATTCCGATTACAATTGTCCGATTTAAATTGATTGTCCAAGATGCCAAGAAGAATCCGGCGAAGTGATTTGGTTCAATGGCTCATAAGTCATGGCACAGAATTCCCTCAATCAGCTTCAGTTACGCAACTAAAACAATTGATTGGAGGGCAGCAACTAGAAATTTTGGAAGCCGGTCTATCGAGGAAGATCCAGAATTGGATGAAGAATTACGAAAACTAAAAAAAGGCTCGAGATCACCGAACTAAAGAAGCGCATAAGTGAAATGGAATTAAGCATAGGTCTTGTAAACGCAACCACTTCCATTAATGTCCCTCACAAACCCGATTTTGGTGATATTGAGCACATCGTTATACAATTTTATGGCGACGATCTATATGATGCACAAAGGTGGATCGATAACTATGAACGAGCCTGCAATTCTGTGGAAGGTGATGACAGTCTTCGACTAAAATCCGTTCGTCGTCTAATGAAAAAAGGCTCACCAGCAGAATTGTTTTTACGAGTAGACAAATCCCTAACGTATTCTGAATTTCAAGAAAACTTCTTAAAAACAGTTGGTCACGTTTTGTCTGCTTCAGAAGTAATCAACATTTTAAGAAATACAAAATTTATGCCCACAAAAACGACAATTATGGGATACATTTTGCAAATGGAAGAAATAGCTTCGCGGGCAGATATTTGTGATAACCAAGTCATACAATTTATAACTAACGGACTCAACGATCAGTCTCCGAACATAGCTGTCCTTTATCCTGCCACAACAATAGAGGAACTTAAGTTATTGACCAGGCGATACATTCAGTTGCGGGAGATGACATCATCTCGAATAACAAATCATCTTTCCCAAGCAACTTGAAGTTTTACGGGAAGAATACGTTTTAAGGATCCAAAAGAAATGCAGTGTTTCAATTGCTCTAGATGGGGCCACCTTTCGTCCGCTTGTTTAGAACAGAAGCGTCAAGAGGCTCTTGTTTTCGATGCGGTTCAGTTGAGCATATCTTAAAAGATTGTCCTAAGACGGTCTTGTTACCAAACGAATCACGTGTAGCTTTATTAGACGGCAATGAACCTGTCAACATACAAGATACAAACGAAGAGAAAATCTGTAGTGGATTTTCAGAGTTGAATATGGTGAGTGTCAGCTTTCAAAGTAAAAGCATAAACACAATCATAGCGGCTGGATGTAACTATAAATTTCGACTGTCAAATTTACATAGACTCTTATGGGAAACGAGAAAAAAATAAAATTTCCCCTCATCGCTACGTTTGGCCGCTTCGTTTGGTCGCTAGTGGTCGGTTGAATTTTGATTTCTTGGCGTTAAATCATAGCGAAAGTTTCTTGTTCTTCTTTTTCCTTCTCTTTGTTTACATTTCTGACAACTAATTGAAAAGATTGGCTCGAACGTTATGTAAGTATTTTTCAAATATTTTTTTGAAAGCTGGAATCTTAATATTTTTTTTAGAAGTACAATACGACAATGGAAAGTGACGAAGCTCTTATCGAGGAAGTTAAAAAGAACCCTGTTTCACTTCCTGTTTGCTGTTTCACTGAACCGAAGGAAGATATGGCGCCATTATGATGCCATGCATCTTAGATGCAGTCCAATCTAGCAGAAAGTGAGCACTGAAACTAATTCATATGAGAGAGTTCATTTTTTTGTCAATCTTTCCGCAGAACAATCGGTAGCATCACAGAAACAAATGAAAACGTTCCACCCCTATACGATTGTTCAACATCAAGAGACGTCACATCACACCCAGAAACCACAACACCGACGGATTCACCTGCGCCTTCTATGCGGAACACTGCTGCTGCACCGAAATATGTAATATTTCCTTTATTAGTGTATATTTCGTACAGAGCATCAAATTAATATCTATCTATCATTAATTTAGAGACAATTGCAAGAGGATTTCTCCGGTTTTTTAAATAAGATGGCAGATTCCGCTATGAGACTTACCGAAGGGTTTGGCCAACGGAGCCAAACATAAACGGAAACACAATTCTTGAGCTTAGCAAGAATTTTGGATGGAGCAGATATGCCGCCGGAAGTTAGAAGAAGCGCATGCAATAAGGTTCGCACTATAGTGTTTAGTGAGATCCAAAATTGGGAAATGCGCAACATTAAACGCAATGAATAAAATTGCAACAAAATTTTTTGTGCCTTTTTTAGTCATTTTAGTCATTTTTTAGTCGATCGATGTAGTATTATTTAAATTTTTTAAATAATAATAAAAAATATAAATATTATTAAAATTTATTATTTTATTTAATAATTTTTTTATTATTAAATATTTCTATTTCTAAAGAGGTAATTTTTTAGCCTGTCTCTCATGCCGAATGCGTAGGATGTTGAACGGTTGTAGGTTGTCCAATGTACCGAATGTAGACTATTTCCATTTTCGGATATAAACGGTTCATTATAATTGAAATAACAGTTGTCCTTCTTTAACATCATAAAATTGTGCAGCACAACAGTTGCCAGAACAATTTTGTCCACATTTTCCGGTTTTGCATGTATTGGTGTACGTAGAATCTTCCACCGACTTGACAATATGCCAAACGCATTTTCTATGTACACGCGCGCACTGGAGAGCTTCTTATTGAAAAACTTCTTATCTTCCGACATATTTTGTCCGGGATATGGTCGCAAAATGTTTGGTCGCAAAGGGAATGCACTGTCCGCTACGAAATAATGCGGAAATGTTTCCTGAGCACCTGGTAAGCGACAATCTGACGGTACTGGCAGAGTGTCCTGTAAAATATGCCTTCCGAAAATACTTCGGACAAACACGCCACCATCGCTCTGGCTTCCCAGAGCTCCTACGTCAACAAACGTAAAACAATAATTTGCATCGCAGGCACCCATGAGGACAATGCTAAAATGTCTTTTATAGTTGAAGTAAAGTGACCCGCTTTTCTTCGGACGTACAATAGTGACGTGCTTGCCGTCAATCGCTCCTAGGCAGTTGGGCATGCCTGTTTTAATATAAAAATGTTCAGCGTTTTGCATCCAATCCAATAAACTAGGTGGCGCTAAATATATTCCATGGAGCTCCCTCCATATTACTTCACAGGTTTCGTAAATAATTTTACGAACTGTAGAAAACCCCAGTTTGTGGGTCCAAGCAAGGATTTGGATATTGCATCCCTGCGCCAAGTACCTGATTGTAACATATTTATTACGTTTGCTCAAAAGTTGTTCATTCCAAATTAACTTACAACAGGGTTATCGACAGTCTTATTTTTGGAGGTATTGCTTACTGCCTTAAAAAAATGGTCTTCATCAAACAGCATTAGATCCTTTATGGTAGTTTCAAAAAAACCCACTTCATCTCTAGCTAGGTTTACTGGGCGAACCCACCACCTCCGACGCATTTTCTCCAGTATAAATAAATATGCTTTGCAGGCCATACAAACCATTGCCGCATATATATTAAAAATTTGTAAGGCTTCCACCGCTGATTCGTCTTCCATTTTTTTAAAATTTACACGTATTCTTTATGAATTGTTTGTTTCAAATTTTAATGTTTGACGTGACAATGTACACAAAACATTGACAATTTTCATTAACTGTAGTTACATCCAATCGCTATGACAGTGTTTAAACGCCAGAGTTTGACAGTTCTTATGAGTGGTAGTTACATCCAGTCGCTATGATTGTGTTCAGGCTTTAAATCTCACGATCACACTGTTTTTAACAAATTCTTGTCTTTATTTGATACTGGTAGTCCGCCTAGTTTTGTTCAACGTTCAGTGACTCCCAGCTGCCTAATTAGCGATAGGAAATATTATTCTGGGTATAGAGGAATCGGAAACTTTCGATTAAATACTTACGGACTTGTCAAAGTTGTCATTAAATTTTTAGATATTACACCATTACTTACTCTTGTTATCGTTGAGGATAATTTACTTCCTACACCTGTTCTTCTGGGTAGAGATTTCTTAAAACTTTTTAATATAAAACTAACAATTTTCCCTTTGTTACCCCTGGAGAACCTTAATTTTAAATTACATTATAGAAACGATGAAATTAAAATGAATAACTCACTATCAAAATATGTGTTTGATATGGTAGAATGTAAAAGTAGTAATTTTGATAAGAACTGGGATGAAAAGTCCAATTGTATAATTCAGGTTAGAAAACAGAAGCCAGTTAATATCACCGACTCTTTAACTCAAAAAGAAATTTATTCTGTTCCAGATATATTCGCTATTGATATAGACCATAATCTGCCATATTCTAATGTTGAAATTTCAGACCATTTAACTGCGAATCAGATTGAGAAATTGCATAGTATCTTATATGATAATTATTAAAAATATTTTAATAGGATGACGGTAAAAAAGACACGATTCGACCATTATGCTGCTCCCTTCAGAAATTGCTATTTACAAAAGAAAATTACAAAGAAATCGAAATGAATACAATAAAATTATAAAGTCTTTTCTTTATGAGATCACCACATAAACCCCTAAACGACAATCGGTGGAAATAACACCGTACTTCAATATGTTAGAAGCTTATAATAATCGAAAAACTACTATAAAATGACAAGAAAGTGTGTATGGAATCGATGACGTATGAGTGACTGACAGTTTTGATTAAAAAAATTAGATGATTTTACTTTTGCAATCAATTTAAAGAAATTTATTGGTTTACAGCCTTATCCTGGCGAGCTGAGACAGAAGTCACTTATAACAAAAATGTTATAATTTTGTCGTTCAAATGTGAATATTGGTATTCTGTGATCGGTAAATCGGCAAATTGTGATCGGTATTCTGGTTAAGCGGTGACAGCACGAAAGCTTTTTATATTCACCATTGCTAACACTTATCCGAGATTCGATTCATTCTGTCTCATATGCTAATTCCGGCTGCTTCTCAACTATTTCGCATAGTTCTACCTGGAAAGGTATCACTCCTTGTAGTATTTAAAAGTTGAAAAGTAACAGGAAAAGTTAGATGAGAAGGAATGATTCGAACCTTGGATACGCACATGTTCTATTAATTTTGACGTATAAAATAGCAACAGATTTTTGAAATAATTTTGAAATAAACATCTTTTATGTATGAATTGCTTTATTGTATTGGTCGGATTGGTGCAATATAATTTATGAGTGCAATATCATTTAAAATGAATACAGAAAATGTTACAATAATGAATACAAATATTACTTCTTTGAATTTCTATCATCGCAAGTGTTTTTTTTATTCTCAAAACCAAATTTTCTTATCTCATTTGATTATTTTCTTGTTACCTGCTTTTGGAATCATAACAATAAAAATGACAAATATCATTCGGAGAGCTTTTAAATTTTAACAGGTATAGCTATTTGTGACATAATTCATTAGACTGACATGTGTCATTGAGCTGAGTTTTGTCACTAAGACAGAATAGGGGGGGTTAATTTCAAGAGATTATTTTATTTTTTAAATCAACTTATTAGTAAGCGCGTGGCAATTTTTCAAATACCCAGAAACCTTTTTTCGGAACGGTTTTTCCAAAACGTAAAACTCCCTGGCGGGACGCATGTAAAAGAGATGCTGCTATAAACACCCTGTATACGTCTCACATAATTTCCAAAAAACTATTTCCCTTAAGGATCTATCTTTTTTGAATTTATAAGCAAAGTAGTTTTATGATTTTATATAATACAATAAAAAAAATAATTAATGAATACATTATATAAAAATATTTTCGATAACCCATTGAAAAAATGTGTCATATAATACATTTATATTACATTATATAATACATTCAAACCAACGTTTTGGATACTCGATCAGAGAAGTCTCTTTGTGAGCACTACTTTAATCATGCATTGTCATTTATACCCTAACGCGTGTAGGGTGCATTATGTTAGTTGTTCCGTTTGCAACGCGTTAAAGGAGGTGTGGAAAGTATGGAAAAGTATATATATTCTGGCTCAGAACAATCTCCTGAGTCGATTTAGTCTAGATTTTAGTCGGATCAGGCGAGTGCGACAGGTGGTCGAGCGTTATGATTCCTTCCTTTGCCAACAACTTGCGTACAATTAAGGCCTTGAACGGCGGCGCATTATCATGCAACGAAAATGAACTGCCAACTTTCTTGACTCCGGTCGAACCCGTTATATTCTATCCCACAATCTTGGCAAGACACACAAACAGTATTGAGCATCAGCACTCTGACCTCGTGAAACAAATTTATTATGGATAATGCCCCCTAAATAAAAGAAAACGGTATACATAGTTTTCATTCGATTCTTATCTTCTATTTCTGATTATCTGATGTGCTCACTCACTCTCGTATCTTTTTGCTCCACCGTGAGAGAATGTGGAACAAAGAAAGAGGATCTCACTCTTAAGAATGACAGTCATCTCCTCGGTGCGCCCGGATTCGGTGCGCGTTCGTCGTCTTCGATGTCTTTACTGCCATCGTGAAATATAGTAAACCTATGAAATATATGTGCACGGGATAGACACTGGCCACCGTAAAACTGAATGTTTCTTGAGCGTTTTTGCCCAACTTAAAACAAACCTTGATATTCACTCTTTGGTCCATGGCGATTTTTCGAAAACCTGACAACGTTGGCGGCTGACAACCAGACTTATCGGAAATGAGATAATTCTTGTATATCTAATTTTTTAATCATTTGGGGTAATGTAACGTAACGGAACGCAACGTAACGTAGCGCAAAGAAACGTAACGCAACGTAACGTAACGCAAGAAACGAAACGTAACGTAACACACCACGACGTAACGTGCCGTAACGTGACGTGACGTAACTTAACGCAATGTGAGTAAAGGTGAAGCTATTAATTTATAAAGTCTGTATGCGTCCGATTTTAATTTAGTAACCCAATTTAGTTGGTTCCCGGTTTGGTTTAGTATATCCCCTGTATAACTGTCACGAAGGAAGGATCATGAAGCTGGTCAAATATATTTTACCTGTCACCTATTTCGGGGTTTTAAAGAAAGTCATCCCACCGTATTCCGCTCCTATACCGCTACCTATTTTTTACGAAAAAGCAACCATTTTATCACATCGAAGCTGATTGTTTAGAATACTTTTAGTTTTGTTTGCTTCTGTTTTAGTTCCCGATAGTTTTTTTTCCTTTTTGAATTCTTTCTTCAATTGGAAATCGAAGCACCGTTTTTTTATAAACGAGTTTAATTCTTCTCAACAATGGTCTTACGGTAGTGGCGGGATCAAGTACGTGAACTTTTACCTTCTTATAATTGCAATCTAATTATTTTAAACACGCTGTTATTTACCAAAACTGTCATTAAAGTAATTTACGTTCTTATAGATCCATATTCTTTTAACAAGAAATTCAGCTCAAGAAATAAAGGACTCAACTTCTTCGAATTTCCAGTAAGATAAGAATAATATAATATTGTTGAGACAACTTTTACAACAATCGCCCCTGACCCCTAAACGGGGCTTCTCCTTCCGCGATCCAGACTTACTTACCCACAACTTGAACATGTTCTGAGACGAAGCTCTGTACTAAAATTTACAATAATTAAACCTTTATTGTTGAAAATTTTATTGTAGCTCTTCGCTCAATTAGTGACAAATACAATTAAGCGATTAATTAACGACTATTCACCGATATATTTGGACAGAAATTTTGAAACCATTCTACATAATCGTAAATTCTCGTGAAAGCTTCGACGTTGGCACAATTGCCGCCTGGTAGCGGACCCAAAGCTACCAGTTTATTTTTTGCATTAAATACAGGACTGCCTAGATCAGTGACGCAGTCCTGTGGTGCCAAACCAAGGTTATGATCCAAGCATATCCATTTCTGAGAATAATTGCCTAGTCTTTTTAAACATTTCGGTTCCTTCACTACAGAACTGTTAGAGGTAATTTGTGAGGACACGCGCTGGGATCCACTCGGGCCCCAGCCTAACACTTTATAAGGTCCAGTCCGGAAATTCGTCCCGCGACAAAATTGTATTGTTTGAACACCAGCTGGTATTTCCGTTTTCAATTCCATAAGAGCAAATTGATTTGTAGAATCTCCAGTCGACATCCTGTAAATAAGACTGACATTGTATCTATTTCCAGCCAAGCTATTCGTGGAACCAGCTATAACCTCGAACCGATCGGGTGAAAAACTAAAAAGGAAAGTGTAAGTATAGGAAAATGAACTTTCGTTTCTAATACTTACACACTATCGCCGTTTGCCTCTTCCATATTTCCAACGCATCTCATTGATGTTAGGACGTATTTCGGACAGAGGACTACCCCACTACATATTATTCCATCATTATATCTTCGTACCGCCACGTGATATGGAAATTCATTTGATTCAATATTACGCTTTTCACCAAAGATTAGCAAAACTTTTAGCAAGAGTACAAATAAAAAATATTTGATCATTTCGATGGCGGCGAATTGAAATCGTGCACTCGTATAGTCCAAAATTTCAAAATTGCTCTTTATATATAGTTTCATTTGACATTATTTTTTCTTATGTTTCTTCGTCTTATGTATGTAAAGAAAAATTCGACGTATACGAGTACGTATACGAGTATATGTATGCCCAACACATTTATGACTGCAAATAAAATGCGCTAAAAGCTCTCTGTACATAATGTTTAAAAGAATGAAAACAAAATCATAAAAATGTCTGAAGTTAATTACCTCTGCATCTATGTATCTGCATCTATCTAGGCGTCTACATATTCAAGAAATCGCCTTTCCTAAGATAAGGATAACTACACAGGCAAAATGATTATAATGAAGGAGAGCAAACGTTGAAATTTTATGATAATTTAGTATCGTTATTATTGTAGTCGTAGCAATAATATACCGCGAAGTATAAACCATATCTCTAGTAGAACACATTAAGGTTAATAACTCAGGGATCATAAATGAAAGCGTTGAGAAGAGAACCAGACGAAGGGGTTCGTACACGAGCTTGAATTTAATTGTCTATATATCTAAGTATCTATATCTATCTAGGTCTTCCCATATTTTATAAATTATCTTTCTTAAGATAAAGATAACCGCATAAACAATTGATTATCATAAATAAAGGCAAATACTATAAAAATATCTGTAATATGATGGACTCGTTGTTATCATAGTTGGGCCAATAATATAATGGAAAATATACATAATATCCCCACCAGAGCACGTCAAGGTTTATAATTTAGCGATGTGATCGTAAATGAAAGCGTTGGGAAGGAGTTTGGGTTACCAACCGAAAGGCAGTCGATAACTCATCAACCGCGTTTCTGTTTCAGAAATATCGCATGAGCAAAAATTAAACAAAACGTAGTGTAATACCATTTGAAAACGGCATGAGTGAAACGGTGGGAAAAAAACCTAGATACTACACCAAAAGAGGTTCTCAAGTACTTCACATGAAGTTGAGTCTAACCCATTAATAATGAGTTAGAGTATATTCATTCCGTTTGTAATACATTATAGGAGACATGACAGATATGATAATACATATATATACGAACTCTGAATCAGGCCTTGATTCGATTTAGCATTGCGTGTCTATTACTCTGTTGGTTCCATCTGTCCGTAAAAATCACGACTCCAGGAATATTAAATGCTTTATTTCATCACATTCGCTATTACTTTTTTATGTCTTCTTAAATATTTCGATTTGAAAAACGGTTGAGGAAACTTTATAAATGAATTGCATGATAATGTAATAAGATACTTTTCGTTTAAGTACTTTGAATAAATTTTTGTAGTAAACTTTGTAGTTTGTTAGATTTTAAGAAAATATTTTATCAATAAAAAAAACAGATTGAAAACTGAAATTGAAAACCGAACATCGTTTCCCTTTTTGTTCCGAAAAGTAAAATATATTATATTTTACAACATCAGAAGTGGGATTCATTTTGCCTAATTTCTGCGAGATTTTAATAATTTTCCGATTTCCGATTTCGACATTCCGATTCCGATTACAATTGTGCGATTTAAATTGATTGTCCAAGATGCCAAGAAGAATCCGGTGAAGTGATTTGGTTCAATGGCTCATAAGTCATGGCACAGAATTCCCTCAATCAGCTTCAGTTACGCAACTAAAACAATTGATTGGAGGGCAGCAACTAGAAATTTTGGAAGCCGGTCTATCGAGGAAGATCCAGAATTGGATGAAGAATTACGAAAACTAAAAAAAGGCTCGAGATCACCGAACTAAAGAAGCGCATAAGTGAAATGGAATTAAGCATAGGTCTTGTAAACGCAACCACTTCCATTAATGTCCCTCACAAACCCGATTTTGGTGATATTGAGCACATCGTTATACAATTTTATGGCGACGATGTATATGATGCACAAAGGTGGATCGATAACTTTGAACGAGCCTGCAATTCTGCGGAAGGTGATGACAGTCTTCGACTAAAATCCGTTCGTCGTCTAATGAAAAAAGGCTCACCAGCAGAATTGTTTTTACGAGTAGAAAAATCCCTAACGTATTCTGAATTTCAAGAAAACTTCTTAAAAACATTTGGTCACGTTTTGTCTGCTTCAGAAGTAATCAACATTTTAAGAAATACAAAATTTATACCCACAAAAACGACAGTTATGGGATACATTTTGCAAATGGAAGAAATAGCTTCGCGGGCAGATATTTGTGATAACCAAGTCATACAATTTATAATTAACGGACTCAACGATCAGTCTCCGAACATAGCTGTCCTTTATCCTGCCACAACAATAGAGGAACTTAAGTTATTGACCAGGCGATACATTCAGTTGCGGGAGATGACATCATCTCGAATAACAAATTATCTTTCCCAAGCAACTTCAAATTTTACGGGAAGAATACGTTTTAAGGATCCAAAAGAAATGCAGTGTTTCAATTGCTCTAGATGGGGCCACCTTTCGTCCGCTTGTTTAGAACAGAAGCGTCAAAAAGGCTCTTGTTTTCGATGCGGTTCAGTTGAGCATATCTTAAAAAAAGATTCAGTTGATTATCTATAAAAATTATCTATAAAAGATTATCTATAAAAGATTGTCCTAAGACGGTCTTGTTACCAAACGAATCACGTGTAGCTTTATTAGACGGCAATGAACCTGTCCACATACAAGATACAAACGAAGAGAAAATCTGTAGTGGATTTTCAGAGTTGAATATGGTGAGTGTCAGCTTTCAAAGTAAATCTCACGAGCACACTGTTTTTAACAAATTCTTGTCTTTATTTGATACTGGTAGTCCGCCTAGCTTTGTTCAACGTTCAGTGACTCCCAGCTGCCTAATTAGCGATAGGAAATATTATTCTGGGTATAGAGGAATCGGAAACTTTCGATTAAATACTTACGGACTTGTCAAAGTCGTCATTAAATTTTTAGATATTACACGATTACTTACTCTTGTTATCGTTGAGGATAATTTACTTCCTACACCTGTTCTTCTGGGTAGAGATTTCTTAAAACTTTTTAATATAAAACTAACAATTTTCCCTTTGTTACCCCTGGAGAACCTTAATTTTAAATTACATTATAGAAACGATGAAATTAAAATGAATAACTCACTATCAAAATATGTGTTTGATATGGTAGAATGTAAAAGTAGTAATTTTGATACGAACTGGGATGAAAAGTCCAATTGTATAATTCAGGTTAGAAAACAGAAACCAGTTAATACCACCGACTCTTTAACTCAAAAAGAAATTTATTCTGTTCCAGATATATTCGCCATTGATATAGACCATAATCTGCCATATTCTAATGTTGATATTTCAGACCATTTAACTGCGAATCAGATTGAGAAATTGCATAGTATCTTATATGATAATTATTAAAAATAATATTTTAATAGGATGACGGTAAAAAAGACAAGATTCGACCATTATGCTGCTCCCTTCAGAAATTGCTATTTACAAAAAAAAAATTACAAAGAAATCGAAATGAATATAACAAAATTATAAAGTCTTTTCTTTATGAGATCACCACATAAACCCCTAAACGACAATCGGTGGAAATAACACCGTACTTCAACATGTTAGAAGCTTATAATAATCGAAAAACTATTATAAAATGGCAAGAAAGTGTGTATGAAATCGATGACGTATGAGTAACTGCTTTTCAACTCACGAGTCACGTCGGCACGATAGGTTGGATTAACCCCCCGATTCTGGCGAGCAATGACACAAGTCATTTATAACAAATTTGTTATAATTTTTGTCATTCAAATTTGTGATCGGTATTCTGGTTAAGCGGTGACAGCACGAAAGCTCTTTATATTCACCATTGATAGCAATTATTCAAGATTCGATTCGTTCTGTCTCATTTGCTTTTTCCGGCTGCTTCTCAACTATTTCGCATAGCTATGCGTGGGAAGATATCACTTATTTTAGTGTTTAAAAGTTGAAAAGCAACAGGAAAAGTTAGACGAGAGAGTATGATTCGAACTTGCAACAGGTTTTTGAAATAATTTGGAATAAACATATTTTATGTATGAGTTGCTTTATTGTATTGGTCGGAATGGCTAACCATTGAATGCAATATAATTCAAAATGAACACAGAAAATGTTAGAATAATGAATACAAATACTATTTCACTGAATTTCTATCATGGCAAGTGGTTTTTTGGTTCTCAAAACCTGATTATATTCTTGTTATCTACTTTTGAGATCATAACAATTGAAATGACAAATGTCATCCGGAGAGCTTTTAAATTTTAACCCGAATACTTATTGTGGCATAAGTCATTAGAATGACATGTGTCATTGAGTTGAGTTTTGCCATTCAACCAGAATAAGGGGGTAATAAAACATTTAGATTTTAATTTTTAAATCAATTTAAAGAATTTGTTTGGTTTACAGCCTTATCCTGCCGAGCTGCGACAAAAGCCACTTATAACAAAAATGTTATAACTTTTGTCGTTCAAATTTGTGATCGGTATTCAGGTTAAGCGGTGACAGCACGAAAGCTTTTTATATTCACCATTGCTAACACTTATCCGAGATTCGATTCATTCTGTCTCATATGCTAATTCCGGCTGCTTCTCAACTATTTCGCATAGTTCTACCTGGGAAGATATCACTCCTTGTAGTATTTAAAAGTTGAAAAGTAACAGGAAAAGTTAGATGAGAAGGAATGATTCGAACCTTGGATACGCACATGTTCTATTAATTTTGACGTATAAAATAGCAACAGATTTTTGAAATAATTTTGAAATAAACATCTTTTATCTGTGAATTGCTTTATTGTATTGGTCGGATTGGTGCAATATAATTTATGAGTGCAATATAATTTGAAATGAATACAGAAAATGTTACAATAATGAATACAAATATTACTTCTTTGAATTTCTATCATCGCAAGTGTTTTTTATTCTCAAAACCAAATTTTCTTATCTCATTTGATTATTTTCTTGTTACCTGCTTTTGAAATCATAACAATAAAAGTGACAAATGTCATTCGGAGAGCTTTTAAATTTTAACAGGAATAGCTATTTGTGACATAATTCATTAGACTGACATGTGTCATTGAGTTGAGTTTTGTCACTTACCCAGAATAGGGGGGGTTAATTTAAAGAGATTATTTTATTTTTTAAATCAACTTATTAGTAAGCGCGTGGCAATTCAAAATTGCGCGTGGCAATTCAAATACCCAGAAACCTTTTTTCGGAACGGTTTTTCCAAAACGGAAAACTCCCTGGCGGGACGCATGTAAAAGAGATGCTGCTATAAACACCCTGTATACGTCTCACATAATTTCCAAAAAACTATTTTCCTTAACGATTTATCTTTTTTGAATTTATAAGTAAAGTAGTTTTATGATTTTATATAATACAATAAAAAAAATAATTAATGAATACATTATATAAAAATATTTTCGATAACCCATTGAAAAAATGTGTCATATAATACATTTATATTACATTATATAATACATTCAAACCAACGTTTTGGATACTCGATCAGAGAAGTCTCTTTGTGAGCACTACTTTAATCATGCATTGTCATTTATACCCTATACCCGTGTAGGGTGCATTATGTTAGTTGTTCCGTTTGCAACGCGTTAAAGGAGGTGTGGAAAGTATGGAAAAGTATATATATTCTGGCTCAGAACAATCTCTTGAGTCGATTTAGTCTAGATTTTAGTCGGATCAGGCGAGTGCGACAGGTGGTCGAGCGTTATGATTCCTTCCTTTGCCAACAACTTGCGTACAATTAAGGCCTTGAACGGCGGCGCATTATCATGCAACGAAAATGAACTGCCAACTTTCTTGACTCCGGTCGAACCCGTTATATTCTATCCCACAATCTTGGCAAGACACACAAACAGTATTGAGCATCAGCACTCTGACCTCGTGAAACAAATTTATTATGGATAATGCCCCCTAAATAAAAGAAAACGGTATACATAGTTTTCATTCGATTCTTATCTTCTATTTCTGATTATCTGATGTGCTCACTCACTCTCGTATCTTTTTGCTCCACCGTGAGAGAATGTGGAACAAAGAAAGAGGATCTCACTCTTAAGAATGACAGTCATCTCCTCGGTGCGCCCGGATTCGGTGCGCGTTCATCGTTTTCGAGGCCCTTACTGCCATCGTGAAATATAGTAAACCTATGAAATATATGTGCACGGGATAGACACTGGCCGACGCAAAACTGAATGTTTCTTGAGCGTTTTTGCCCAACTTAAAACAAACCTTGATATTCACTATTTGGTCCAAGGCGATTTTTCGAAAACCTGACAACGTAGGCGGCTGACAACCAGACTTATCGGATATGAGATAATTCTTGTATATCTAATTTTTTAATCATTTGGGGTAATGTAACGTAACGGAACGCAACGTAACGTAGCGCAAAGAAACGTAACGTAACACAACATGACGTAACGTGACGTGACGTAACTTAACGCAATGTGGGTAAAGGTGAAGCTATTAATTTATAAAGTCTGTATGCGTCCGATTTTAATTTAGTAACCCAATTTAGTCGGTTCCCGGTTTGGTTTAGTATATCCCCTGTATAACTGTCATGAAGGAAGGATCATGAAGCTGGTCAAATATATTTTACCTGTCACCTATTTCGGGGTTTTAAAGAAAGTCACCCCACCGTATTCCCCTCCTATACCGCTACCTATTTTTTACGAAAAAGCAACCATTTTATCACATCGAAGCTGATTGTTTAGAATACTTTTAGTTTTGTTTGCTTCTGTTTTAGTTCCCGATAGTTTTTTTTTCCTTTTTGAATTCTTTCTTCAATTGGAAATCGAAGCACCGTTTTTTTATAAACGAGTTTAATTCTTCTCAACAATGGTCTTACGGTAGTAGCGGGATCAAGTACGTGAACTTTTACCTTCTTATAATTACAATCTTATTATTTTAAACACGTTGTTATTTACCAAAACTGTCATTAAAGTAATTTACGTTCTTATAGATCCATATTCTTTTAACAAGGAATTCAGCTCAAGAAATAAAGGACTCAACTTCTTCGAATTTCCAGTAATATAAGAATAATATAATATTGTTGAGACAACCTTTACAAAAATCGCCCCTGACCCCTAAACGGGGCTTCTCCTTCCGCGATCCAGACTTACTTACCCACAACTTGAACATGTTCTGAGACGAAGCTCTGTACTAAAATTTACAATAATTAAACCTTTATTGTTAAAAATTTTATTGTAGCTTTTCGCTCAATTAGTGACAAATACAATTAAGCGATTAATTAACGACTATTCACCGATATATTTGGACAGAAATTTTGAAACCATTCTACATAATCGTAAATTCTCGTGAAAGCTTCGACGTTGGCACAATTGCCGCCTGGTAGCGGACCCAAAGCTACCAGTTTATTTTTTGCATTAAATACAGGACTGCCTAGATCAGTGACGCAGTCCTGTGGTGCCAAACCAAGGTTATGATCCAAGCATATCCATTTCTGAGAATAATTGCCTAGTCTTTTTAAACATTTCGGTTCCTTCACTACAGAACTGTTAGAGGTAATTTGTGAGGACACGCGCTGGGATCCATTCGGACCCCAGCCTAACACTTTATAAGGTCCAGTCCGGAAATTCGTCCCGCGACAAAATTGTAATGTTTGAACACCAGCTGGTATTTCCGTTTTCAATTCCATAAGAGCAAATTGATTTATAGAATCTCCAGTCGACATCCTGTAAATAAGACTGACATTGTATCTATTTCCAGCCAAGCTATTCGTGGAACCAGCTATAACCTCGAACCGATCGGGTGAAAAACTAAAAGGGAAAATATTATTGAATAATTTTGGATATTTCAACAGATTTCGTTTCTAATACTTACACACTATCCCCGTTTGCCTCTTCCATATTTCCAACGCATCTCATTGATGTTAGGACGTATTTCGGACAGAGGATTACCCCACTGCATATTATTCCATCATTATATCTTCGTACCGCCACGTGATATGGAAATTCATTTGATTCAATATTACGCTTTTCACCAAAGATTAGCAAAACTTTTAGCAAGAGTACAAATAAAAAATATTTGATCATTTCGATGGCGGCGAATTGAAATCGTGCACTCGTATAGTCCAAAATTTCAAAATTGCTCTTTATATATAGTTTCATTTGACATTATTTTTTCTTATGTTTCTTCGTCTTATGTATGTAAAGAAAAATTCGACGTATACGAGTACGTATACGAGTATATGTATGCCCAACACATTTATGACTGCAAATAAAATGCGCTAAAAGCTCTCTGTACATAATGTTTAAAAGAATGAAAACAAAATCATAAAAATGTCTGAAGTTAATTACCTCTGCATCTATGTATCTGCATCTATCTAGGCGTCTACATATTCAAGAAATCGCCTTTCCTAAGATAAGGATAACTACACAGGCAAAATGATTATAATGAAGGAGAGCAAACGTTGAAATTTTATGATAATTTAGTATCGTTATTATTGTAGTCGTAGCAATAATATACCGCGAAGTATAAACCATATCTCTAGTAGAACACATTAAGGTTAATAACTCAGGGATCATAAATGAAAGCGTTGAGAAGAGAACCAGACGAAGGGGTTCGTACACGAGCTTGAATTTAATTGTCTATATATCTAAGTATCTATATCTATCTAGGTCTTCCCATATTTTATAAATTATCTTTCTTAAGATAAAGATAACCGCTTAAACAACTGATTAGCATAAATAAAGGCAAATACTATAAAAATATCTGTAATATGATGGACTCGTTGTTATTATAGTTGGGACAATAATATAATGGAAAATATACATAATATCCCCACTAGAGCACGTCAAGGCTTATAATTTAGCGATGTGATCGTAAATGAAAGCGTTGGGAAAGAGTTTGGGTTACCAACCGAAAGGCAGTCGATAACTCATCAACCGCGTTTCTGTTTCAGAAATATCGCATGAGCAAAAATTAAACAAAACGTAGTGTAATACCATTTGAAAACGGCATGAGTGAAACGGTGGGAAAAAAACCTAGATACTACACCAAAAGAGGTTCTCAAGTACTTCACATGAAGTTGAGTCTAACCCATTAATAATGAGTTAGAGTATATTCATTCCGTTTGTAATACATTATAGGAGACATGACAGATATGATAATACATATATATACGAACTCTGAATCAGGCCTTGATTCGATTTAGCATTGCGTGTCTATTACTCTGTTGGTTCCATCTGTCCGTAAAAATCACGACTCCAGGAATATTAAATGCTTTATTTCATCACATTCGCTATTACTTTTTTATGTCTTCTTAAATATTTCGATTTGAAAAACGGTTGAGGAAAATTTATAAATGAATTGTATGATAATGTAATAAGATACTTTTCGTTTAAGTACTTTGAATAAATTTTTGTAGTAAACTTTGTAGTTTATTAGATTTTAAGAAAATATTTTATCAATAAAAAAAACAGATTGAAAACTGAAATCGAAAACCGAACATCGTTTCCCTTTTTGTTCCGAAAAGTAAAATATATTATATTTTACAACATCAGAAGTGGGATTCATTTTGCCTAATTTCTGCGAGATTTTAATAATTTTCCGATTTCCGATTTCGACATTCCGATTCCGATTGCAATTGTCCGATTTAAATTGATTGTCCAAGATGCCAAGAAGAATCCGGCGAAGTGATTTGGTTCAATGGCTCATAAGTCATGGCACAGAATTCCCTCAATCAGCTTCAGTTACGCAACTAAAACAATTGATTGGAGGGTAGCAACTAGAAATTTTGGAAGCCGGTCTATCCAGGAAGACCCAGAATTGGACGAAGAATTACGAAAACTAAAAAAGGCTCGAGATCACCGAACTAAAGAAGCGCATAAGTGAAATGGAATTAAGCATAGGTCTTGTAAACGCAACCACTTCCATTAATGTCCCTCACAAACCCGATTTTGGTGATATTGAGCACATCGTTATACAATTTTATGGCGACGATCTATATGATGCACAAAGGTGGATCGATAACTTTGAACGAGCCTGCAATTCTGTGGAAGGTGATGACAGTCTTCGACTAAAATCCGTTCGTCGTCTAATGAAAAAAGGCTCACCAGCAGAATTGTTTTTACGAGTAGACAAATCCCTAACGTATTCTGAATTTCAAGAAAACTTCTTAAAAACATTTGGTCACGTTTTGTCTGCTTCAGAAGTAATCAACATTTTAAGAAATACAAAATTTATTTGTATTTCTTTTTTCCCACAAAAACGACAGTTATGGGACACATTTTGCAAATGGAAGAAATAGCTTCGCGGGCAGATATTTGTGATAACCAAGTCATACAATTTATAACTAACGGACTCAACGATCAGTCTCCGAACATAGCTGTCCTTTATCCTGCCACAACAATAGAGGAACTTAAGTTATTGACCAGGCGATACATTCAGTTGCGGGAGATGACATCATCTCGTATAACAAATCATCTTTCCCAAGCAACTTCAAATTTTACGGGAAGAATACGTTTTAAGGATCCAAAAGAAATGCAGTGTTTCAATTGCTCTAGATGGGGCCACCTTTCGTCCGCTTGTTTAGAACAGAAGCGTCAAAAATGCTCTTGTTTTCGATGCGGTTCAGTTGAGCATATCTTAAAAGATTGTCCTAAGACGGTCTTGTTACCAAACGAATCACGTGTAGCTTTATTAGACGTCAATGAACCTGTCCCCATACAAGATACAAACGAAGAGAAAATCTGTAGTGGATTTTCAGAGTTGAATATGGTGAGTGTCAGCTTTCAAAGTAAATCTCACGAGCACACTGTTTTTAACAAATTCTTGTCTTTATTTGATACTGGTAGTCCGCCTAGCTTTGTTCAACGTTCAGTGACTCCCAGCTGCCTAATTAGCGATAGGAAATATTATTCTGGGTATAGAGGAATCGGAAACTTTCGATTAAATACTTACGGATTTGTCAAAGTCGTCATTAAATTTTTAGATATTACACGATTACTTACTCTTGTTATCGTTGAGGATAATTTACTTCCTACACCTGTTCTTCTGGGTAGAGATTTCTTAAAACTTTTTAATATAAAACTAACAATTTTCCCTTTGTTACCCCTGAAGAACCTTAATTTTAAATTAAAATTTTAAATTATAATTTAATTTAAATTAATTTTAATTTATAATTTAATTTTAAATTATAGAAACGAAGAAATTAAAATGAATAACTCACTATCAAAATATGTGTTTGATATGGTAGAATGTAAAAGTAGTAATTTTGATACGAACTGGGATGAAAAGTCCAATTGTATAATTCAGGTTAGGAAACAGAAGCCAGTTAATATCACCGACTCTTTAACTCAAAAAGAAATTTATTCTGTTCCAGATATATTCGCTATTGATATAGACCATAATCTGCCATATTCTAATGTTGATATTTCAGACCATTTAACTGCGAATCAGATTGAGAAATTGCATAGTATCTTATATGATAATTATTAAAAATAATATTTTAATAGGATGACGGTAAAAAAGACAAGATTCGACCATTATGCTGCTCACTTCAGAAATTGCTATTTACAAAAGAAAATTACAAAGAAATCGAAATGAATACAATAAAATTATAAAGTCTTTTCTTTATGAGATCACCACATAAACCCCTAAACGACAATCGGTGGAAATAACACCGTACTTCAACATGTTAGAAGCTTATAATAATCGAAAAACTATTATAAAATGGCAAGAAAGTGTGTATGAAATCGATGACGTATGAGTAACTGCTTTTCAACTCACGTGTCACGTCGGCACGATAGGTTGGATTAACCCCCCGATTCTGGCGAGCAATGACACAAGTCATTTATAACAAATTTGTTATAATTTTTGTCATTCAAATTTGTGATCGGTATTCTGGTTAAGCGGTGACAGCACGAAAGCTCTTTATATTCACCATTGATAGCAATTATTCAAGATTCGATTCGTTCTGTCTCATTTGCTTTTTCCGGCTGCTTCTCAACTATTTCGCATAGCTATGCGTGGGAAGATATCACTTATTTTAGTGTTTAAAAGTTGAAAAGAAACAGGAAAAGTTAGACGAGAGAGTATGATTCGAACTCTGAATAACAATATTTTCTATTAATTTTGACGAATAAAAAAATTGCAACAGGTTTTTGAAATAATTTGGAATAAACATATTTTATGTATGAGTTTCTTTATTGCATTGGTCGGAATGACTAACCATTGAATGCAATATAATTCAAAATGAACACAGAAAATGTTAGAATAATGAATACAAATACTATTTCACTGAATTTCTATCATGGCAAGTGGATTTTTGGTTCTCAAAACCTGATTATATTCTTGTTATCTACTTTTGAGATCATAACAATTGAAATGACAAATGTCATCCGGAGAGCTTTTAAATTTTAACCCGAATACTTATTGTGGCATAAGTCATTAGAATGACATGTGTCATTGAGTTGAGTTTTGCCATTCAACCAGAATAAGGGGGTAATAAAACATTTAGATTTTAATTTTTAAATCAATTTAAAGAATTTGTTTGGTTTACAGCCTTATCCTGCCGAGCTGCGACAAAAGCCACTTATAACAAAAATGTTATAATTTTTGTCGTTCAAATTTGTGATCGGTATTCAGGTTAAGCGGTGACAGCACGAAAGCTTTTTATATTCACCATTGCTAACACTTATCCGAGATTCGATTCATTCTGTCTCATATGCTAATTCCGGCTGCTTCTCAACTATTTCGCATAGTTCTACCTGGGAAGATATCACTCCTTGTAGTATTTAAAAGTTGAAAAGTAACAGGAAAAGTTAGATGAGAAGGAATGATTCGAACCTTGGATACGCACATGTTCTATTAATTTTGACGTATAAAATACCAAGAGATTTTTGAAATAATTTTGAAATAAACATCTTTTATCTGTGAATTGCTTTATTGTATTGGTCGGATTGGTGCAATATAATTTATGAGTGCAATATAATTTGAAATGAATACAGAAAATGTTACAATAATGAATACAAATATTACTTCTTTGAATTTCTATCATCGCAAGTGTTTTTTTTATTCTCAAAACCAAATTTTCTTATCTCATTTGATTATTTTCTTGTTACCTGCTTTTGAAATCATAACAATAAAAATGACAAATATCATTCGGAGAGCTTTTAAATTTTAACAGGAATAGCTATTTGTGACACAATTCATTAGACTGACATGTGTCATTGAGTTGAGTTTTGTCACTTAGCCGGGATAGGGGGGTTAATTTCAAGAGATTATTTTATTTTTTAAATAAACTTATTAGTAAGCGCGTGGCAATTTTTCAAATACCCAGAAACCTTTTTTCGGAACGGTTTTTCCAAAACGTAAAACTCCCTGGCGGGACGCATGTAAAAGAGATGCTGCTATAAACACCCTGTATACGTCTCACATAATTTCCAAAAAACTATTCCCCTTAAGGATCTATCTTTTTTGATTTTATAAGCAAAGTAGTTTTATGATTTTATATAATACAATAAAAAAAATAATTAATGAATACATTATGTAAAAATATTTTCGATAACCCATTGAAAAAATGTGTCATATAATACATTTATATTACATTATATAATACATTCAAACCAACGTTTTGGATACTCGATCAGAGAAGTCTCTTTGTGAGCACTACTTTAATCATGCATTGTCATTTATACCCTATACCCGTGTAGGGTGCATTATGTTAGTTGTTCCGTTTGCAACGCGTTAAAGGAGGTGTGGAAAGTATGGAAAAGTATATATATTCTGGCTCAGAACAATCTCTTGAGTCGATTTAGTCTAGATTTTAGTCGGATCAGGCGAGTGCGACAGGTGGTCGAGCGTTATGATTCCTTCCTTTGCCAACAACTTGCGTACAATTAAGGCCTTGAACGGCGGCGCATTATCATGCAACGAAAATGAACTGCCAACTTTCTTGACTCCGGTCGAACCCGTTATATTCTATCCCACAATCTTGGCAAGACACACAAACAGTATTGAGCATCAGCACTCTGACCTCGTGAAACAAATTTATTATGGATAATGCCCTCTAAATAAAAGAAAACGGTATACATAGTTTTCATTCGATTCTTATCTTCTATTTCTGATTATCTGATGTGCTCCACTCACTCTCGTATCTTTTTGCTCCACCGTGAGAGAATGTGGAACAAAGAAAGAGGATCTCACTCTTAAGAATGACAGTCATCTCCTCGGTGCGCCCGGATTCGGTGCGCGTTCGTCGTCTTCGATGTCTTTACTGCCATCGTGAAATATAGTAAACCTATGAAATATATGTGCACGGGATAGACACTGGCCACCGTAAAACTGAATGTTTCTTGAGCGTTTTTGCCCAACTTAAAACAAACCTTGATATTCACTCTTTGGTCCATGGCGATTTTTCGAAAACCTGACAACGTTGGCGGCTGACAACCAGACTTATCGGAAATGAGATAATTCTTGTATATCTAATTTTTTAATCATTAGTAACCCAATTTAGTCGGTTCCCGGTTTGGTTTAGTATATCCCCTGTATAACTGTCGTGAAGGAAGGATCATGAAGCTGGTCAAATATATTTTACCTGTCACCTATTTCGGGGTTTTAAAGAAAGTCACCCCACCGTATTCCCCTCCTATACCGCTACCTAATTTTTACGAAAAAGCAACCATTTTATCACATCGAAGCTGATTGTTTAGAATACTTTTAGTTTTGTTTGCTTCTGTTTTAGTTCCCGATAGTTTTTTTTCCTTTTTGAATTCTTTCTTCAATTGGAAATCGAAGCACCGTTTTTTTATAAACGAGTTTAATTCTTCTCAACAATGGTCTTACGGTAGTGGCGGGATCAAGTACGTGAACTTTTACCTTCTTATAATTACAATCTTATTATTTTAAACACGTTGTTATTTACCAAAACTGTCATTAAAGTAATTTACGTTCTTATAGATCCATATTCTTTTAACAAGGAATTCAGCTCAAGAAATAAAGGACTCAACTTCTTCGAATTTCCAGTAATATAAGAATAATATAATATTGTTGAGACAACCTTTACAAAAATCGCCCCTGACCCCTAAACGGGGCTTCTCCTTCCGCGATCCAGACTTACTTACCCACAACTTGAACATGTTCTGAGACGAAGCTCTGTACTAAAATTTACAATAATTAAACCTTTATTGTTAAAAATTTTATTGTAGCTTTTCGCTCAATTAGTGACAAATACAATTAAGCGATTAATTAACGACTATTCACCGATATATTTGGACAGAAATTTTGAAACCATTCTACATAATCGTAAATTCTCGTGAAAGCTTCGACGTTGGCACAATTGCCGCCTGGTAGCGGACCCAAAGCTACCAGTTTATTTTTTGCATTAAATACAGGACTGCCTAGATCAGTGACGCAGTCCTGTGGTGCTAAACCAAGGTTATGATCCAAGCATATCCATTTATTAGAATAATTGCCTAGTCTTGTTAAACATTTCGGTTTCTTCGCTACAGAACTGTTAGAGGTAATTTGTGAGGACACGCGCTGGGATCCATTTGGGCCCCAGCCTAACACTTTATAAGGTCCAGTCTGGAAATTCATCCCGCGACAAAATTGTATTGTTTGAACACCAGCTGGTATTTCCGTTTTCAATTCCATAAGAGCAAATTGATTTATAGAATTTCCAGGCAACATCATGTAAATAAGACTGACATTGTATCTATTTCCAGCCGAGCTATTCGTGGAACCAGCTATAACCTCGAACCGATCGGGTGAAAAACTAAAAGGGAAAATATTATTGAATAATTTTGGATATTTCAACAGATTTCGTTTCTAATACTTACACACTATCCTCGTTTGCCCGTTCCATATTTCCAACGCATCTCAATGATGTTAGGACGTATTTCGGACAGAGGACTACCCCACTACATATTATTCCATCATTATATCTTCGTACCGCCACGTGATATGGAAATTCATTTGATTCAATATTACGCTTTTCACCAAAGATTAGCAAAACTTTTAGCAAGAGTACAAATAAAAAATATTTGATCATTTCGATGGCGGCGAATTGAAATCGTGCACTCGTATAGTCCAAAATTTCAAAATTTCTCTTTATATATAGTTTCATTTGACATTATTTTTTCTTATGTTTCTTCGTCTTATGTATGTAAAGAAAAATTCGACGTATACGAGTACGTATACGAGTATATGTATGCCCAACACATTTATGACTGCAAATAAAATGCGCTAAAAGCTCTCTGTACATAATGTTTAAAAGAATGAAAACAAAATCATAAAAATGTCTGAAGTTAATTACCTCTGCATCTATGTATCTGCATCTATCTAGGCGTCTACATATTCAAGAAATTGCCTTTCCTAAGATAAGGATAACTACACAGGCAAAATGATTATAATGAAGGAGAGCAAACGTTGAAATTTTATGATAATTTAGTATCGTTATTATTGTAGTCGTAGCAATAATATACCGCGAAGTATAAACCATATCTCTAGTAGAACACATTAAGGTTAATAACTCAGGGATCATAAATGAAAGCGTTGAGAAGAGAACCAGACGAAGGGGTTCGTACACGAGCTTGAATTTAATTGTCTATATATCTAAGTATCTATATCTATCTAGGTCTTCCCATATTTTATAAATTATCTTTCTTAAGATAAAGATAACCGCTTAAACAACTGATTAGCATAAATAAAGGCAAATACTATAAAAATATCTGTAATATGATGGACTCGTTGTTATCATAGTTGGGCCAATAATATAATGGAAAATATACATAATATCCCCACTAGAGCACGTCAAGGCTTATAATTTAGCGATGTGATCGTAAATGAAAGCGTTGGGAAAGAGTTTGGGTTACCAACCGAAAGGCAGTCGATAACTCATCAACCGCGTTTCTTTTTCAGAAATATCGCATGAGCAAAAATTAAACAAAACGTAGTGTAATACCATTTGAAAACGGCATGAGTGAAACGGTAGGGAAAAAACCTAGATACTACACCAAAAGAGGTTTTCAAATACTTCACATGAAATTGAGTCTAACCCATTAATAATGAGTTAGAGTATATTCATTCCGTTTGTAATACATTATAGGAGACATGACAGATATGATAATACATATATATACGAACTCTGAATCAGGCCTTAATCCGATTTAGCATTGCGTGTCTATTACTCTGTTGGTTCCATCTGTCCGTAAAAATCACGACTCCAGGAATATTAAATGCTTTATTTCATCACATTCGCTATTACTTTTTTATGTCTTCTTAAATATTTCGATTTGAAAAACGGTTGAGGAAAATTTATAAATGAATTGTATGATAATGTAATAAGATACTTTTCGTTTAAGTACTAATTAAATAAATTTTTGTAGTAAACTTTGTAGTTTATTAGATTTTAAGAAAATATTTTATCAATAAAAAAAACAGATTGAAAACTGAAATCGAAAACCGAACATCGTTTCCCTTTTTGTTCCGAAAAGTAAAATATATTATATTTTACAACATCAGAAGTGGGATTCATTTTGCCTAATTTCTGCGAGATTTTAATAATTTTCCGATTTCCGATTTCGACATTCCGATTCCGATTGCAATTGTCCGATTTAAATTGATTGTCCAAGATGCCAAGAAGAATCCGGCGAAGTGATTTGGTTCAATGGCTCATAAGTCATGGCACAGAATTCCCTCAATCAGCTTCAGTTACGCAACTAAAACAATTGATTGGAGGGCAGCAACTAGAAATTTTGGAAGCCGGTCTATCCAGGAAGATCCAGAATTGGATGAAGAATTACGAAAACTAAAAAAAGGCTCGAGATCACCGAACTAAAGAAGCGCATACGTGAAATGGAATTAAGCATAGGTCTTGTAAACGCAATCACTTCCATTAGTGTTCCTCACAAACCCGATTTTGGTGATATTGAGCACATCGTTATACAATTTTATGGCGACGATCTATATGATGCACAAAGGTGGATCGATGACTTTGAACGAGCCTGCAATTCTGTGGAAGGTGATGACAGTCTTCGACTAAAATCCGTTCGTCGTCTAATGAAAAAAGGCTCACCAGCAGAATTGTTTTTACGAGTAGACAAATCCCTAACGTATTCTGAATTTCAAGAAAACTTCTTAAAAACATTTGGTCACGTTTTGTCTGCTTCAGAAGTAATCAACATTTTAAGAAATACAAAATTTATTTGTATTTCTTTTTTCCCACAAAAACGACAGTTATGGGACACATTTTGCAAATGGAAGAAATAGCTTCGCGGGCAGATATTTGTGATAACCAAGTCATACAATTTATAACTAACGGACTCAACGATCAGTCTCCGAACATAGCTGTCCTTTATCCTGCCACAACAATAGAGGAACTTAAGTTATTGACCAGGCGATACATTCAGTTGCGGGAGATGACATCATCTCGTATAACAAATCATCTTTCCCAAGCAACTTCAAATTTTACGGGAAGAATACGTTTTAAGGATCCAAAAGAAATGCAGTGTTTCAATTGCTCTAGATGGGGCCACCTTTCGTCCGCTTGTTTAGAACAGAAGCGTCAAAAATGCTCTTGTTTTCGATGCGGTTCAGTTGAGCATATCTTAAAAGATTGTCCTAAGACGGTCTTGTTACCAAACGAATCACGTGTAGCTTTATTAGACGTCAATGAACCTGTCCCCATACAAGATACAAACGAAGAGAAAATCTGTAGTGGATTTTCAGAGTTGAATATGGTGAGTGTCAGCTTTCAAAGTAAATCTCACGAGCACACTGTTTTTAACAAATTCTTGTCTTTATTTGATACTGGTAGTCCGCCTAGCTTTGTTCAACGTTCAGTGACTCCCAGCTGCCTAATTAGCGATAGGAAATATTATTCTGGGTATAGAGGAATCGGAAACTTTCGATTAAATACTTACGGACTTGTCAAAGTCGTCATTAAATTTTTAGATATTACACGATTACTTACTCTTGTTATCGTTGAGGATAATTTACTTCCTACACCTGTTCTTCTGGGTAGAGATTTCTTAAAACTTTTTAATATAAAACTAACAATTTTCCCTTTGTTACCCCTGAAGAACCTTAATTTTAAATTAAAATTTTAAATTATAATTTAATTTAAATTAATTTTAATTTATAATTTAATTTTAAATTATAGAAACGAAGAAATTAAAATGAATAACTCACTATCAAAATATGTGTTTGATATGGTAGAATGTAAAAGTAGTAATTTTGATACGAACTGGGATGAAAAGTCCAATTGTATAATTCAGGTTAGGAAACAGAAGCCAGTTAATATCACCGACTCTTTAACTCAAAAAGAAATTTATTCTGTTCCAGATATATTCGCTATTGATATAGACCATAATCTGCCATATTCTAATGTTGATATTTCAGACCATTTAACTGCGAATCAGATTGAGAAATTGCATAGTATCTTATATGATAATTATTAAAAATATTTTAATAGGATGACGGTAAAAAAGACACGATTGGACCATTATGCTGCTCCCTTCAGAAATTGCTATTTACAAAAGAAAATTACAAAGAAATCGAAATGAATACAATAAAATTATAAAGTATTTTCTTTATGAGATCACCACGTAAACCCCTAAACGACAATCGGTGGAAATAACACCGTACCTTAACATGTTAGAAGCTTATAATAATCGAAAAACTATTATAAAATGACAAGAAAGTGTGTATGAAATCGATGACGTATGAGTAACTGCTTTTCAACTCACGTATCACGTCGGCACGATAGGTTGGATTAACCCCCCGATTCTGGCGAGCAATGACACAAGTAATTTATAACAAATTTGTTATAATTTTTGTCATTCAAATTTGTGATCGGTATTCTGGTTAAGCGGTGACAGCACGAAAGCTCTTTATATTCACCATTGATAGCAATTATTCAAGATTCGATTCGTTCTGTCTCATATGCTAATTCCGGCTGCTTCTCAACTATTTCGCATAATTATGCTTAGGAAGATATCACTCATTGTAGTATTTAAAAGTTGAAGAGCAACAGGAAATGTTAGACGAGAAAGTATGATTCGAACTTTGAATAACAATATTTTCTATTAATTTTGACGAATAAAAAAATTGCAACAGGTTTTTGAAATAATTTGGAATAAACATATTTTATGTATGAGTTGCTTTATTGTATTGGTCGGAATGGCTAACCACTGAATGCAATATAATTCAAAATGAACACAGAAAATGTTAGAATAATGAATACAAATACTATTTCACTGAATTTCTATCATGGCAAGTGGTTTTTTTGGTTTTCAAAACCTGATTATATTCTTGTTATCTACTTTTGAGATCATAACAATTGAAATGACAAATGTCATCCGGAGAGCTTTTAAATTTTAACCCGAATACTTACTGTGACATAAGTCATTAGAATGACATGTGTCATTGAGTTGAGTTTTGCCATTCAACCAGAATAAGGGGGTAATAAAACATTTTTATTTTAATTTTTAAATCAATTTAAAGAATTTGTTTGGTTTACAGCCTTATCCTGGCGAGCTGTGACAAAAGCCACTTATAACAAAAATGTTATAATTTTTGTCGTTGAAATTTGTGATCGGTATTCTGGTTAAGCGGTGACAGCACGAAAGCTTTTTATATTCACCATTGCTAACACTTATCCGAGATTCGATTCATTCTGTCTCATATGCTAATTCCGGCTGCTTCTCAACTATTTCGCAATGTTCTACCTGGGAAGATATCACTCCTTGTAGTATTTAAAAGTTGAAAAGTAACAGGAAAAGTTAGATGAGAAGGAATGATTCGAACCTTGGGTAGGCACATGTTGTATTAATTTTGACGTATAAAATAGCAAGAGATTTTTGAAATAATTTTGAAATAAACATCTTTTATGTATGAATTGCTTCATTGCATTGGTCGGATTGGTTAACCTATGAGTGCAATATAATTTAAAATGAATACAGAAAATGTTACAATAGTGAATACAAATATTACTTCTTTGAATTTCTATCATCGCAAGTGTTTTTTTTATTCTCAAAACCAAATTTTATTATCTCATTTGATTATTTTCTTGTTACCTGCTTTTGAAATCATAACAATAAAAATGACAAATGTCATTCGGAGAGCTTTTAAATTTTAACAGGAATAGCTATTTGTGACATAATTCATTAGACTGACATGTGTCATTGAGTTGAGTTTTGTCACTTACCCAGAATAGGGGGGGTTAATTTCAAGAGATTATTTTATTTTTTAAATCAACTTATTAGTAAGCGCGTGGCAATTTTTCAAATACCCAGAAACCTTTTTTCGGAACGGTTTTTCCAAAACGGAAAACTCCCTGGCGGGACGCATGTAAAAGAGATGCTGCTATAAACACCCTGTATACGTCTCACATAATTTCCAAAAAACTATTTCCCTTAAGGTTCTATCTTTTTTGAATTTATAAGCAAAGTAGTTTTATGATTTTATATAATACAATAAAAAAATAATTAATGAATACATTATATAAAAATATTTTCGATAACCCATTGAAAAAATGTGTCATATAATACATTTATATTACATTATATAATACATTCAAACCAACGTTTTGGATACTCGATCAGAGAAGTCTCTTTGTGAGCACTACTTTAATCATGCATTGTCATTTATACCCTAACGCGTGTAGGGTGCATTATGTTAGTTGTTCCGTTTGCAACGCGTTAAAGGAGGTGTGGAAAGTATGGAAAAGTATATATATTCTGGCTCAGAACAATCTCCTGAGTCGATTTAGTCTAGATTTTAGTCGGATCAGGCGAGTGCGACAGGTGGTCGAGCGTTATGATTCCTTCCTTTGCCAACAACTTGCGTACAATTAAGGCCTTGAACGGCGGCGCATTATCATGCAACGAAAATGAACTGCCAACTTTCTTGTACTCCGGTCGAACCCGTTATATTCTATCCCACAATCTTGGCAAGACACACAAACAGTATTGAGCATCAGCACTCTGACCTCGTGAAACAAATTTATTATGGATAATGCCCCCTAAATAAAAGAAAACGGTATACATAGTTTTCATTCGATTCTTATCTTCTATTTCTGATTATCTGATGTGCTCACTCACTCTCGTATCTTTTTGCTCCACCGTGAGAGAATGTGGAACAAAGAAAGAGGATCTCACTCTTAAGAATGACAGTCATCTCCTCGGTGCGCCCGGATTCAGTGCGCGTTCGTCGTCTTCGATGTCTTTACTGCCATCGTGAAATATAGTAAACCTATGAAATATATGTGCACGGGATAGACACTGGCCACCGTAAAACTGAATGTTTCTTGAGCGTTTTTGCCCAACTTAAAACAAACCTTGATATTTGTCCATGGCGATTTTTCGAAAACCTGACAACGTTGGCGGCTGACAACCAGACTTATCGGAAATGAGATAATTCTTGTATATCTAATTTTTTAATCATTTGGGGTAATGTAACGTAACGGAACGCAACGTAACGTAGCGCAAAGAAACGTAACGCAACGTAACGTAACGCAAGAAACGAAACGTAACGTAACACAATATGACGTAACGTGACGTAACGTGACGTGACGTAACTTAACGCAATGTGAGTAAAGGTGAAGCTATTAATTTATAAAGTCTGTATGCGTCCGATTTTAATTTAGTAACCCAATTTAGTCGGTTCCCGGTTTGGTTTAGTATATCCCCTGTATAACTGTCGTGAAGGAAGGATCATGAAGCTGGTCAAATATATTTTACCTGTCACCCCACCGTATTCCCCTCCTATACCGCTACCTAATTTTTACGAAAAAGCAACCATTTTATCACATCGAAGCTGATTGTTTAGAATACTTTTAGTTTTGTTTGCTTCTGTTTTAGTTCCCGATAGTTTTTTTTCCTTTTTGAATTCTTTCTTCAATTGGAAATCGAAGCACCGTTTTTTTATAAACGAGTTTAATTCTTCTCAACAATGGTCTTACGGTAGTAGCGGGATCAAGTACGTGAACTTTTACCTTCTTATAATTACAATCTTATTATTTTAAACACGTTGTTATTTACCAAAACTGTCATTAAAGTAATTTACGTTCTTATAGATCCATATTCTTTTAACAAGGAATTCAGCTCAAGAAATAAAGGACTCAACTTCTTCGAATTTCCAGTAATATAAGAATAATATAATATTGTTGAGACAACCTTTACAAAAATCGCCCCTGACCCCTAAACGGGGCTTCTCCTTCCGCGATCCAGACTTACTTACCCACAACTTGAACATGTTCTGAGACGAAGCTCTGTACTAAAATTTACAATAATTAAACCTTTATTGTTGAAAATTTTATTGTAGCTTTTCGCTCAATTAGTGACAAATACAATTAAGCGATTAATTAACGACTATTCACCGATATATTTGGACAGAAATTTTGAAACCATTCTACATAATCGTAAATTCTCGTGAAAGCTTCGACGTTGGCACAATTGCCGCCTGGTAGCGGACCCAAAGCTACCAGTTTATTTTTTGCATTAAATACAGGACTGCCTAGATCAGTGACGCAGTCCTGTGGTGCCAAACCAAGGTTATGATCCAAGCATATCCATTTCTGAGAATAATTGCCTAGTCTTTTTAAACATTTCGGTTCCTTCACTACAGAACTGTTAGAGGTAATTTGTGAGGACACGCGCTGGGATCCATTCGGGCCCCAGCCTAACACTTTATAAGGTCCAGTCCGGAAATTCGTCCCGCGACAAAATTGTAATGTTTGAACACCAGCTGGTATTTCCGTTTTCAATTCCATAAGAGCAAATTGATTTATAGAATCTCCAGTCGACATCCTGTAAATAAGACTGACATTGTATCTATTTCCAGCCAAGCTATTCGTGGAACCAGCTATAACCTCGAACCGATCGGGTGAAAAACTAAAAGGGAAAATATTATTGAATAATTTTGGATATTTCAACAGATTTCGTTTCTAATACTTACACACTATCCTCGTTTGCCCGTTCCATATTTCCAACGCATCTCATTGATGTTAGGACGTATTTCGGACAGAGGACTACCCCACTACATATTATTCCATCATTATATCTTCGTACCGCCACGTGATATGGAAATTCATTTGATTCAATATTACGCTTTTCACCAAAGATTAGCAAAACTTTTAGCAAGAGTACAAATAAAAAATATTTGATCATTTCGATGGCGGCGAATTGAAATCGTGCACTCGTATAGTCCAAAATTTCAAAATTGCTCTTTATATATAGTTTCATTTGACATTATTTTTTCTTATGTTTCTTCGTCTTATGTATGTAAAGAAAAATTCGACGTATACGAGTACGTATACGAGTATATGTATGCCCAACACATTTATGACTGCAAATAAAATGCGCTAAAAGCTCTCTGTACATAATGTTTAAAAGAATGAAAACAAAATCATAAAAATGTCTGAAGTTAATTACCTCTGCATCTATGTATCTGCATCTATCTAGGCGTCTACATATTTAAGAAATTGCCTTTCCTAAGATAAGGATAACTACACAGGCAAAATGATTATAATGAAGGAGAGCAAACGTTGAAATTTTATGATAATTTAGTATCGTTATTATTGTAGTCGTAGCAATAATATACCGCGAAGTATAAACCATATCTCTAGTAGAACACATTAAGGTTAATAACTCAGGGATCATAAATGAAAGCGTTGAGAAGAGAACCAGACGAAGGGGTTCGTACACGAGCTTGAATTTAATTGTCTATATATCTAAGTATCTATATCTATCTAGGTCTTCCCATATTTTATAAATTATCTTTCTTAAGATAAAGATAACCGCATAAACAATTGATTATCATAAATAAAGGCAAATACTATAAAAATATCTGTAATATGATGGACTCGTTGTTATTATAGTTGGGACAATAATATAATGGAAAATATACATAATATCCCCACTAGAGCACGTCAAGGCTTATAATTTAGCGATGTGATCGTAAATGAAAGCGTTGGGAAAGAGTTTGGGTTACCAACCGAAAGGCAGTCGATAACTCATCAACCGCGTTTCTGTTTCAGAAATATCGCATGAGCAAAAATTAAACAAAACGTATTGTAATACCATTTGAAAACGGCATGAGTGAAACGGTAGGGAAAAAACCTAGATACTACACCAAAAGAGGTTCTCAAGTACTTCACATGAAATTGAGTCTAACCCATTAATAATGAGTTAGAGTATATTCATTCCGTTTGTAATACATTATAGGAGACATGACAGATATGATAATACATATATATACGAACTCTGAATCAGGCCTTAATCCGATTTAGCATTGCGTGTCTATTACTCTGTTGGTTCCATCTGTCCGTAAAAATCACGACTCCAGGAATATTAAATGCTTTATTTCATCACATTCGCTATTACTTTTTTATGTCTTCTTAAATATTTCGATTTGAAAAACGGTTGAGGAAACTTTATAAATGAATTGCATGATAATGTAATAAGATACTTTTCGTTTAAGTACTTTGAATAAATTTTTGTAGCAAACTTTGTAGTTTATTAGATTTTAAGAAAATATTTTATCAATAAAAAAAACAGATTGAAAACTGAAATTGAAAACCGAACATCGTTTCCCTTTTTGTTCCGAAAAGTAAAATATATTATATTTTACAACATCAGAAGTGGGATTCATTTTGCCTAATTTCTGCGAGATTTTAATAATTTTCCGATTTCCGATTTCGACATTCCGATTCCGATTACAATTGTCCGATTTAAATTGATTGTCCAAGATGCCAAGAAGAATCCGGCGAAGTGATTTGGTTCAATGGCTCATAAGTCATGGCACAGAATTCCCTCAATCAGCTTCAGTTACGCAACTAAAACAATTGATTGGAGGGCAGCAACTAGAAATTTTGGAAGCCGGTCTATCCAGGAAGATCCAGAATTGGATGAAGAATTACGAAAACTAAAAAAAGGCTCGAGATCACCGAACTAAAAAGCGCATAAGTGAAATGGAATTAAGCATAGGTCTTGTAAACGCAATCACTTCCATTAGTGTTCCTCACAAACCCGATTTTGGTGATATTGAGCACATCGTTATACAATTTTATGGCGACGATCTATATGATGCACAAAGGTGGATCGATGACTTTGAACGAGCCTGCAATTCTGTGGAAGGTGATGACAGTCTTCGACTAAAATCCGTTCGTCGTCTAATGAAAAAAGGCTCACCAGCAGAATTGTTTTTACGAGTAGACAAATCCCTAACGTATTCTGAATTTCAAGAAAACTTCTTAAAAACAGTTGGTCACGTTTTGTCTGCTTCAGAAGTAATCAACATTTTAAGAAATACAAAATTTATACCCACAAAAACGACAGTTATGGGATACATTTTGCAAATGGAAGAAATAGCTTCGCGGGCAGATGTTTGTGATAACCAAGTCATACAATTTATAACTAACGGACTCAACGATCAGTCTCCGAACATAGCTGTCCTTTATCCTGCCACAACAATAGAGGAACTTAAGTTATTGACCAGGCGATACATTCAGTTGCGGGAGATGACATCATCTCGAATAACAAATTATCTTTCCCAAGCAACTTCAAATTTTACGGGAAGAATACGTTTTAAGGATCCAAAAGAAATGCAGTGTTTCAATTGCTCTAGATGGGGCCACCTTTCGTCCGCTTGTTTAGAACAGAAGCGTCAAAAAGGCTCTTGTTTTCGATGCGGTTCAGTTGAGCATATCTTAAAAGATTGTCCTAAGACGGTCTTGTTACCAAACGAATCACGTGTAGCTTTATTAGACGGCAATGAACCTGTCCACATACAAGATACAAACGAAGAGAAAATCTGTAGTGGATTTTCAGAGTTGAATATGGTGAGTGTCAGCTTTCAAAGTAAATCTCACGAGCACACTGTTTTTAACAAATTCTTGTCTTTATTTGATACTGGTAGTCCGGCTAGCTTTGTTCAACGTTCAGTGACTCCCAGCTGCCTAATTAGCGATAGGAAATATTATTCTGGGTATAGAGGAATCGGAAACTTTCGATTAAATACTTACGGACTTGTCAAAGTCGTCATTAAATTTTTAGATATTACACGATTACTTACTCTTGTTATCGTTGAGGATAATTTACTTCCTACACCTGTTCTTCTGGGTAGAGATTTCTTAAAACTTTTTAATATAAAACTAACAATTTTCCCTTTGTTACCCCTGAAGAACCTTAATTTTAAATTACAATTTTAAATTATAATTTAATTTAAATTAATTTTAATTTATAATTTAATTTTAAATTATAGAAACGAAGAAATTAAAATGAATAACTCACTATCAAAATATGTGTTTGATATGGTAGAATGTAAAAGTAGTAATTTTGATACGAACTGGGATGAAAAGTCCAATTGTATAATTCAGGTTAGAAAACAGAAACCAGTTAATACCACCGACTCTTTAACTCAAAAAGAAATTTATTCTGTTCCAGATATATTCGCTATTGATATAGACCATAATCTGCCATATTCTAATGTTGATATTTCAGATCATTTAACTGCGAATCAGATTGAGAAATTGCATAGTATCTTATATGAAAATTATTTTGATTTAAGAAATATTCCTGCTATCGAACACAATTACGAAATGAAGAATCGCCTCTCTTCTAACGCTTCTATTCAGTTTAGTCCACGAAGGCTATCCTATAGCGATAAACTAGAACTTGATAAAATCATCCATAAATTGTTTCATGAAAACATAATTAGACCCTCTAATTCTCCTTACGCTTCCCCGGTTGTTTTAGTTAAGAAAAAGTCAGGAGAAATGCGAAAATGTGTTGACTATCGGGCTCTTAACAAAATAACAGAACGAGACAATTTTCCATTGCCTCTCATTGATGACTGTTTGGAGCGTCTAGAAGGGAAGAGGTATTTCACTTCTTTAGACCTAAAAAGTGGTTTCCATCAAATTCGTGTTTCGGAAAGTTCTGCTAAATTCACAGCTTTCGTCACTCCCAAGGGAGAGTACGAGTACGTTCGAATGCCGTTTGGTTTGAAAGATGCTTCAGCAGTTTTTCAACGCTTTATTAACTACGTTTTGCAATCATTTATTCGTGAAGGTAGTATTGTGATATATATGGATGACATAGTCGTGATGTCTGATACGATCGATCAACATTTCGAAATTTTACAAGAACTTCTGCGACGTTTGGCTGAATATCGTCTAGAGTTAAATGTTCATAAGTGTCGATTTTGTTACCTAGAAATTGAGTTTCTTGGTTATCTCGTCAATAAATATGGTATACGCCCAAACAATAAACATATAAAAGCTATTAAAAACTTATCTCTACCAAAAAATCAAAGAGAGCTTCAACAATGTTTAGGGTTATTTTCGTATTTTCGCAGGTTCATTCCTTCATTTTCAAAGATAGCGAAACCACTTTCTGATTTAATTAAAAAAGAGACAAAATTCTATTTTGACTCAGACTGCATTTCAGCTTTTGAAGATTTGAAATCCAAATTGCTCGAATCTCCTGTGCTATCTATCTATAATCCTGATCGGGATACTGAGTTGCACTGCGATGCAAGATCAGTGGGATTTGGTAGCGTGTTACTGCAGCGACAAACTGACGGTAAATTTCACCCCATTGCATACTTTTCTAAACGAACCACTCAATCTGAATCGCGATATCATAGTTTCGAACTTGAAACCCTAGCTATAATTTATTCCTTACGCCGATTTCGGACATATTTAGAAGGAATACCATTCCGAATAATTACCGACTGCAATTCACTAGCATTGACCCTCAACAAAAATAGTGTTAATGCAACACAGAAACAGCACTGCCACGAGGGCACGCTGATGCTCTCAGTCGGAATCCAATCGTCTCTGTTATAAATCCTGAAGATGTTGACATACAACTACAAATTACACAAGGTCGTGATGAGAATATCAAAGGTCATTTTGGCCCACTTCCCTCTATTGGTTCTAAGCGTAAACATATTTTGGCTATATTTGATGCTTTTACAAAGTTTGTCAAATTGTACCCAGTGAATTCGACAAGTACGAAAGAAGTTTGTGCATGTTTAGGGAAGTACTTTTATTATTATAGTCGACCACGAAGGGTAATAACTGATCGCGGGACGTGATTCACTTCGCTTGAATTTAGCTCTTTCCTGTTAAACCAAAATATTTCACATGTAAAAGTCGCTGTTGGATCACCGCAAGCTAATGGCCAAGTCGAACGGGTTAATAGGGTCCTAAAAAGCATGTTGGCCAAGGTTACTGACCCAGTACAACATGCTGACTGGTCAAAAATGCTCTCCGATGTCGAATTTGCTATAAATAATTCAGTTCACTCAAGTACTAAATCAACCCCGAGTAACTTGTTGTTTGGCGTTTCCCAACGAGGCAATAAGATTGATGTAATCACTGAACATTTAGAAGATAAATTTCGTGGGCTTTCTGAAAGATCTTTAGAAAAATACCGCTCTGAAGCTGTGAATGCTCTTGAAGTGGCTCAGGAGAGGAACACACAATATTATGCGAAAAAAATAAACCTCCACCCTCATTCCAAAAAGGTGAATATGTTTTAATTAGAAACGTCGATACAACGGTAGGATCAAATAAAAAATTCATTCCAAAATTTAAGGGTCCATATCAAATACATAAAGCTCTTCCCAATGACAGATACGTAATTCGTGATATCGAAAATTGCCCAATATCGCGACTACCATATGACAGTATAATTGAAGCTTCTCATATTAGAAAGTGGGTAGAATTCCTTTAGAGTCGATAAATATGTGTGTGCTAATGAGATCGTTTGAGGGCTGGCCTTGACTAATAATATTGCATATGCTATCATTTAAGAATTCTTTGTTAAGTATTGATGCGTAAATCGATCGGGTCGATCGATTATCAGGAAGGCTGAGCTGTAATAAGATACTTTTCGTTTAAGTACTTTGAATACATTTTTGTAGTAAACTTTGTAGTTTATTAGATTTTAAGAAAATATTTTATCAATAAAAAAAACAGATTGAAAACTGAAATTGAAAACCGAACATCGTTTCCCTTTTTGTTCCGAAAAGTAAAATATATTGTATTTTACAATAAAAAAAGAGTTTTGAAAATTGAGAAGCTCTCACCCAATTAAATTTTTCTCGTAAACCAAAAGTATGTCACTAAGTTCATCGCTCACTTAATCGAAGTTGGAATATAAGCAGCAATAGTCGGTTCGTCGGACAAAATTGAAATTAATAATGAATTAATACAATCGATATTTTTAAGAAAAGAATCCAAAAAAGGTCATGCAATATAATCGAAACGAAACTGTAATTGACTGTCATAACTCTTACCAGAGTACGAGCTTATTATCTCTTAACTGTTTCACTCAACATTGAAACAAAACATACGAACATATATTTGAGGGTGGAGCCAATTCGTTTTAAACCAATCAAATAATCGCCATAAAACTAGTTCGATTTAACAAAACAGGGTTAGATAAATGTGTTCTATTTCAAAGGAATGAAAAGAAGAGTAATAAAACGGAAAGCGACTAATAATTGATATTCATATTAAAGGTTAGGTTAAATGTTTCGATTAGTTTTAAAAAGTATTGATATTCACGTCGTCAAAATTATTCCAATTTACAAATATACACAAAATACTTTCTTTTTTAGCTTATATTTCTATTACTCTCTCCTACCCTCCCCCCTACCGTTACGATGCCTTTTCTAATAAAAACCACTTTCAAATATAATACCAATATAACCTGTGATGTATATATATATATATATATATATATATATATATATATATATATATATATATATATATATATATATATATATATATATATATATATATATATATATATATATATATATATATATATATATATATATATATATATATATATATATATATATATATATATATATATATATATATATATATATATATATATATATATATATATATATATATATATATATATATATATATATATATATATATATATATATATATATATATATATATATATATATATATATATATATATATATATATATATATATATATATATATATATATATATATATATATATATATATATATATATATATATATATATATATATATATATATATATATATATATATATATATATATATATATATATATATATATATATATATATATATATATATATATATATATATATATATATATATATATATATATATATATATATATATATATATATATATATATATATATATATATATATATATATATATATATATATATATATATATATACATCACAGGTTATATTGGTATTATATTTGAAAGTGGTTTTTATTAGAAAAGGCATCGTAATGGTAGGGGGGAGGGTAGGAGAGAGTAATAGAAATATAAGCTAAAAAAGAAAGTATTTTGTGTATATTTGTAAATTGGAATAATTTTGACGACGTGAATATCAATACTTTTTAAAACTAATCGAAACATTTAACCTAACCTTTAATATGAATATCAATTATTAGTCGCTTTCCGTTTTATTACTCTTCTTTTCATTCCTTTGAAATAGAACACATTTATCTAACCCTGTTTTGTTAAATCGAACTAGTTTTATGGCGATTATTTGATCGGTTTAAAACGAATTGGCTCCACCCTCAAATATATGTTCGTATGTTTTGTTTCAATGTTGAGTGAAACAGTTAAGAGATAATAAGCTCGTACTCTGGTAAGAGTTATGACAGTCAATTACAGTTTCGTTTCGATTATATTGCATGACCTTTTTTGGATTCTTTTCTTAAAAATATCGATTGTATTAATTCATTATTAATTTCAATTTTGTCCGACGAACCGACTATTGCTGCTTATATTCCAACTTCGATTAAGTGAGCGATGAACTTAGTGACATACTTTTGGTTTACGAGAAAAATTTAATTGGGTGAGAGCTTCTCAATTTTCAAAACTCTTTTTTTTTATCATACAATTCATTTATAAATTTTCCTCAACCGTTTTTAAAATCGAAATATTTAAGAAGACATAAAAAAGTAATAGCGAATGTGATGAAATAAAGCATTTAATATTCCTGGAGTCGTGATTTTTACGGACAGATGGAACCAACAGAGTAATAGACACGCAATGCTAAATCGAATCATGGCCTGATTCAGAGTTCGTATATATATGTATTATCATATCTGTCATGTCTCCTATAATGTATTACAAACGGAATGAATATACTCTAACTCATTATTAATGGGTTAGACTCAACTTCATGTGAAGTACTTGAGAACCTCTTTTGGTGTAGTATCTAGGTTTTTTCCCTACCGTTTCACTCATGCCGTTTTCAAATGGTATTACACTACGTTTTGTTTAATTTTTGCTCATGCGATATTTCTGAAACAGAAACGCGGTTTATGAGTTATCGACTGCCTTTCGGTTGGTAACCCAAACTCCTTCCCAACGCTTTCATTTACGATCACATCGCTAAATTATAAGCCTTGACGTGCTCTAGTGGGGATATTATGTATATTTTCCATTATATTATTGGCCCAACTATGATAACAACGAGTCCATCATATTACAGATATTTTTATAGTATTTGCCTTTATTTATGATAATCAATTGTTTATGCGGTTATCTTTATCTTAAGAAAGATAATTTATAAAATATGGGAAGACCTAGATAGATATAGATACTTAGATATATAGACAATTAAATTCAAGCTCGTGTACGAACCCCTTCGTCTGGTTCTCTTCTCAACGCTTTCATTTATGATCCCTGAGTTATTAACCTTAATGTGTTCTACTAGAGATATTGTTTATACTTCGCGGTATATTATTGCTACGACTACAATAATAACGATACTAAATTATCATAAAATTTCAACGTTTGCTCTCCTTCATTATAATCATTTTGCCTGTGTAGTTATCCTTATCTTAGGAAAGGCAATTTCTTAAATATGTAGACGCCTAGATAGATGCAGATACATAGATGCAGAGGTAATTAACTTCAGACATTTTTATGATTTTGTTTTCATTCTTTTAAACATTATGTACAGAGAGCTTTTAGCGCATTTTATTTGCAGTCATAAATGTGTTGGGCATACGTATACTCGTATACATATTCGTATACGTCGAATTTTTCTTTACATACATAAGACGAAGAAACATAAGAAAAAATAATGTCAAATGAAACTATATATAAAGAGCAATTTTGAAATTTTGGACTATTCGAGTGCACGATTTCAATTCGCCGCCATCGAAATGATCAAATATTTTTTATTTGTACTCTTGCTAAAAGTTTTGCTAATCTTTGGTGAAAAGCGTAATATTGAATCAAATGAATTTCCATATCACGTGGCGGTACGAAGATATAATGATGGAATAATATGTAGTGGGGTAGTCCTCTGTCCGAAATACGTCCTAACATCATTGAGATGCGTTGGAAATATGGAACGGGCAAACGAGGATAGTGTGTAAGTATTAGAAACGAAATCTGTTGAAATATCCAAAATTATTCAATAATATTTTCCCTTTTAGTTTTTCACCCGATCGGTTCGAGGTTATAGCTGGTTCCACGAATAGCTCGGCTGGAAATAGATACAATGTCAGTCTTATTTACATGATGTTGCCTGGAAATTCTATAAATCAATTTGCTCTTATGGAATTGAAAACGGAAATACCAGCTGGTGTTCAAACAATACAATTTTGTCGCGGGATGAATTTCCAGACTGGACCTTATAAAGTGTTAGGCTGGGGCCCAAATGGATCCCAGCGCGTGTCCTCACAAATTACCTCTAACAGTTCTGTAGCGAAGAAACCGAAATGTTTAACAAGACTAGGCAATTATTCTAATAAATGGATATGCTTGGATCATAACCTTGGTTTGGCACCACAGGACTGCGTCACTGATCTAGGCAGTCCTGTATTTAATGCAAAAAATAAACTGGTAGCTTTGGGTCCGCTACCAGGCGGCAATTGTGCCAACGTCGAAGCTTTCACGAGAATTTACGATTATGTAGAATGGTTTCAAAATTTCTGTCCGAATATAATTGTGAATAGTCGTTAATTAATCGCTTAATTGTATTTGCCACTAATTGAGCGAAGAGCTACAATAAAATTTTCAACAATAAAGGTTTAATTATTGTAAATTTTAGTACAGAGCTTCGTCTCAGAACATCTTCAAGTTGTGGGTAAGTAAGTCTGGACCGCGGAAGGAGAAGCCCCGTTTAGGGGTCAGGGGCGATTGTTGTAAAGGTTGTCTCAACAATATTATATTATTCTTATATTACTGGAAATTCGAAGAAGTTGAGTCCTTTATTTCTTGAGCTGAATTCCTTGTTAAAAGAATATGGATCTATAAGAACGTAGATTACTTTAATGACAGTTTTGGTAAATAACAACGTGTTTAAAATAATAAGATTGCAATTATAAGAAGGTAAAAGTTCACGTACTTGATCCCGCCACTACCGTAAGACCATTGTTGAGAAGAATTAAACTCGTTTATAAAAAAACGGTGCTTCGATTTCCAATTGATGAAAGAATTCAAAAAGGAAAGAAACTTTCTTGGGAACTAAAACAGAAGCAAACAAACCTAAAAGTATTCTAAACAACCAGCTTCGATGTGATAAAATGGTTGAAAAATTAGATAGCGGTATAGGAGGGGAATACGGTGGGATGACTTTCTTTAAAACCCCGAAATAGGTGACAGGTAAAATATATTTGACCAGCTTCATGATCCTTCCTTCACGACAGTTATACAGGGGATATACTAAACCAAACCGGGAACCGACTAAATTGGGTTACTAAATTAAAATCGGACGCATACAGACTTTATAAATTAATAGCTTCACCTTTACTCACATTGCGTTAAGTTACGTCACGCCACGTTACGTCACGTTACGGCACGTTACGTCATGTTGTGTTACGTTACGTTTCGTTTCGTTAAATTCGTTACGTTACGTTGCGTTACGTTTCTTTGCGCTACGTTACGTTGCGTTCCGTTACGTTACATTACCCCAAATGATTAAAAAATTAGATATACAAGAATTATCTCATATCCGATAAGTCTGGTTGTCAGCCGCCAACGTCGTCAGGATTTCGAAAAATCGCCATGGACCAAAGAGTGAATATCAAGGTTTGTTTTAAGTTGGGCAAAACCGCTAAAGAAACATTCAGGTTTACGGTGGCCAGTGTCTATCCCGTGCACATATATTTCATAGGTTTACTATATTTCACGATGTCAGTAAAGACATCGAAGACGACGAACGCGCACCGAATCCAGGCGCACCGAGGAGATGACTGTCATTCTTAAGAGTGAGATCCTCTTTCTTTGTTCCACATTCTCTCACGGTGGAGCAAAAAGATACGAGAGTGAGTGAGCACATCAGATAATCAGAAATAGAAGATAAGAATCGAATGAAAACTATGTATACCGTTTTCTTTTATTTAGGGGGAATTATCCATACATATATATATATATATATATATATATATATATATATATATATATATATATATATATATATATATATATATATATATATATATATATATATATATATATATATATATATATATATATATATATATATATATATATATATATATATATATATATATATATATATATATATATATATATATATATATATATATATATATATATATATATATATATATATATATATATATATATATATATATATATATATATATATATATATATATATATATATATATATATATATATATATATATATATATATATATATATATATATATATATATATATATATATATATATATATATATATATATATATATATATATATATATATATATATATATATATATATATATATATATATATATATATATATATATATATATATATATATATATATATATATATATATATATATATATATATATATATATATATATATATATATATATATATATATATATATATATATATATATATATATATATATATATATATATATATATATATATATATATATATATATATATATATATATATATATATATATATATATATATATATATATATATATATATATATATATATATATATATATATATATATATATATATATATATATATATATATATATATATATATATATATATATATATATATATATATATATACAGAAGCACAATAGAAAAGATTTACGCGAATGCGCATAAATATCCTTGTAAGTATCCTTTTCTGCCGCCATCAATATATTGTGTCTCTTTCAAATTATCCAATCATTAGTTTCATTAGTTTCGTTTTGTGATTCAATGAAAACTGCATAAATTTTGTAACGTTCTGGTCCTCGCATATATTTGTAATCTTGTAGTTTTACTTTAAATGAATAATTAAAAGAATAATTTTAAATATTAATATACTTGTATTTATTGTAATGAATCCACATTTAATGGAATCTCATTACGATAATCGGAATGGAAAAAAGCCGTTGAAAAAATTAAAAATTAGTCTAAATAATTCAGTGCCGGAGCGAGGAGGCGCCTCTACAAATCGCGTTCCTAAATGTGCTCGATGTCGCAATCATGGAATCATATCGGAATTACGTGGCCATAAAAAAGCATGCACTTATAAAAATTGCAAGTGTCCTAAATGTGTCCTAATCTATGAACGGCAACGCATTATGGCGGCGCAGGTATTTTTTTAAATTTATTTTTAAAAAGTTAAAAAACCAGAAAAAAGGTGAAGGAAATGCAATAACAGATTCTAAAGACTTAAGAAGCGAACCCACACAAAAACTTTGATTTGTGTCTTAAATCTAAAAAAAGAAGGCTGGAAATACATGCTTACTTGCGGATTGACAATGCATTGTGGCAGCTTAGGTGTTTTCTATTGATATTTAAGAGTTTAAAAACTAACAATAAAATGAAGTAAATGCAATGACAGCTTCCAAAGGCTTTGAAAAAAGCTCCAAGGAAACGAACCCAAAGAAAAACTTTGTCTTCAATTGAATTGTCAATTCAACTTTGTCTTGCCACATTTCTTAAAAAATTCTAGTATGGGCGTGGTTAAATGGTGCTAATTCATATTGCAATGCAACTCAATTCTAGTCAAGCTTTTATATGTGTAAGAAATGCCTAGTTCATAAAAAATTTGTTTAAAGTTATTTTAAAAAAATTAAAAATAAAAAATTTCAAAAATATCTGGAAGCGAGCGAAAACTATTATCTAAATTTATGACCCCCAAATTGACGTTGATTTCTTAACTCTAATCAGGTTCCAAATATTGAGCTTAATAATGAATAAAATAATCATACCGAAAATGAAAAAATACAACTCAATAAAAGCATTTCTTCAGAAAACGAAGTATCGGATAAAATTATAAAAGAAAAGAAGTTTTCTTATTTTATAAAAGTTAAACGCATCTTCTTCTCCCCTTCTCTTTCATCTTCTTCCTTCTGAAGCCAACAAGTCTTCAAGTTTTTAAGTTGAATAAACGTATATAATTGTTTAGGCCAACATGCCTGAAGCGATCACTGGGCAGTACAAGCACAAATGAAATCATAATAAAAACTTGTCACTCGTCACAAGTTCTGAATGGCGTTCCGAAAGTAAAATATTTTGATGTTTCTGATGTTTGAACAAGTGTTCAAACTTAGAGAAAAGTGTTCGAATTTCGCAGCTAAATCGTCGATTTCGACTACCATTTCCTGCATGATATTCTCTCCACCCTCCGCCCAAATAAAAATACGTTTACATTTAACGGATTGTCAGATTTAATTCGAGGAGCTTTTCCCCAACGAGGGTGAGGGTGGGGTGGAGAGGGCGAGAGAAATGAAATTCGAGTCAAGAAAAACGAATGTAGTTTAAGTAAAGACATTGAAACAGATTGATTAGCTCGAGGTAATATAAATAAACAGATAGACAGGGATAGATAGACGCACACAAAACTGGCTGGCAGGAGAGAAATGAATGAGGCGATGGAATTACATGTGCCGAATATTAATATCAATTTGCGCTTTTCTTATTCATTGTTTAGAAATCATTTATTTGTCTTTCTTGTGAAAATATAGTCCTATAGAATTTCATGAATATTCCTTTCAAAATCTTATCCATTCACTCTATTCTCTCCCTCCACGCCCTTTCACACCCTCCCAACGGTCTGTCTCTATGTCTTCTAGGTAGCTCTTAAAAGGCAACAGGCGGTGGAGGATGCAATTGCTTTGCGTTTGGTTTCAACTAAAACGGGCAAACAGATCGATACATTGCCGCCGGGTAATATTTTCGGTTTAACAGTAACCGATCCCATAAATACGAACAGTAGAAAAATACCAACAACAATGCCAACAGCGGAGTTGCAAGCAAATCGGCAACCCGGCGATTGTATTCGTGAGATTATACTGACACAACACACACAAAAACAACAACAAGAAGAGCGCGAACGAGAACAAGTAGAGCAGAATTTCTCAGAAGAATTTATTACTCCTTCAAGTGAGAATGAATTGGACACACATTAATCGGTTTCTCAACAAATAGAAGAAAACATTTGATTCTCTTTATTCTATTTAGATTATAATCATCAGTCGATGATTAAACCGCCAACAGCAAGCTTCTCTCAAACTGCTATAGATATGTTAACACAAATCTTTCCGCAGCGCAAACGTTCGGTTTTGGAACTGATATTGAAACGATGTGATTTAGATTTGATACGAGCTATCGAGGATGCCACGCCCAGCCGAAATGGGCAAGAAGAAGTGCGTAGTAGCGCTTTTAAACCGGTCACGGGAGATCTGGTAGGTAACTAAAATATTTCATAATTTTTATATTTACTATTTATTATTAATATTTTATTTTTATAATTATTATTATTTTATTATTACTATTATTTATTGATTTATTGATTTATTTATTTATTTATTCATTTATTTATTTATTTATTTATTTATTTACTTATTCATTTATTTATTTATTTATTCATGTATTTATTAATTGATTTCTTTATTTATTCATTTATTTATTTATTTATTTAATTAATTGTTATTAATTTCATTTTATCTAATTTTCCTCGTAGTTCGATAAAACACCTTTAGATCTCGAAAACGTCTATGATGCATCACAAGAATCAGAAGAACGAAATTTGCTAATGCAACATCAACATCATCAAGAGCACCCACACCAACAGCAACAACTCTTTATTCCTCCACCTCCTCCCCCTCCTACCCTTCCTTCACAACCAATATGCGCTTATCCAAAATGGTTTGTCCCGTTGACTTTTCCAATAACGATGGGTCATCTCTCGAACTTCACGCCACGCTGCAGTCTGCCGAATTGCGCTTGCATTGGTAGCTACCAATTTAATTGATATTCAAATGATGTTCAATATGCCGTTGATTTTGAAAGTGAGGTAAATCTATTCTCTTTCATTTGGATACATTTATAAGCTTGCATTTTGCATTCTTAGTAAAGGTATTGTCCGTCTTATGAAAATTACACATATTCAAAGATCATAAAATAAAACTTTATTGATCACAAATAACATCTTATCATTGCATGGACTTGTTACACTTTTGCAGGCCTTTGTGCAGTAGACTGTAGATAAAGTAAAGATTTCGTTTATGAGTTCTGAATCTAATTGGGATCTGTGGCCACCGATGTCGTTCACCCAGCCAATCTACCACGTTACAGCTTTTTAAACAAATACATTTTATTTTTATTTTTTTAAAGAATAATCTATTAATTTTGTGAATTTAAAGAAATCACACACCGCAATTATCGCAATTATTTTCATCAAACACAAGCAATCCATCAAAGTAAAATTCAAAGGAATTACTATGGATATATCGTGGGTTGATAACGCCAATCCGCAGTCTATAAAATTCAGTGATCGAGACAAAAAGATTTAGAAAAGAAATTAAATGTTTGCCTTCATAAAAAGCCGTTTTCCTCAATGAAGAGTTCGTTTATATAAAAAGTTTGACTTCCTACAAAAAGCTCGCTTTACGCTTTTAAGCTTGACGTTATGGAAACGTTAATTAAACACTTTACGAGTTAAAGACTAAAATATTGTTATTCATCATCAAATACAATTATTTATTTCAAATTAATAAAGGCCTAAAATACCTTTTTTATTTTAAAAGGAAAATGTATTTTATATTTTTATCATTTCTGGATAAATTTATCAATTATTCTAGTTTTTAAAAAAAGAACAGGTGATTTGGCGTCACCTTCTATCGTATTACCAATACTTGTTGCTGCGAATTGCCTCTTGATTAAATCACATTTCTCGTGTTTGTTTTCGAACATAAGTAATAAAGGAAACATCACGATATTTAGCCGAATTATTATGAGTTGATAAGCGGTGATTAACAATTAGATACGTAAAGGTGATCAATCAAATCGGCCGTATATTCGTGGCACCATTTCAACCCATCCGGCAATCATATGAATTCTTTAAATTTATATTACGTCGCGGGAGAAGGGAGGTTTGTATTTTCCATATATGTCTGAATGAAAAATCGGCTGGTTTTTTGTTATCTATTATAAAGCAAAACAGGAAGGCAGAGAGAGAGAGAAAAACAAAGGCAGTAATAAATGCTTTAAAAATATATCAATCGGCCATAGGACATTATCATTAATTTGGTAAAATATGAATACTCGATTATTAATGATGTTGATAATAACTATTTATACATTTATTTTTTATTATTACTTGAATCTAATCAAACATAATTGAATTACTTGCGGTGAATTCGATTTTAGTTTAATTTATTACGCGAAGTCGGTTAGTTCGTAAAAACCAATTCGGAAACTTCAAAGCAATTTTAGTTTTAACAGAAATTATATTTCAATTGTAATAATACGAATTAATTTTCCTCGTTCTTTTCTACGTTCTTATTCGTCATTTTTTATCACTCAATTTGAATTTATTCTTTAATTATGGAATTACAAAAAACAATCACGAAACAATCACCTTTTTCAATTGAGAATATTTTAGAAGGCAAATCATCAATGAAAACTGTTAATAAATTAACCAACGATAAACCATTAATAACACCGGCAATAACTACAAAAATACCATTTCAATTATCCAAACCTAACGAACGTCTGTCTTCTGAAAATGAAACAATTTTGAACAATTACGAAAATCATTCATCAAAACTTCTCAATTCTCACATTTCAACAAACATTTTGCCATCGCAATTGAATAATAATTGTCCAGAATTGAATTTTAGTCCAGTCTGTGATTCAACAACTTTATTTTATCAACAAATTCTGAATTCAGCTTTGCTCATGCCAAATTTACAAATAGCTATGAATGCATCGTCAGCAGCCTCCCCCTCAGTCTATTACGAACCATATAATCCCAGCGTGGACTTTGAAGGTATGTGTGTGGGTGAATATAAAATAAAAGCCAATATTTCCAAATTATTGGGGTTAGTTTTGAGCCCGCGTTCGAACGTTAATCCTTAAACGTTAAACCTTGCTTTGAAAACTTCAATTCGATCTTGAATTGCAAACGATTTTTGGATCATATGCTGAATTTGATGAAATTATGAACTGATGAATACGCTCTCCAATAAATTTGTTAAGAATTGTTCTTTTTTTAAAGAAAGAGACAGGATATTTACTACTTTCCTGTAAAAAATGTATAATTTATGAATAAAAACTGGTAAATTTTAGCACGAGAATTTAGCGCGAGTTCGTAATCATCATGCTTCATTTCGCGTTCGATTGAAATTCAAGAATAACCCCGTATATTTTGGAATTTATTATCAAATCATATTTCTTGTTAAATCTTCCGATTTTTATTTGATGATCATCGTATATACCATAATGTTTACATAATCTTGATGAACATATCCATTTTAGATGACATACCATTTAAATTATCTTCATAATTATCTTCATAAACGAAATTAATTTACTTTTTTATCAAGAAACGACGCCAACGATTCCTCTATTTATTGATAAATAAATGTATCTGTTGGATTCAAGTATTGGCGCCACCGACACTCAAAATGCATTGTTAATCAAACAATTTCCAACAATTGAATGCAACAAATATTTTTTGGAGATAATTACGTGGAATTTATTACACGAAACAGAAGAGCTCCTAGAAGAATATCATAAAAAATGAACTATCGTGATAACTCACGATAGTAAAGGAAAATATATTCAGTATTATCTTCTATTTGAAATGATAAAATCAGTGACGAAGCTAATGTGACCAGCTGAGAGCTAATTGAAACCCGGAGTTATTCGTTTAGAGAAAAAAGTTTGATCTATAGATTAAATTGTTTTACTTCACGTTTTTTTATTTAAAGATTTATTTACTTTTTTTAATTAAAAGAATATAACTTTTTAGTAATGAATATACTGTTAAAAAAATTGATTAAGAAGAAAAGCTATGAAAAACCATTGGCAGCCCTGGTTAGTCAATACGACACGGTAAATTTTATTTAACGATTCTCATTCGTTCACAAGCGACGAGTAGGCGGAGCCAGAGATTGTGATACGCAATAAATTTTGTTTTATAGACAGAGACAAAAACGACGAGTCAATTCTACACGATAACCAATCACACTTTACTTGTGGGGAGTATGTATATTTATATATATAATTCGGTGTTTACGCTTCTTCAGTTAGTTAGACTTCTTCAAGAGTGTCGCGTAATATAGAAATAATAAATAAATTCAATAGTCGACACGTGCCACTGTTTTAATACCGATATACAATGCGGTCCATACGTCGCCGCTCTCATTAATGTTCGAAAAAATGTCTGAAAATTGAATCGTCTTTCATTAGTCGGGAGACAATGAAACAATCTTATCCGTCGAGGAGAAATTAATACGAATTTAACTTTTATACTTTTCTATTGATTATTCGTATATTTTATTTAATTTATTCAAGTTCAATCCCCAACCACTGCAATCTATAACGGTTCGACGCATTCTGGTTTCTACATTCCAAATTTTGCTGTTAAACGCAAAGGTGGCCAAATCCGATTCACGATGCATCAAACGAAACATCTCGAAAACCGTTTTTCAAGTAATAAATACTTATCGCCAGAAGAACGACGTCATTTGGCGCATCAGTTGAAACTCACGGATCGTCAGGTGAAAACGTGGTTTCAAAATCGTCGAGCCAAATGGAGACGCATTATTAATTATACGAAGTTAGACTCCGAAAAGGATTACATTTCGAATGATGACAAAGAGACGAGAAGAGAACAAGTAGATAAAAACGAGATGTTTACGAAGAATGTTTGAAGCGTAAATTAAATGATAATTAATTTTAATTAGATTATAAACAATTTTATATTTAATAACTCATAATTATCTTTATTTTTTAATTAAATCAAATCTTTTATCTAATATTCGACTCATAATTTGAAATATAGTAATAAACTTTTAATTGAAAAAAATTAAATTAATTCCTAATTTTTGAAACATTAATTTGGAAACTTATTTGATTAAAAATGCAATTCTATTCTTTCTTTTGAATGGACGTAAAATATAAATTATTTCGAAGGGAAACAAAAACTCTCAACAATAATCTTTCCAGCAGATCAATTTTGGTAAAGTTTTGAGCTTTATATCTCACAGCAATTTTATGCAAAGTTTAAAAAACTTCATTTGTAGTCTTCTGCATCTGTTCAAGGGACGAAAAACGATTGATCCTAATGGCGATTTCATTGAATACTCCCAGCCTTAAAAGTCCGAAACTCTTCAGTTTTTTCATAAAGACAGGCATTGTTCTAATCCATCTTTAAATACACTGTTATCTGCCGATATTCAAATAGCTTCCAATAAAAGTAGCATGTTGTCAACTGTTACGAATCCTCGAGTGGCCAATCTCTGTATGGTTATGGTCCGACTAGCTCAATTCCCTCAGGCGGGGTTTCCAACCCACCATACAGAGATGCAGGATGAACAATAAAAAAAAAACTGCGATACAATAATCAATGCATTACTTCGTTCCGGCCGTTACACCAATCATTCCTCCCCAACTCACCCCCAAAGGAAAGATGCTTAAGTTTCCATTATATGTTTAAAATTAAACACAATGTATGAATATATTTAATACAATTTTGACAGACATCTGGTTTCAAAAAAAAAATTTTTACAATGCATGTTTCACTTGCTATACTCTCAAGCACATATATACATATATACAAAAATTAAGAATTCTAATAAAAGAATAATTACATCAAAAGAATCGACTGCCGAAAAAAAAAATGGATTTGTTCCCTCTTCCCACAAAGGTCGTTCTTCACTTTTAGATATATCTTGTTTTTTTTTTAAAAAAAAAATTAAAAAAAAAACAGACAAAATCGACACCCTAAAGAGCTCTCTGGAGTTTTTTTTTTTTTTTTCTTTTTTTGTTGTTGCGGTCGAAATTTTTTTACACCAAGCGATTCCACTAGCGATAGACCGACCAATGAGTTACATCGAGATATCGTGTTACTCTTTTTTTTTTTTTATATAAATGTACGATTGATGATTTAATAATTAAAATTTTTAACAAACAAAAAGATATGTATATTTAAAAAAAAATTTTCTCTTTTTTTTTTTTTTATATAAATGTATGACTAATGATTTAATACATAAAAATTTTAACAAACAAAAAGATATATATATTTAAAAAAATTTTTCTCCTTTTTTTTTTTTTATATAAATGTATGGTTAATGATTTAATACCTAAAATTTTTAACAAACAAAAAGATATGTATATAAAAAAAAATTTTTCCTTTTTTTTTTCTTCTCGAGGTATTTCTCTCCTAGCCGGTTTATTCGCCTACCCTGCGTATCGGTCCACCCATCTCAGGTATATTACTTTTTCTTTTTTTTTTTTTTTTTTTAGATTTTTGTCAACCAGATTTTAAAGTTCTATATATTTTGGCAATACTTAGCTGGGCGCGTCGGCAATGCAGCTCCTCTTGAACGCCATTCAGCCTTCTCTGGTCAGTTGAAGCCGGTGATCGCCGCAGTCTTTCTTATTGTTGGCTTTACTTCTAACTTTTTTACTTATGACTTATTCCTCGACTTCGAGAGTCCAATCAAGTTTTGAAATTTACTTTAACTTAAATCCCGATCTCGAACTTTTACTTAAGTATTTTTTTTTTTTACTTTTTCACGCACGCACTTAATTGCTTCGGCGGTTCAAATTCTTCTCCTTTCACCTCCACTTATTCTTTGAACTTTAGAGTCTAATTATGTTTAGAAATTTGACTTTAACTGAAATTCTGATTTGGACTTTAACTTAAGTTTTCCTTTTTTTTTTTTTTTTTTTTTTTTACTTCTTAACAAATGCAACTAATTGCTTCGGCGGTCCAAGTTCTTCTCCTTCTCTAGCAATTCACTCGCTTTCCTATCACTTCGAATCCAGCTCCCCTAGTAAATGAGTACCGGTATGGGAATCTAACGGCTAACCTGGAAATTTCATGCCTTTTATGTTTTAAAATACATACACCCATATATTTGGAAATATATTTTCCATAAAAACCCTGGAATATATATGTATTACTCTTTTTGGCGCCTTTACTTTTAAAATGAAATTATTAACGACTTTTCAAAATTTATCAAATCATGATTTTATATTTCTGTTGCGAGAATTACCAAAACCTTACCCAAAATCAAATCAAAAACTATACCAACTCTTAATAAATAAATCGCATTTTCGCTACCGCTATCAGGCGCGCAGCAATTTTCAGCCATTGGGTTTAGCTCATGTTTTCTATCACTCCCTCTTATTCCCTTGTTTTTCATTGTATGTTATTCATGAATGGGCTTTCGCTCTCATTATTTTAAGCGTTTTTATGAATGGAAATTCCGTACTGGCAACACCTACGACTATCATTGTGATTTGACATAATTTACTATAACGCCACTACTTATGGCTGAATACAAAGTGGTGAATATTTTTTTTTTTTTTTTACGTTAACCCAAATTGGCTGTCATTCCTGATTGTTTCTCAAAAGCCGGACGGACAACTTTAGCTAAGAATTCACATCAAGCAGTAAATTTTCGATCATTTGTTTAATTTTATAAATTCATTTGCTTTGTTTCCAGAGGGCCGCGGACCGCATGCAACATAACTCTGGCTTTGATCAGGTACTGAGCAGAGACAGTGTGCAAGTGGTCCATAGTGTCCGTGAACTCGCTTTATTACGGTGCCCAGCGTAGGCTTCGCTCACCCCTGAGATACATTCGTGGCCAGCTAGCCGGGCTTTTGGAAGGGTCATCATTGGGTATAGATTTTTTTTCCCAATTCGGTCGAGCCGGGAAGTATAACATTTTTTTTTATAGATAGAGCCAATTTCTTTGTGATATTTTCAATTTCAGAATTAAAGCTCTTTCAGAATTAAAGCTGTTCTAACTGCGCTTGGAAGTAAAATACGGTGCTGGCTTATTACGGGTAAGTTGATTTTGCTCTTAACAGTAATGTACCTCGTAAATGGTATTGTACCTGCTTGAAAAATGTTTATTGTTTGATATCCTTCGAATGGAAGATACCCAGCGGCCTTCCCTTCAAAGTCTCAAGTTCGTACATATTATTCCCTACTGGTTTGGCGATTCTGCACTTCTCCCACCTTTTACAAAATTTAGCATTTATATTCCGCTTGAAGTCACTTTGTGTGAAGTTTCTTTTATAAACTTCTTGACCCGGTATAAATTTGACATGCCGTTTTCGTGAGTTATAATATCGTGCACTTTTTAAATATGCTGAATGGAGATTTTGCTTTATTTTCTCTCGCCATATGGCTAATCTATCTTCTTTACTTAGTATGCGGATTTCGTTGTCACTCAAAGATTTCAACTTGCGAGCGATCTTGTAATCATCCCCGCTTAGAAATATGTTATGGCCAAACACTGCAAAAAACGGAGTAAATCCAATAGCGGCGTGAAGAGATGTTCGTAAGGCACATTCGATTTCTGGCAGGTACAGATCCCAATCTCTGTGATCCTCATCCAAATATGCTCGGATCGCTGCTAATATCGATTGGTTTACCCTCTCCGCGGCGTTCGATTGCGGCGCATATACCGCTGTGCGAATGTGATTAATTTTAAACGCTTCTATTAAATTGACAAACTCTTTAGAAACAAATTGTTTACCATTGTCGCTGTGTATGATCTCAGGCACACCGAATTTATAGAACACTTCATGTGTTAAAAATTGTACAACGTTTGAGCTCGTTGCCTCTCGCATAGCCTTCAACAGCGTGAATTTTGAAAAGTGATCAACCACGACAAATATATAAGCGTTGCCTTTCTTTGATCGAGGGTACTTGCCAAGGAAGTCAATATATATTTTCTGGAATGGCCTTTCCGTTACGACTTCATTTCCAATTGTTGGCTTCAATTCTTTACTTGTTGACTTCGTCTCTTTACAAATAACACAATTATTAACGTACGACCTTACTTGAACTGCCATTTTTGGCCAGAAGTAAAATTGACGCAACCGATATAGCGTTTTCGCTACGCCTCCATGACTAGATGTTTGAGGAGCGTGTGCTTTTTCAATTAAAGTTGTTGTCAACGCTTCTGGAACCCATAATTTCCAATTAAATTCTTCAGGAGTAACATCCCCTCGATCAAACTTGTTGCGCTTAAATATCATGCCATCTTTAACTTGTAAGTCGGGCAAACTATCTTTATTTTTATTAATATTTTCTATTATTTCTAGGTATTCCTGATCTTCAAACGCCGTGGTTTCGAAATCACAGAGTACTTCATTATCTAGCTGAATTTCTCCTACTGATCGCGATAAAGTATCCGCGACAACGTTCTCCGATCCTTTCCGGTGTTCTATCTTGAAGTCATATGCCTGCAACTGTAGTGACCATCGCGCTAATCTACCGCTAAGATCTTTCAAGGACATCAGCCATTTCAAGCTGGCGTGGTCAGTAACTACCGTGAATGGCATCAATTCTATATACGGCCGAAACCGTTTTATAGCCAATACAGCTGCCAAGCATTCTTTTTCAGTAACGCTATAATTTTTTTGGTTAGCGTTTAATTTCTGCGAGTAAAAAGCCACGGGATATTCATTATTCTCATCATCCATTTGGTACAACACAGCACCTATACCTATCTCCGAAGCATCACATTGGACATAAAACCTTTTACTAAAGTCCGGATGTCTGAGAACTGGCGCGGAGACTAATGCTTGCTTTAAACTATTAAATGCACTGATCGCTTCCGGTGTCATTTTGAATTTCGATCCTTTCTTGAGTGTATCACTCAACGGTGCTGCAAGCGATGCAAAGTTATGGATGAATCTACGATACCATCCTGCGGTTCCCAAAAAGCTCCTAACTTCTCTTGGTGATCGTGGAATGCGAATACCCTGTATTGCCGACACCTTTCCTGGATCAGTTTTCAACATTCCGCCGCCCACAATAAAACCAAGGTATTTAACTTCCTTATAACAAAAACTGGACTTCTTTAAGCCTATTGTTACGTTTGCTTCTTTTAAACAATTTGCTACCTCTCTTAGTATTTTTAGATGTGAGTCAAAGTCGGGAGCAACAATTAGCAAATCATCCAGGTAAATGAACACGTGCGTCTTTAAATAAGCAGGTATAATTTTGTCCATTAGACGACATAGACGTTGCGCTGCATTGCACAGGCCGAACGGCATGACCTTAAATTGGTACAGCGGTCGTCCCGGTACTGTAAAAGCCGTGCAAGCCTTTGAGCTTTCTTCCAATTCAATCTGCCAGAATGCAGATTTTAAATCAATGCTGCTTATAAAGTGCGTGTAATCAATTCGACTAAGGATTCCTTCCAAATTCTGCAATGGATATGCATCCTTTATCGTTAAGTCATTTAATTTCCTGGCATCCAGACAAAAGCGGTTTTTGCCAGGCTTCCGGACTATTGTAAATCTATTACTCCACGGGCTTTGACTTACTTCGATTACATCTAAGTCTAACATCTTGTCTATTTCAGAATAAACTATCGTTTGGACAGCAGGTGAAATGGGAAAGTGTCTTTCCTTTACCGGATTAGATCCTTCTTTTAATTCAATTCTATGTTTTTCTAGTTTGGTTCTACCTAAGCCATGCTGTTCGAATGTTCTAAACTGTCTTATCACTTCTTCTAATTGCGTATGCTGATCTATGGTAAGCACATGAGCGTTTGTATCACTTTTATTCTCTACCATGACGCTAATTTTCTCTTCTTTTTCTAATTCACATACTGAATTCATTATATCTTTAGCTAATCCGAAGACTTTGCAGAAATCAACACCTAGATATAGATTTTGCTCTAAATATGGACACAGGTAAAATATCATGTTTACTTCTTTTTCTTTATATCTAACGGGGAGTTCAACTTTGCCGATTACCGCGAAAGGTTGACCTGAAGCAGTTTTAATCCTAGAGCAGAATGGTTTAACTTCTACCTCTAATTCTTCTATTAATTCCCGACATCCTCTACCCAGTATGCTGACAGATGCACCTGTATCCACCAATCCTACAACTAATTTTCCCTGCAAAACTACTTCTGCATAAGGACGGGGGTCTTTTCCTATATTTGACTGTATTGCTTCTAACACCTGTCTTCGAATTAACTTTCTAGCCGCATAACGCTCACGCGCTTTACGGACTTTGTTTGATATGTAATTTTCTTGGAATATTCTTTGCCTTATGGTATAATAATTATTTATTCTCTCTTCCATCGGCTTAAATCTATTTAAATTAAATATTTTGTTATTTTCCTTTATCACATTTAGCATATTAATTTTTTCTTTCCTTTCAGGTATTCTACGGATTTTCCCTGCCTGTTCGATCGTGTATTGCGCAGTTTTTTCTACTTTGCGGGATTCGTCTGGGAGCGCGGCTTTCCCGCATTTACCACGTTCCGCCTCTGGTTTCCCGACGCACAATTTTCACACTTCGGCGTTATAACATCTGGTGTTCCGCATTTATAGCAGAATATGCTTCGTGTGGTAGAATCACAATCCATGTAGACGTGGCCCGGTTTTTTGCAATTCCAACACGTTATTGTTTTAGCGGACTGTTTCTGGATGTTGCCTGGATTTGCATTGCCCGGAGCTGTAACTGAATCTACTTCCATCGTTTCGTCGTATTCGCCAACTACATACTCCTGTTGATTTGGTATCGTAAGTTCATTGACAGTACGAGAATATTTATTTATTGGTTGTGGCCAATGTTTAGGTTCGCGTTTCGGAAAATTTTTTTCGATTTCGTTACACTCTACGCGAAGATGTTCTACTGATATCACGTTTAATGAGTACACGACTTTGGCAATATGTTCCCTTAAATTTCTTTTTATTATGTTAACCGTGTCATATTCTGCCATTGGGTTTGCTAGACGCGATTTTAATTTACATATTTCGTGGAAGAATGCGTCAACCGTTTCACCCGGTTGTTGTTTCCTCTCAACTAAATCCTTCATGATTTCGAAATCGGATCGGTAAGATTGAAAACGACGCATTAACGCAAACTTCAGCGTAGGCCAATTTGGTGCGGCATTAGACCTTATAAATAGCCAGTACCATTCTTTAGCCTCGCCTGACAAAAGCAAATGAAAGTCTCTTAAAACCTCACTCCAATCACATTTGTACACCATTTGCAGATGTTCTATGCGAAAGATAAAATCTTCTACGGTAATGTTATTTCTTTGGCCGTCAAACACTAAGCCCCACTTGTCTATCTTTATGATATTCGGAATAACATACTTAATATTTGGGTTTGATTGATTACCACTATTCGAATTCCCATTCATGTCAACATGCACATTCGGTCTCGCCTGCGCAACCGACGGTTGTGTTGAGCCACCTACACCCAATCCTGGTAATTGGTTGTAATTTCCCACACCCGAGTTTTGAATATAAGCTTCTGCAGCTCTTGCAACTTGACTCATTCCTGTTCTATTCCCTAACCAAACATTGCCGCCACTTTGTGAAGGCGCGGTCATATTAACCTGAGCGCTAGATGTATTCCACGCGGCGCCTACTGCGTACGGGCTGGGTATATCATTACCGATATTATTTGCGTTTTTATTCTTTGCTGGTGGATTTAACATTTCATTCAGTTGAACCATTATCTCGGCCATTCCGGCCCTAATCCCTTCTTGAATTTTTTTATCTATAACTGATTCTAATGAGGAAATATTCACTAATGCTGACTTAGCACCTAGACTCGCCATGTTCCTGTCCCTTTCACTATTTGATTGGGATTGAGAGGTCGGCTGAACACCCGTATCATACGCCGCCCTGTTCGTGTTTATCGTAGCCGAGAGATCATAAAAATTGCTCTCCAATCTATTTATATTTGCCGAATTTTCTGTGTTATTTACGGACATTTTACTGTATGATTTGGCCTTTTTATTACTTTTTTTTTTTAATTTAAAAACCTCTAAAACTTATCAAAATTGCACGAATGTTACGATTTATAATTTTCTTGCCTGATATATCAGAAATCTCAAAAACAAACGTTTTTTCTATTATTGACAAATAAAAAAAAACTGAATAAAATCAAAAATATTAAGTCTTAAAAATTAATACACGAATAACACTAATTCTACTTTAGTATACATGTTTAAGTTCGTTTATGTTGAAAATAATAATAATAGATTCTTGTTTCTTTATATTTCAGATATTTAACAATAATTTGGAGGATTCGTCGGATGAGTAAATGATTTCCGGAAATTCTTAAAAAAATTTTTTTTTTATCGGCATTGGAATTATATCGCATGAATATATTATACTGAACGTTACTTTATGTTTTATTGTTTTAGGTTTCAACACATTCAGTCGGATCATCCACGTCGTGCTTTCAATTTAGAATGAATTTTAACTTCACCTTGAGTCACGCCGAGCAGTCTCAACCGAATTGTCTTCCGCTCAAATAAGTAATTTGATATCCTTTGAGAAATTTCGGATCATACATGAATATGTTCGGTGCTATTAGTCTGTGATCGATGTCCAAAACTACGTCACCGAGCATCATAACAATTCACAATAGCCCTGCACATTAATTTATATTTTGAAGTGTACTTCTCACGATGTTATTTGTTTCTCGATCATGGATATGATTAAGCTGCAGAACTACTGTGATTAATGAATATTAATCGATTCCAAAAAGATATCAAATATAACACTAAAATCCAGATTACTATGTTATTACTACTATTATTAGTTGTGTTTGAAAATTGTAATAAAGTTGAATCAGAACTTAATATTTTTATCACATTTTCGTCGCGATGTTTTATCCGCAGTATCGCCTTAATTTTGATGCAATTTAATGTTGGTAATTTTAACCCAAATTAGTTCACCTATTTCTATCGAAACTGCGGAGATCCATTTTGACATTTATTTTCAATTAAAGTGACACCACATCTCGATCGTTCTCTTCTCAATGCTTCCACCGCTCAATGCAGTTAGCATCATTAGCCTCTTCGGCTGCTACTAAGTCATCGACGGTTTAGAAACTCTGAGAAGAAACGGTCGGGGCCTTTTTTTTTTTTTAAAGTTTGTGAGACATTTATTTTAATAGCACTTGCTGCGGTCAACTAATAGTTAATACCCAAAACTGTTATTTCTTCCACAAGGTTGTATGCGGTTGTTCATCTACAGTGTTTCACATTTTTATTTTTTTTTTTTTTTTTGCTATTAGAATTGGCCACTACTGCCTTTCTAAGCCACCATTTCAGAGAAACAATGCAAAGGAAAAGCCGCCGTACAGTTAAATTTTGTTTCAAATTTGGGCATCATTTATTGTTGGCTCTTCATATCATTTACAAAAAAAAACTTTTGCTTATGCCTGCGATTATTTGTCCACAGCGTTTCCCTCATCCGATGCAATTGAACTAGGCAATTCATTTGCCAGTTCAAGCCATCGAATTTAGGAAACCCTGTGGAGAAGGAATCGCAAAGCTCTATTTCCGACATGGGCGCCATTTATTGTTACGAATCCTCGAGTGGCCAATCTCTGTATGGTTATGGTCCGACTAGCTCAATTCCCTCAGGCGGGGTTTCCAACCCACCATACAGAGATGCAGGATGAACAATAAAAAAAAAACTGCGATACAATAATCAATGCATTACTTCGTTCCGGCCGTTACACCAATCATTCCTCCCCAACTCACCCCCAAAGGAAAGATGCTTAAGTTTCCATTATATGTTTAAAATTAAACACAATGTATGAATATATTTAATACAATTTTGACAGACATCTGGTTTCAAAAAAAAAATTTTTACAATGCATGTTTCACTTGCTATACTCTCAAGCACATATATACATATATACAAAAATTAAGAATTCTAATAAAAGAATAATTACATCAAAAGAATCGACTGCCGAAAAAAAAAATGGATTTGTTCCCTCTTCCCACAAAGGTCGTTCTTCACTTTTAGATATATCTTGTTTTTTTTTTAAAAAAAAAATTAAAAAAAAAACAGACAAAATCGACACCCTAAAGAGCTCTCTGGAGTTTTTTTTTTTTTTTTCTTTTTTTGTTGTTGCGGTCGAAATTTTTTTACACCAAGCGATTCCACTAGCGATAGACCGACCAATGAGTTACATCGAGATATCGTGTTACTCTTTTTTTTTTTTTATATAAATGTACGATTGATGATTTAATAATTAAAATTTTTAACAAACAAAAAGATATGTATATTAAAAAAAAAATTTTCTCTTTTTTTTTTTTTATATAAATGTATGACTAATGATTTAATACATAAAAATTTTAACAAACAAAAAGATATATATATTTAAAAAAATTTTTCTCCTTTTTTTTTTTTTATATAAATGTATGGTTAATGATTTAATACCTAAAATTTTTAACAAACAAAAAGATATGTATATAAAAAAAAATTTTTCCTTTTTTTTTTCTTCTCGAGGTATTTCTCTCCTAGCCGGTTTATTCGCCTACCCTGCGTATCGGTCCACCCATCTCAGGTATATTACTTTTTCTTTTTTTTTTTTTTTTTTTAGATTTTTGTCAACCAGATTTTAAAGTTCTATATATTTTGGCAATACTTAGCTGGGCGCGTCGGCAATGCAGCTCCTCTTGAACGCCATTCAGCCTTCTCTGGTCAGTTGAAGCCGGTGATCGCCGCAGTCTTTCTTATTGTTGGCTTTACTTCTAACTTTTTTACTTATGACTTATTCCTCGACTTCGAGAGTCCAATCAAGTTTTGAAATTTACTTTAACTTAAATCCCGATCTCGAACTTTTACTTAAGTATTTTTTTTTTTTACTTTTTCACGCACGCACTTAATTGCTTCGGCGGTTCAAATTCTTCTCCTTTCACCTCCACTTATTCTTTGAACTTTAGAGTCTAATTATGTTTAGAAATTTGACTTTAACTGAAATTCTGATTTGGACTTTAACTTAAGTTTTCCTTTTTTTTTTTTTTTTTTTTTTTTACTTCTTAACAAATGCAACTAATTGCTTCGGCGGTCCAAGTTCTTCTCCTTCTCTAGCAATTCACTCGCTTTCCTATCACTTCGAATCCAGCTCCCCTAGTAAATGAGTACCGGTATGGGAATCTAACGGCTAACCTGGAAATTTCATGCCTTTTATGTTTTAAAATACATACACCCATATATTTGGAAATATATTTTCCATAAAAACCCTGGAATATATATGTATTACTCTTTTTGGCGCCTTTACTTTTAAAATGAAATTATTAACGACTTTTCAAAATTTATCAAATCATGATTTTATATTTCTGTTGCGAGAATTACCAAAACCTTACCCAAAATCAAATCAAAAACTATACCAACTCTTAATAAATAAATCGCATTTTCGCTACCGCTATCAGGCGCGCAGCAATTTTCAGCCATTGGGTTTAGCTCATGTTTTCTATCACTCCCTCTTATTCCCTTGTTTTTCATTGTATGTTATTCATGAATGGGCTTTCGCTCTCATTATTTTAAGCGTTTTTATGAATGGAAATTCCGTACTGGCAACACCTACGACTATCATTGTGATTTGACATAATTTACTATAACGCCACTACTTATGGCTGAATACAAAGTGGTGAATATTTTTTTTTTTTTTTTACGTTAACCCAAATTGGCTGTCATTCCTGATTGTTTCTCAAAAGCCGGACGGACAACTTTAGCTAAGAATTCACATCAAGCAGTAAATTTTCGATCATTTGTTTAATTTTATAAATTCATTTGCTTTGTTTCCAGAGGGCCGCGGACCGCATGCAACACAACGAAGAATGTCCCCTTAATGAACTAATAAAATCACAAAATAATTTATAATATGATTTGTTTGGCTGAAACATAATCTCAATATATATATTTTTACAGAACTAAAATTAATTGTTTCCAATATCAGTACGATTATTATTTAATTTATATATTTAATATGTATATATATTGTTTTAGTTTATCGTATTTATAATTTATATTTTGTAGCATTGTTGTAATAAATTATTATATAAGCATTCCGTTCTAAAGCAATTAATAATTTTCCTTTCACAATTTCCTCTGTCTAATCGACTACAATTAATTAATTGAACAACGCGTTTATTCTCAATATATATGTAATAAATTATTGACTTTATTGTAATTTTTTTCAATGATATATTATAGCCTATAACTAAATTGTTAATTGTTTCGAGTTTAACGTTCTAAACTATTGTTAATTACATAATCAATTAAAAGTAGAAGTAAACCATTAATTAGAGAAAGATTCATATATGCGTTTAATACTAGAATTTATGTATAATAATTAAAAGCAATTGTTCTTGTTCCTGTTTTTTTTTTGTTTGTTCGAGATACTTTAATTGAAATATAAATGCAACGATATAATAATAATACAATATATCTAATTAAATTGAAGTTATTTATACTAATTATTATTTCCTTTTCTTGCTAAATAAGAGTTGCATACGTATATAAAACCTCTTATGCCCACCGCCTCCCCTCTCCTTTCCACCCCATCCCTTTAAATTAGATTAGCAACATGCGAAGTATCCATATGTTGTATCAGAGTACGTATAAAAGACATCTCTTTACGTGCATTTTCGAGTATTACTTTTGGATCCTCCGAGGTGCAACGTAAACAGTTTGGAGCAAAAACCATAGCTAAATTCGATGAATCCATTTTGGTACAACTGACTACATCAGGATGAGAGAATTGCTGAAGAAAATGTATGAGATAAATCAAAACCTAGAATATGAAGAGAACAAAACGAAACATTAATTCGATTAAAAGAATCAGATAATTATTTTATATTAATTTTAAATTAATTTTATTAAAAGCTAAAAAGATATTAGTTCTATTAAAGACATCAGATACAATACAAATCTTAGATAATCAATGAAATATACCAATTTATTTAGTTCCGGTAGCTTATCAACAATTTCTTTAGCTTTTTCAGGATCTTCAGTATTAACGCATTCATCATAAAATTCATCCGGTATAAGAGGATCATAGAGTTCACGATACCAGAGCTTCAATAAACTAGCGGGTGCATGCGCATCTATAATTTAATTTAATTTAAAAGCAATTCATTAAAATCTCTTCATGTTTAAATAAAAGAAGAATTTAATAAGGATAAACAAAAAATGTACCCATAGTATTCTTGTATTCAGGAACTTCCCACCGGTCTAAACGATTTTTTAAACAATTGACTTCATCAACATCAGCTGACACACGAAATATTCCCTCGGTTTGCTTTCCATTCAACAGTAAAACCTTTAAAACAATTAATTATAAAATTATTATTAGGACAGTCTCTGATGTTAAGGAACCAATGATCTCTCAGGTTCTATTGGATTTAGAGAAACTTACATGCTCCGATAGCGTCGTTTGTATCCATGGTAACTTCCTATATTCAAATTTATCTTTCTGCAATTCCATAACTTCCGCTAAAGTATTTCCGAACATACTATTTCGTAATATTTGATTCTAAAGTTAAAAGATTATATAAAAAAAATAAGTTGCGTTAATTAAGATACATAATCAAGTATTTCAAATTATTATGAAATATACAAGAAGGCTAGAGAGGCCTTAGTCTTCGTAACTTTAGTTTTTATGGGATTACGAAAAGCTCCAAATTATAAATAATTTTATTTTGATTAAAAATTAAACCAGACTTACTCTCGCCTGTTCCACTTCATCCTCCGTTGGTTTCTTTGCCTGTTTTCGACCATGACTTCCAATGCGATCCAAACGTCTACAGCAAACCGTTGCGTAGTGAGATATCTGGACATGTATCGGCCACTTGCCAACTTCAGGGAATGATATGGCAAATGATGAATCACGATGACGGTTCATGTAACTAAATGTTAAAATAAAATATTTATGATAAAACAAAATGTTAAAACAAAAAATGTTAAAACAAAAATATATATTATCGAACTTTGGTTTTTCTTTCTTAAGGTTCAATTACTTGAGTAGCGTAGGTTGGAACGTCGGTGAAGGCGGGACGAACGACAAACATATAGCCATTAATTCCCAGCCACGTATAAGAGATTCACGCTTCGGATTCTCTGTAGTCTGGCGGCAGAGCTGAACATACAATTCATCGCGCAATCTAAATTAGTTAACGAATAAATGAACATACAAATGAGTGATGGATGAATGAATATATGAGTGCAAGTTAAAGTCATTTTAATTAAAAAAAATTATTGCATATTTTTAAATAATTTCTAATTAATTTTTAAAAGATTCTTACTGTTGTTGTGGCAAGGCCGAAGTTATGATATCAATGGCGACCGAGTTCAAACTCATACCAGCTCGAGCTTTACGATCTCCCATATAAATTTGCACCAGTTTAAAGAGTTCGATGGCAATTTTCTTCTCCGTTTTATCACGTGATAACGCCAACATTGGTCGACTAATGGCTTCACTCGTCCAACTAAGCATATCCCGCACAGATGACTAGAATTGAAGAGTTGGATAAATAGTAAAAATTAAAATTTTCAATTCCTTTTAATCCGAAAATTAAATTTCACGATTTTATAAACTTCCTCTCCCGCTTATCACCCCACTCACCTTCTTTCGAAAGATACCCTTTGAATGTAAATTTAAATTGTCAGCTGCAAATTTTTCAATGTCGCATTCTTTCATACAGGCTAGCATCGGTACACCACCAAGACTTTGCGGCGTTCTTTCGGTTGGTGGAAATATTTGTTGAATAGTGGGCTTCAAAGGAGGGGGAGGAATTTTTCTGTTCATTGTTATTGATGATGTAACAGCTACTGCCGAGGCCATACTTTCATTTTCTTTGGAATAATTTGATGATCCCGGCACATTTAAACGACCACCATCGATGGCCGATTGAACAATACGCGACATCTGACGACTGGGTGAGGGTAAAGTTTGTGACTGCTTTTGTTTATTATTGATGTCCATAGGCGTCAATGTATCAAGTGGCAGATGATGATGGTGATGATGCTGCTGAGATATCGGTTGATTGCTATAGAGTTGTTGTTGTTGGTGTTCGTATAGTCGTTGTTGTTGCTGTTGCTTTTGTTGCTGCGATTGATATTGTTGTTGGTGTTGTTGCTGGGGCTGCGGCGTTTGCTGCTGTTGCTTTTGTTGTTGTTGTTTGTAGGACTGTGCCGAAGAATTTGCCGTATCGTAGAATGATAATTGATACCTTGAATTGACTTTATTACAAGAATCCGCACTTCCAATACCTTCTAGCACGGCTTCGACATTATCCGAACTATAATAGAAATAGAATTTAAAACCTTTATCGATTTTTGTAAGTAATACACAATTAATCTCGTACATATCTTCACGTCCTAAAGGATCATATGGCGGATATTGATATGCATAATAAGACACACTATCTCCCATATTTGCGTAATCATCGATCATGCCGTAATTGTGCTCCAGATAACCACCACCGCGTTCCGAATGATCAGAATCTTCATTATCTGGTTCGTGGCCGGATAATGAATGGTCCGACTGACTATCCGAATGATATGAATCAGAATCGATAGGATCACCGTACATGTAATGACCAGAAAGTTTAGCCTGCTCAATAATGTAATGCTTCAAAGGGAGTAGATGTTCTTGCATTTCCTAAAATTAAATATTCGAGTTCGAAAATTGTTCAGCCTTTAAAGAACAACCCATTTTCACTTACCTGATCCCAATTGCTGTAAAGCGGCGAGGTGTTTCCATTATCGTACTCAGGATCACTATTGTCGGCAGTCAGATGATGATGATTCTGTCGATGATGATGATGGTGTTTCGTAGTAAGCTTTCGTGTTGTCGATTTATTATTGCGTTTATCGAAATAATTATCATTCGAATGTTGCGCAGTATTTTTATCCTGAATTGTTTTTAAAAATATATTAAAAATTATAAAAGAACACAAATAAATTTTAAAATCCCAACAAATTTGTTTGATAGATAATAAAGGACGATAGTAAATAACTATCACTAAGTAGTCACTAATTATCAAACAATCATATTGGAACTATTCATTTATGAAATCTAATTAAAATTATCCAAATTTAATCCACAATCCAAAACACACCAAATTGCTGTGAGTATGATGACGAAGCGAACTAAGTGAACGTGCATCCTGATGATGATGATTTTGATGTTTTATCTTTGGCTTTCTGGACTCGTTACTGCTTTTTGATGAATGTGTCAATAAACCAATATTATCAGACGACGGAAAGTTTTTTAAGGGAGCCGCTGAAATCGAAGCTGAGCCAGTTGCTGTTGCCGCGGCATCGCTTAGACTTGGTGACGTTGGAGTAGTTAGTTTTAATTTATCCAAATTCAAAAAATCTAAATTGATAGAAGAATCTTGTTGCTTGAAATATTGCGACGAATGACTAGGAACACCGATAAGGGATGATGGATGGCCCGGTGAAGGTAAAAGAGCCAACATCGATGAATTGATAGTGGATTTTACAGATTTATTTGTAGTCTGAAATTTTTAACATTGATAACAACGAATTAAAAAAAAAGAACGAGCAAAAGGGTGAAATTGAAAACCTACTTGTGGACTCATAGGACTTTGTGGACTAGAATCACTAGAGCTTTTCTTATGACAACTACCAACACCACTATCACCAACATTACTAACATTACTTGTTCCACTGTTTCCACTTGCACTTGCATTTTTAGCTATTGTTGTTGTCGGTGTTGTTGTAGTTGTATGACGACGACGCGATATTGGAGTGTTTTCTACCGATTTAAAATATTTCTCATGCATGGAATCATCACTGGCAGCTCCTCCATTTGCCGTTTCAGCGCTTGACTTACGATTAATTTTAACGTGAGGCGTTGCTCCTGCCGCGGGATTGATGGGGGATGACATGAAACTGCCAGAACGTGCCAATGTAACCTTGTAATCACGCCCAATACATTCTGTAAAAGATTATTTTTTGAAATATTAGTTATCACAAAGTGCCCGAAAATTGAATGTTTTAAAAAGAATTATTAATAGATGTAGATGCTCGGTGCTTTGGTAATGAATTACTAGATAAAATAATTACAACCACCTGCAAACTCTAAACCATGATGCGTTGATGATTGCGATGCTACCGATTTCATAGCATTACCGCCACTGCCACGATATTGCGAGAGCTGTGATTGATGTTGTTGTTGTTGTTGTTGCTGCTGCTGATGTAGCTGCTTCTGCTGTTGTTGTTGTGACATTAACTTAATGCTGGTCTCTGGCGATAATTTCTTCTTTGGTTGTGGTGTATGAATTGAATGTGTTGGTGACATTATCGAACCGCTTGTCGATCCTTGCAAATGAGATGGAAGAAGCTGATGATCATAATATTTGTCTACTACCCCAACGCCACTACCGCTACCACCAACAAATGAAGTTGCAAGAGGCAAATTATGTGAGCTTGCACTCTCTTGTAGCACATCAATACTAAAGAAATTATGAGAGAGAAAGAGAGAGAAAGACCAAAAGCAGGAAGGAAGCGTGGTTAATGTAATGATTGGAAATGATTAAAGCAAGAAATGATTGATATAATGTCCATCTGAATGTGAAATAACATCTCAATTTAAATAAAAGAAAAATAATGCGTTTTTATCAAGATTATCAATCAAGACTTAAAATCCGTTATCATATCAATTTCAAATAATGAAATTTTGTTCTAAAAATACATTTCCGCTTATTAATAAAAACTAATAAACCATAGCTTTATTTTAAATTTAAAGCATTATAAGCCCGAAGTACAACTAACGAAAATTATGGCTCCGAATTCTCGAGACGAGGCGAAGCATTATAAGTATGACTCTAGAGTAAATGGTAATCGATAATTATTGTTCCAGACCTATCAGAGCTAACAGATGCACCTGTCATATTTCTTCTCATTCGCGACTTTTGGGTTTGATTGTAATTAATTTAGAACTTTATTGCTACGTCACCAAAATTGTATTAAATGGATTATTTATTATTAAACATTATTTCAGTTAATCGTTTTCTGCAATTTAGAAACAAAGGTGTTTAACAAAAGTTATGACGACATGAAAATACAAGCTCATGAGAAACTTTCCCTATGAAATTTCTCATGTTTAGCGATGACCTTTTCTTTTAAATTAATTTCATATAATTTTTTTAAATCAATAAAAATTATGCCATTGCATATTCACCTCCCGCTTCCACTCTCTTTGCAGCTACGTTGCTTTTGTAATGAGCTCAGGCGTAAGCTCTCATGAGTATTGCCATCGTTGAAACGCCGATAGCCATGAACGCTGGATAAGCTTGAATCGCTTGATTTTCCGGATTCTCTATAATGATTAAACGAATCTGCAAACAAATTGTTCTTTGTTAATGAAACCAAAACGTTTTCTTCATAAAAGAAATTGTAACTCACCCTGCGATCGTCTAGATGTATACTGCTGCGTATCCATAGAACGTGTAGAATCTCCAGAACCGATACTGTAAACCAAAGGGGAAATTATCAGATTTCATTATTAGAATTACTCCACCATTTTTTCACTCATCAATATTTTTTTTAATTTTATAGCGAACTCACCGAAAACTCTGTCGCCCACGTGGACTCGAAAGCAGTTCGGTAGTTAGCTTCTCTTCCGAACTCGCATGCAAGGGCATTGTGCTTTTGAAATGTGAATCAGTACTTCCACTGCTTCGTTTATTCGTGCTCCCGCCACTACTGCCACAGCTTAACCCACTACTACCGCCACCACCAACTCCACCGGCACCACTACCACCGCCACTCCCTCCACCACCACTACACACAGTGCGTGGTGCGCGTGCTGCTTTAGATAAATGCGTTACATGCGTTTGTGTGCCACTATCACGTCTGTCGCTTGGATCTGTATTCTGTTTAAGAGTCTGTAGCTTGGCAAGCGGTATGATGTCACACTTGCTCGGACGATGCCAGACGGTTTTTTGTGTGGCCGCATTATAGTAATAGAAACGCTGCGTGTTTGCATCGAATAATTCCCACCATTGCGATGAGTCGGTGCGCTTAATTGGAACATCCTGATAAAATTGTAAAAAATAAGATAAAATAACAATAATAAAGAAATAGAAAAACATAAATTTGAAAAATTTATAAATTACACCAAAAAAATCAAAAAATTATTACACGAATTATTATCTTATTATTTAGTTAAGAGAAATTTTAAGAAATTCAATATAGGACTAAATAATTAATAAAAATTAATTTCATAATTGTATCTTTAAAAATGTTTTTATAATTAACTAGATTGATAAAGAGCGAAACAATATTGAAATTGCAGGCATTTTCAAATTTTCTTCAAATGTTACGTAATGGCTTTCGAAACCCTTTTTCCGGCACCGGGAAAAATGTAAACTGACCTTGAACTTTTTCAAACACATACACTCAAATCATGCAACGAATCTGTTGTTTTCAAAATAGATTCATGAATGGCACTGTTTGTACTGATGGGGTGGGTGAGTAGACGAATTGATAGAAGACCGAATAAATTATAATGAAAGGAGTATAGTTTTGTGGGTGTAAAATTAATAGTGACATATTTTTATACATATTAAGAAATAGCATTCATACATTACAATCATTATGATGATGTTGCTGATGATGCGACAATTAAAACTTTGACCTTAACGGCATGCTTTTAACAAGTCAGAATTTTTTTCTCCTTCCGTTTGAAACCAAACGTAATAAACGTAAATATTTGTAGATATAATTATATTATATTTTTATATAGCGCACATAAATAATTGAAATTTATAAAATACTATTGTTTCAACTAAAAATGATAAACAAATAATAAAAATTGAGAAATATTTATGTATTCTAATAAAGAAAAACTAAAATACTTAGGAAAATATTTTGTGGATTCTGAAATGAAGATTTTTCAGAGTTAGGTCTATTATTGCGGTTAAACTCTGCCCCACATGCTTAAAAGATTAAACGAAATTTCTAAAAATGTTCATTACATCAACATCAACACCAGAATAATCGCTCACATCTTTTAACAAAGGTCAACAAAACTCTTTGAATGGAAAGAAAATAATATAAAAATTAGGTCATCAAGAACTGACAGACATGCAGTATCAGCCCGCCCCACACAAGCAAGCCATCAGGCAGACAATCATCAAGCCATCAGCACAAACAATGCTGCGACTTGGTTTAACTCTAAAATAAATTAAATGTAAACTCATAACTTCCTACACACACACGCATACAATTTAAAATATTATATAACATGAAATACAATAAAACTTAATAAAACCTTTCATATATCTAATGATCTATTTTATAATTAGTAAATTACTTTTATAAGGAACTCCATAATTACTTAATTTTCTTTTAATTTCTTATTCTCATTTTCTCATTTCTTTCGCGATATCTTAAATCCTTTTTGTAAAAATAAATATGAAATCCAAACATAAATCTTGCTAGAAAATTGTTAATTTTTCTATGTCTTATATTGGTATATGTAGCCAATATTGGTATATGTAGCTACATATTGGTATATGTAGCCAATATGTATTCATTAATTACTCCCATCTCCACTCCACCCCCTTCACGAAGTAAATTAATTCCTTCCAAATTTTACATGCTCTGCGAAATCAAATATTCAATAAATGTGAATGTCCCCACCCAATCGTTTCAAAATGATAAAACTGTTTGAAATTATGATAATAATTTTTGCTCTAATTTTAGAGTTATTCCTCTAGGGGAAAATAGTCTTAATAGTAAAATTTTCAATTTCCATTTTTGCCTCTTGCATAATTATACTTTTGTGAGTGGAATGAGTTGAGTATTAATCAAATCTAGTTATGATTTTGTTAAGACTCATTCAGCTTTTTTAAGTTTTTATAAGCGTGAAGAGCATAAACATGAAGAGAGAAAATATTTCCATATCAATAAAATTAAAATTAGTTACATTAATTTTTATAAAAATGCTGCAGTGGTCTCTGATCTCGGATTTCTCATGGTTATTCTATTTAATATTTTATTTATATTTTAATATTGAATATAATGCTATAATACATGTTATTGAATAACAACAAAAATGTATTAACAAAATATATTAAAACATGTAATATTAAATATATCATATTAAAACTTATTTTGTTTGGAGTAGTATAAACTGTTAACTGTTAAAATCATTAAGCAGTACGTTATTCTTTTTAAATTCCGAATTTTCTCAAGGTCATATGCTGTAATAAGTACGGAATGTTTTGATACTATTAAATTTATGTCTTTTAGGTAAAAATCTTTATAATTTTGCTGAAACATTTCAAAGATACAGACTGATATCCCGTCAACAAATTGGCAAGACTTAATCTTGATCTGGTACAAATTCTTCGAAGAAATTTTTGTCGTTCATCCTGTTCTCTGCTTTCAACCGTCTTCAGAATGTATTAAACTGTTGTTTGACAAATATTTAATATTTTTGTCAAAATTAATTGAAACTATTTACAAGAAATTGCAATTGAAAAGTAATATTCAAAAAATTCTTTTAAAGTGATACAGATAACCGAAAATCGTTCCAAAATTTTTTAAATAAAAAAAATTTTACATTATCCAAACTTAAATTTCTAAAACTAAATTTTTTTTAATTAATATTTAAATCGAAAACGTTGCTTATTCATGAATACATATATCCTCAAATTTGAATTGGCAAATAAAAATTTGACCAAATTTTTTTTTTCAATATTTTTGCCTCTTATGGATTCCCTTTTTTTACCCTACACTCGAAGCGACAGGGTATATTTCTTACTGGCTCCGTTTGTAACACATTAAAGGAGGCGTAGCAAATATAGAAGAGAATATATATTCCTGCTCAGAATAACCGACTGAGTCAATTTAACCATGTTTGTCCGTCGGTCAGTCTGTCTATGGAAATTAAGACTGCAGTCAAACGGAAGGAAATATCGACATGAAATTTGACAGGAATATTTAGTCATTATTGACTATTTGGGGTATCACCGTCATTATAGACTAAAATCTGATCAGTGCCACACCTGCTTTTATGAAAAATGGAAGGGTTATGCTATAAACACAACCTCGCGACAGTTGTCGCTTCGACAAATCAAAACTCTGATGGCGCTGAAGTTAGCAGAGAACATGTCTGTATTTTCAATACAATTTTATTAATTGCAAATGTCATTTAAAGTAAACAAACGGAGAAAAGAAGGACAAGACGAGCGACAACAAAAAAAAGTAGAAAATTTTCTACTACTGTCGTTGTCGTACGCGTCAGCAGCGCGACAATTTTGTTTTTTCTCAATTCCCATAAGACTCCATGTATTTTTGACAAGTCGCGGCGGTGTACGACAACTTGTCGCGAGGTTGTGTTTATAACATTAGTGTTGAAAATGTTAGCAAACCTAAATTAAGCAGGAAAGTAACGTAATATTAATAGGGGCGCGCACTGCCCACTAATTTTTACGATTAGATTATAAGTTTATATTATTGGTGTAGGGTATAGAAGTTTCGGCCCGGGCGATATTAGCCCTTCTTACTTTTTACCGGGCGATATTACCCTTCTTACTTCTTTAAGCTAGGCATTAGAAAACTATTGTATACATAAGAATGAATAACGCATAAAATAATTAGCGGAAGTAAAATCTAATGGTGTTGAAATTTTTGTACAAAACAAGAGAAATAATAAAATCCATTTTCTTATCACGTACAGAATTATTTTGTTGTCATTTATGATGTATTGGTTCGTTCTTGTTTTTATACCTTTATTTATTCCTTTGAATATTTAATAATGGTATCCATGGGACAAACGATACAATGACGTTGTGGCCGGCTGGATTCAACCGTACAATATATTTACAAATGCAAAATGACTAAATGAACGAAAATATCTACATACATACAATTGCTTAATTTAAACTTAATTCATTTTAATTCCTTTTCTTCATCATTACAAGAATTTTGTGACATATGCCATTGCCATATGCAAACATATACACACACGCATGCATATTAGTATCTAATTCTAAAATACCATATGTCTAACATAAACGCATGTGTTGCACATTTCATTAAAATACAGGGTGAAACAAAGAAATAAAAAATGAAATTACATTTGGTTGTTAAATAATTACCACCAACATCCTTTAATATATCCTTTAATAATTAAATATGATTTTAGAAAAACAAAGAAAAACACTTTCAAAAACTCACCTCTGGTGGATCCCAAACACATTCGCCAGTAGTTAGATTGGCATACATGTGTTCCTTAGTGCGAGGTTCGATTATCTCCACCCATTCAATTCTAAAGAAGAGAAAATAAGCTAGATAATTTTAAAAATTTAGTCAGATGATCTGACGTGAAAAGAAGTATATTTTAAAGCGAATAATCCTTAATTTGATTCATTGGGATTTCCTCTATGTGACTAAATTGGGAGAGCGGCATAACACGCCCTATACATAGTAAAAATTGGACATTCAGGGGAACATAACAGACAAAGTAGAGTAGCAGTTTATCACTAACACTAGCAGCTGCCATGGTTTAATTTTCATTCATTGTTTGGTTTCTCCTTCTGCCAGGATTACGTATCCATGACTGCTACCACGAAAACTTTTTAAAGTAATTTTTATTGTTTAATTTAATTTTTTCAATAAAATTTTATAATTCCTTCTTATTTAATTACTAATTATAAAAAATTGAACTTTTACACATTTTTGAATTATTTTCGAATTAGATAAGGGAATAGTTCCCTATTTCCGTAATTCTCTGAGCACGGTATTTTCCTCTCTCCTTTCCCCACCAACCAAAATGTACAATCGCGATTTCGCTCTTTAGCATTGATTCGTTGAAGTTGCAACTACTAATCGATCGATTTTGACAGCGCAACGAGAACATCAGGAAGAAAACGATATAGAGGTTGAAAGTATACAATACAAGCATAAATAAAGGAAGTCATACGAGTCTCCTTTCATGAATTACGCTGCTTAAGATTTAGTGTTCCTCATTTTCCACCCTTCTTCATGAACCAATTCAAGCAATGTATCAATCAACCCATTGTCCCATCTCATCATAACCCCACTTCACAACCGGGCCAAACAAAAACAACAACAATTGCATCTACACAAACAACAACGACGGCATTGATTTTCATTGAAAAATTTCAAAGGACTCTGCCAATTTTAGACATATCCAAATTTGGGAAAGTATGAAGTCATTCTTAAACGGCTTTGTTCAATGTTTTGCTCCTGCTATGGTTTCCTAATTATTTTTCACAACGAACACACCTTTCACAATTGGAACTCATATCGCTGGTGTTCAAACACAGACATGTAATTTCTTCTTCAACCTTCGAATAAACACTTTTTCTCACTGTTCACTTTTGTGTTTGTGCATAAAATTTTTTGAATAGCACTTGCATTAATTTGTTCTGACTTTCATTCTGCGCAATTTTTAAGCTTTTTTTAAATTTGCTTCAATTTTATTTCGACGTTTGCCACATAAAACTGATCCAACCCGCTGCACTACATCCGATGCCGTCGACGCACGCACATAAATAAAAGGAGCACAAAACGCAGAGCAAAATTATTAACAATTTCAGTTCACAAAGGAGATTCCAACTTTGTAGAAATTATATTCACCACACGTCATGTGAACTTCAATTATCACTGTACGTTTATAGATTTCTGGAAACTATTTCTTTATTAAATCCACGTATAAAGCGAATACTTTTCAATTGGTATTAGACAAAAAGCATGGTATAGTAAACATAAACATCCCAAGTATTATTACTTCAATTATCATAACAAATATGCAACAATAATTGGATTATCGGCACATCGCCATTCAAAAAAAAAACATGCCAAATTTAACGGAATATCATTCCAAAGTCAAACACAAATTCCTTGTGGCTATGTCAAATATGTATAGGCCAAGATGATCATTGTCATTGACCTTTATTACACATGAAAAATGAACTCCTACTCATATTTAATGAATTCATCCAGGAGCATCTTTTTTCTATAACTGCAGTCAATTGTAGTCTTAAATGCTTTTTTATCACCAAAAGCACACAAAATAGGCCAAGGTCGAAATTGTTCAATTTACTAAATACTTCTGTGTTATTATTCCTGTAAAAATTATTATAAACTTTATTACGGATATTGTATTAAAAATATTTAAATTACTAAGTATGCATTAAATTTAAAATGCGTTGAATATATCATATCACCTCTCGGGTAAAATTAATAATTTCACTGTTTCAAGTAATATTAAAAATAGTCTAGAAGTTACTAAAAAATAACATGAAGCTAAATATAATTCGAGTATGCGGCACTCATTAAATGAATCATTAATAACAATCTGCTATAATTCTTTCATCGGGCTTTATTGCGCACTGTAAATCATCCAGTAATGAAGTAAAGCTCTCTGAACATAAGAACCATCTATTATGATTATGCAATAGATTATCCAAATCGATGCTTTTAATAGTGGCAACAAATTCTTTAGCACTTATTTGCGAATATTTTTTATAATAATCCTTGTCAATATTTCCCATTAATTCCTCATTGCTCATCTGCAATTTTCTTTCATAAGTACTTATTAATAAGTTTATATCTTGAGAAGAAATAATACTTTCGATGATAGCATCATGATCTCTTTCTCCTATTGAATTATTATCAGATTGCATATCAATATCAGGAATTTGGATGGAGGTTGCTGACGAATTATCTGTAGTTAAATGCGAATGATTGGAATTGGAATCCATATCATCAATTATTGTCTCGTAATCATATTGATCCAACGTCTTAAGTAATCTCTTTACCAAGCAAACCGACGTTTTGATCACTTCTAAATCACAATCATCTTGAAGGCAATTCAATATCACGCCTAAACACCCACGTTGTGATAGCTCATTGAATACCTTCTTGATACGCAATTTTATTTCCTTCTCAGTTAATGTGACAATTTTTTTATTCTCTTTTGAAAAAGTTACAGACGGAAATGTGCCATCAATCATGCCTTGATTTGTAAATTGTCTCTGAATTTCTAGTTCCCAAAATTGCAAAGCGGTGACTTTAACTTCCCAATGAAGATCAGCAACCACGCAATAACAAAGTGTAGAGTATAAAATATCGTTATATTTATTCGGAATTTTTCCATGATCGGATATTTTAATTAAAGCACTAACAGCTTCTTTACGTACGATGCCTTCACTTTCATTGCAAAGCACGGAGAAAAGGTGTTCCTAGGGAAAGAGATTTGTGAAAAAGCAATGCTTATATATAATATATTTATTCAACTCACAATTAAATTAAAATTACTTAATTCATTCTCCCAAACCAGGCTTATCGAAACCATCTGAGACAGACAATTATAAGCTGAAGCCCGTACATACGGCTCGCTATCATTCTTAGCCATTTCATAAATAACAGGACAAACTTTATGACCAACAATGAATTGTTGAAAGGCCGGGAATTCTGTTGAAAACACAAACTATTAAAATATATAAATATATATTGCAGCGATATAGACGAACTTATCCGTGAAATATTAGCTATCGATGTGGCTAATTCCAAAGCGCTATCTCGCACTTCCCATGCATTGTCGTGAAAACGTTTAATCAGTATAGGTCCCAAGCGTAACAGAGCACAACCTTGTAGATTATCTACTAATAGTGCCATATTTGGAGCCAAAAAGTGTTCGATTGAGAGTTGCGCCAATTTTAAAGCCTGCACAGCTAACTAAAAATATTAAAGTAATCATTATGTCAAATAAATCTATTGATATTTTATTATATTCTCAACTTTACTTACTCTCGATGACATATTTGGATTTTCAAGTAATTCAGCAACAAAATTTGCTAAACAAATTGTTTCAATTGATTCTTTCCACGTTATTTTATAACGATGTATTAGCGTTCGTAAGCCTACTAGGGCCGCATATAGAACATTAGGTATTTCAATAATTAAATGACTGCCATTCTCTACATTATTATTTGTACGGTTACCGAGAGCACCACTATCACAACCATATGTTATGGATGGAGTTTCCAAAGTAAACTCCTTGAGTGCATACATCATTGCTTGAAAAACTAAAACGGCTTGATCACGATCCAAAATATTTTCCATTGATAAAATACCATGTATGGATTTACAGGCCAAATCTCCTGAAAGCTGAACCTGTGCACTAAGTAATATATCACGATATGCATAACATATACGTAAGGTATATTCGCATGATATAGCAAATAATTTCATAAGGTATTTATCGAAGAGCTCCTCGTGATGGTGAACGGTTGATTTGTGAATAAATAATACAGGCAACAAATGGAAAGTGATCAATTGGTTTTCGAATTGGACGCGTTCGTTTTCAATTTGAATTTCCTTGGGTGCACGTGGTCCCAATTTCTTCCAGAGTATATGATTCAATTCGGCCAGTTTAAGGAAATTAATGCATTCTCGGCGTGAAACACAAAATTTCATATGATTGAAAAAATTTACACCAAACTTATTGAAATTCTCCGCTGAAATTTCACCCGAATGCCATTTTTCATAGACTAATTTTGCAAAATTGAAACTTGAAAGTGCGGCTAATATTTTCTGTAAGAAGAATTCGGCCTGGGTCATTTGGCATAACTTCCATAAGATAACGTCCAATTTGTGATCAACTTCACAAAGATGAGCAATACTCGTTTTCTCTTCAGACTCAAGTGTCTTTTGCAAAATGAACGATATTAAATCCAAGGTAGGTGAAAGCTTCTGTTGTAAATCTGAATCATCCACGCTGATCATCATATTATCAGTTCTCTCGTCGAATACATTTTCATGTATCGGTTTTATTATTTCATTTAATATTTCTTGGCAAATGTGTTCGTTATTAGTCTTAACAGAAAATTTATATAAAAATTCATACAATAACTGACGCGCCTCACGAACTACATAGAGCGTATGATCTTTATTGCAGAAATTTATGAGAAATCTCCAAATTTGTGTAGAGCGCATATAGGCCAACCCTAAACTGTATTTGGAAATGGCAGAAAAAAAGCGTATAATACCTAATTTCATCGATGGAGTAAAGCGTTCCAAATTGCGATCCAGTATTGAAATTATTCTATAAGAAATGTTGAATTGTCGAAAATTTAAAATGACCTCATTTATGAATATTATCAAATTTATACCTGTCCACAAATCTATGCTCTCTTATATTAATAATCACCCATTCATCCATGGTGAGTAAACTACAGAAATGCAACATAAATGATATAATTTTGGGATTTATCTTATTGAAATCATCACTAATAATTGTTATACATCTCTCCACCCATTCCAATGAAAACGGTTCCTGAAGTATATACTCATTCTCTGTGAATTATATGACTTTATTATTCTATCAAAAACAGTAAAAATTTAATACTCTGTAAAAATATTTCGCACTTATGCCACCGGCAACGGATTGACACCGTTAGTATGATGATTACCTTTGCAAGCAAGATGCGTTAAAAGCTTTTCAAAGTAAACACTGTTGGTGGTTGTGAAATTCTCTTGAAGAAAACTCTCAAATATTATTTTCAGCTTCCGAATGACTTCTGCGTTAGTTTCCATTATAAATTTTAAAAAGCAAATGTGATAACTATATTGCAGTTCAAAAATTATTAGTTTAAAAGTTACTATCGTACAATTACTTCCAATTATCCACCTTGTTAGAAGAGAATTATTTATTTACTAAATTATTTACTAAATTTACTTCCTTGACTAATGAGGTGCGTTCAGCAAACACTAAAGAGATAACAGTTGTCATTTTTTTAACCCTCCTATCCTATGGATGAAATTTTTAGAATTTCGCTGCTATTTCCGTCTCATATTGCTCGGTATGTCGATCGGGTGTTTTTGCCTAAATAAAATTTATTAGTTTTTATATGTTATCTTTGCCTTATATAAAGATAGCAATCTTATATATACAGTACCTTTAAGTATACTTTTATTGAACATATATTCTCCATTTTGTTTTAGAGACGCGATCTTAAATATACATTCGATACAGATATTTCTATGTAAATTTCCGCCGTTAAACGTGTTTCAATTTAAATATATTGATGATCTTATAATTAGTTTACTTTTTTATCATTTGTCAAATTTTAAAAGGGGAAATCTGTTTTTCTAATTTTTATATTGTTGTGTTCAAATGTTTAACAATTATACAACAATAAATAATTATTATAAATTATTATAAAAGGCAAAGGCAACAAAATATCAAATATACTTTAATATTCCTTTCACAGTAGGTAGGTTTCACTATAGGTTTTTACTTATTGACGTTGAACACAACCATTCAGTCGATCCTCAGAATTAATTATGTTAAATTCGTTGGAATGTGTGTCGTTTATTGAACGCACATTTTCCCCATAGAATATATTATTATTTTATAATTTCTTGCTTTAAAGACGGAAAAGACATGTAGTGCAATTTCATTGAAAATATATAAAATATTTCAAATCATAGGAATAGAAAAATAAGATTATTGACTTTCTCATTACTATGGAAAGCAATGTGGATGGTAGCATCAACACCAGAAAGCCAATTTTAACCAATACTTCGACCACTAAAAACTCGAACCAATTTCATCAACTAAATTATAATAACAAGTCAAATTCGTTTTGGAAGAATAGTGGCCGAGTAGTTCCTGGTCGCCCAAGCCCAAAAGATTGCACTCGCAGCACTATCAAGATTAACGGCGAAGGGATGATGTCTACCTTCCGGGACTATCAGCAGTCAGTAAGTGATGCATGGGACACAGGTGATGATGAATTCTGCATTTTATCCGATTCAGCTACATCATTAGGAAATACTGGTAAGACATCAGCCGATACCCGGTAGAACAAGACTTACAATTTTTGTGTTAAGCTAGATCATTGACCTATAGGTGATATAATATACACATATTCTATTAACTATACATTGAATAACTCCGAAAATTCTATCCAATTTAAATCAATTGAATAACTCAGAATATATTCATAATCTCCTAATTAATCTCTTAGATATCATAAATAGATCCAAAAATATGTCAGAAATTATTTACATTAATTATGAGATTTAGAGCGATAATTATTTAATGTAGTTAAGATTAAAAGTTAACCCAGGCTCGCAGTAATTTTTGTTCTGCGAGATTAATTTGTAGTATTGAAAAGTGGTGATAACGAGAAGCAGTATTTTATACTTTCCTTTTTTTAATCTAAATAAATATATTTGATTGACTGATTTTAGACTTATATAATTTGCAGATACACAAATTTCGAAACATGTATCTCAAGTTGCTGCTCTAAATGTTATAGAAACACATCGTAATATTACATCGTCATTGTCAGAGCAGTCAACAGCCACGACCACAATAACCCAAGCAAAAACAAGAAGTCAACATGAAATAAATGCCATGTTGATGAAAAACACAGGAAAATCAGACAGCTTACAGTTGAAGTAAATAATCAACAGTAGTCAATTACAGATTCTAAATGGCATTAACTATTTACAGAAGTAAATCACGAGTATTCCATGCCTATCCTGGACGGCCGCAGCTTCAAAAATTTAGTTCAAATTCCCAGGACTCCGAATACGAAACAAAAATTGAAAAATTTGTTATACTTTTGGAATCGCCTCTGTTGGATTTGGTAGCCCTCAAGAAATTAAGTTGGTCTGGTGTTCCAAGAAAGGTATTCATTTATCCATTCAAATCAACTTTTTTATTAAGTATTTCGGAAAATTGTATATATTTCATGTTATTAAATTTGTTTATATTCGAAAAGATCCAGATCTTTATCTTTAATGATCGTTTTTATATATACTAGATGCGCGCCGTCAGCTGGCGATTGCTATCAAAGTATTTACCGCCATCCGGAGAACGTCGTAGTGCAGTGCTAGAAAGTAAACGTCAAAGTTATCAAGATTTGAGACAGAATTATTTTAAAGTTGACAGTCAGGATGAAACACAACAAGACACTTACCGCCAAGTACACTTAAATTAAAATAATGCAATACAATATCCACAATTGTTATGCGATCTCTTCTCTAGATTCATATTGATGTGCCACGAATGAATCCACAAATTGCGTTGTTTCAACAGCAATTTGTGCAGGAAATGTTCGAACGAATACTATTTATTTGGGCTATACGTCATCCGGCGTCTGGTTACGTGCAAGGCATAAATGACTTAGTTACCCCTTTTTTTATTGTATTCCTTCAGGATGTCGTTGAGCCAGGTATTTGCCATTATTTGGCTTTTTTAATTGTCAATTGTATAAATTCAAGTTTTAGAAGGAGATGAATGGGGACGGGGGTTGTTGAAATTTGTTACAAAACGTTCCTATTTATTTATTAAATTGATAAGAAAGGAATGAGTTTTTAGTAAATTATTTGATTAGGACAAGGAATAAAACTAATTTAGCGTTATCTGCATCTTCCAAATTTTTAAAAAATCTTATGAGACAATAATTTAACGTTAGTTTTCGTGCTAAATTTGCGTTTAGGTACAGATTTAGAAAAATTCGATATATCTAAGCTTTCAACCGATACACGTGATGCCATAGAAGCAGATTCGTTTTGGTGTCTTTCAAAATTTCTGGATTGCATTCAAGATAATTACATATTTGCACAACTAGGGATACAAGAAAAAGTCCATCAATTGAAGGATCTCATACAAAGAATTGATGGTAAATTGTCAGATTTCATTTCTTTAACGAGTGACCTTTATTTATAATCTCAATTTTAGGAAATCTACACAGACATCTACAGGCCCATGGGGTTGACTACCTGCAGTTCTCCTTCCGTTGGATGAATAATTTATTAACACGAGAACTTCCATTGCATTGCACCATACGTTTATGGGATACATATTTGGCAGAGTCAGATGGATTTGCTTTATTTCATCTCTATGTTTGTGCTGCTTTTTTGTTAAATTGGAGAGAACAACTAATGCAGCAAAACGATTTTCAGGCAAGTGTGGAAGCATAAAATTTAATTTTTGTTTTAACTGAACGGAAGTTTCTCTAACGATTAGCAAATTTGCAGGGCTTAATGTTGCTTTTACAAAATTTACCCACACATAACTGGTCGGATCGTCAAATAAATGTATTGGTCGCTGAGGCATTTCGACTAAAATTTACGTATGCTGATGCTCCAAAACACTTAGAAGGGAAAAGTTGACAACACTGTCTCTTCATCGCTTAGAACTTTGTGAAATTTTTTTTTAATGTCTAAAAGATTTTTTGTTAAATAGAAATATAAAACCTGTCGGTCGCAAAAAATGTATATATATAATAAAATATATAAATAGCAGATAAAAACGTATTATCTCTTTCAATTTAATTGTGCGATTTTTTTATTTTTATGGAAGTTATGTCGTCGTCTATTATATTAAACCACACACATATATTATTGCAAACGATTATACAAATATGTAACTAAATCAACTAATGCTTCCGGCGATAATTAAAATATTGTAGTAATATAAAAAAATCGTAATATTTTTCAACAATTATATATATAAAATAAAAATATTTACTATCAGAAGAAATACAAACGGAAGCTTCACTTCTATTTTACTTCGAATTATAAAATTGGTGATTACTTTATAGTTAATAGACAATTGCTGCCTTTCGATGATTATCCCAAATGTTCCTCATAAAACGTAAGTGTATTAGATATCTCAACACCCAAAGGCCTCGAGATCTTGAAATGTCAATAAATTGCTGTGCTAAAATTCAGAATATAATAATTCCAACTTGTCCGAGATATTCATATAAACTCGCAAAATCCATTGAAGATTTTTAAGAAATAAACTTGCCGCATTTAATCTCAGAAAAAGAGCTAATCTAAAAACCATAAAAATAATTCTTACAAGTCTTGCTTGTCTCACCGAACGAAGCATTTCATTATAATTGGGTTAGGACCTAGGTTAACAAATTAATTTCAAATAGCAACCTCAGTAAATGTTGCAATTTAAAATTAAGAAATATCCGTTTGAAACCAATAATACATAGAGAATTTTCAAGATCATTTTAATAACTTTTTAATTAACGACTGAAATTTTGGAAAATTGGTTGTACGGATTGTAAAAATGTCTTGTCTCGTAGTCCTGGAGAAAATTCTAATGAAGCCGTTCCCTTTTTAATTTGAAAGTCGTTATCAATTTTTACAAAAGAGACTGATTCTGATATTACTTTAAGGATTTTTCTGTTTCAAATTTTCGATTAATTAATTCTGCCTTTCAGCCAAATTTTTTAATTGCTTCAAAACTGTTTCCAATAGTTTCTTTTTATCGCGTTCATTTTTTCGTAAAACAGCAAACATTGTTTTTTTATCTGCTTCGCGCATTTTTTCTAAAATCTTTATTATTTTATCGGGATGCACTAGATGATAACGATTATCCTGTTTTCCATAATCATGCAAATATGTACTCCACTCTTCCATCGTTAATAAATCGAGCAGCTGGCGTATTTTTAAAAAATATTTCGATAGTTCGCCCTCGCGTAAACCCGCGACTGGTTCTGAGGCAGCGAAAAATTCGCATTGGATTAGATCCAAATTAATCTGCTGCAGTGCTCCTGTGGATATCTGTTTAACTTCATCATCAAAGAGGATGGAGTAAATCTTTTCTGCAATATGTTCGAAAGTGCGACGGCAAGCAGCCAAAGCTATATTTGGCAATTTTAAAGCGAAATTCTCAAATGTACTTTTCAAATATGAAATCATATCGGTGATAAATGGTGATGCGATACCTGGAGGTTCCACGAGCAGCCAATCATATTCGGACAATTCGAAGAACTCATCAATTTTGGAACATATGCGTACCGTCACCTGTTTCTCAGCATCTTGTCGAGCTACATGAAACATGGCCGATGGAGTTTGTGAAATATTCCGTTCAGTGTTGGTCATGTGACAAACGAATTCATCCAGAAATGGACCAGCTTTATCCAAGTATTGCGTATCAATAATTATTTGAATTAATTGAGGTAATGCAACATTGGAATTGCGAAAAACAACCGACAAGCATCCACTAAAACTACGAGTCAGCAGCAGATTGGCAGCTTTGCGTACCATTGCAGCTACTTCATTGGGTGAAAGTGTTAGCTCTTCAGCAAATTTCATACAGGCGTACATGAATTCTTTGGCTTGATGATAAACCTCGGGAACCATGCGAGAGAAAGGAAATTTCTTCGGAAATGGTTCATTCTCTAATTGGTCCGAGTGAAATGGAAACCGCTCAATGATATTTTCATATTCCTCTTGATTCTCGACAATCATAGGCAGAAACTGTTCTTTATCGAGAATTTCGCGAAAAACATGCACCCAACGCTGAAGTAAAACCTAAAATGGAAAAATGAGATGATTGATCGATGAGCCTTATTAATATTCTTACCTCATTATAATGATCTCTCATATTATGCAGGAGTTCCCAAAGCATATTAACTGTATAGCTATAACATTTAAAAGTATTTATCGAAAGCATGATTAAATTTTTTATTCTCAGTAATACATTCGGATCGGTGCAAGATGAAGAGCTCATGCTTATTTCAGATACAAACTTTGTCAACGATGAAGACCACAGTTCCTCCAAATAGGCTGCAGTAACAACATCTCCAGCAGTGTTTTTAACATGATCCTCTACTACAAAAAATCCTACAACTGCACAAATATATGTTTTGTACGCCTCAATATTATCATGCATTCCCGGTGGTGGTTGAAGTACCAGCTTGGACTGATCACGTCGCTGCTGACGGTAGTCTTTTTCAAAATATTGCCTCTGTCCCAGCACAATGTAAATGTGAAGGCAACGATAAATTGGTGAAAAATCAATTAAATCTTGAGCACTGATATTTTCATCATCACCGGTGCTGCCACCAGCGCCATCAGCTCTCTTCATAGCCTTATGTTCATTGATGATTAAATTAATATCGCGTTTCTGTAAACGTTTTGTATGGGTTATGGCAACTTCACCAATTTTTGGTGAAAATTTTCGAATATTTTCGAGGAATTCACGAAAATCCAATTCCGCTGATTTGCGTATGTTCTCTTTAATGGTCGGAATGGCATTACGCATTTGCGTTATGAATCGATAATTGTTTAATTTAGGTAAATGTTGGTTCTCAAGCGTTTCGAGAGTTTTTAATGATTGGTAATACTGCTTATTATTTGCCTGCTGCGTAAACTTAATATAGCATTCGAGAACTGGTAGGCAAGCTTGAAGACTTTCAATTGCACTGGCCAGATTCGATTCGATTTGTCGAGCGCGTAGCAAATCATTACCTTGATGTAATATAGAGCCACTGATTTGTTGTAGAGAATTATCTAAAGAATGCACCTCATTATTAAGTTGTTTTGCTTGTGTTCGAACTTGTAATAGTTCCTGTATAGAATCAATGAATCCTTGATAATATAGATTGCATATACGTTCAATATCCTTATCATGACTACGGACTCGCTGTTCAAGTTGTTCACTAAGTGTTTCAGTGTTATTTCCTTCAGATGGAAACGAGCATATCGTTCGATTAGAAATTCTTTCAGAATAAAATTATATTCACCTTCTAAAATTGAACGAAATGTTGGACCCCAATAATCATCTACTGCCTCGATGTCTTGAACCGTAACTTTGGACATATTGAATTCCTAGTTTGATATATATTTTATATTGATTTTATTAATATGAAACAAATACTCAGTTAAAAAAGGCAACGGAAGAGTAATTGCTCCACTAAACCACTACGAATAATAATACTTTTTCAAAATCTATTGCTATTAATGTTTCAAATAGTGCGAGAATTATAAAACGTTCGAGTACATGCCTAAATTGTTTATTAAGCCAAGTTCTCAATCCGTTTCAAGGCAAGTTGCTATCCGAACAGCTGTTTTTGACAGGTGTGATGATATTTAACAGTGGAAACCACTTAATAGTTCACTGCAGAATGGGGCCGTTTTAGATCCGATATCGACTCGAACAAAATGAAAGAAATTAGTAAAAAATGCTTCGTTTCCGAAATGTTTCCATTTCAGTTTCTGCAATCACCGAATTCGTTTTTCTCATGTATGCCCACCGCACCTGATTTATCATGTAATCTTGAAATCACTATAATGATCAATAAAAATGAAATCTGTGAACTTTAGCGAGCCTAATCACAATGGGCAACGGTGCTAATTAAATCTGTTATGCATTCGTTCCAGATTTTATTTGAGTGGGAACTTTTTTGTTGAAATCTAATTCTAACGAATTGTATCTCAATTGTAATTGAGAAAATAATTACGTACTTTTGAAGATTCTTGAAGCTGCAATTTTGCGCAGTAGCACACACTGAATAATATATTTTGATAAATATAAACGAAGGTTGGGAACGCTGAAAATTGTTTATTTGATAAAATTAAAAAAAACAACAACAAATAAACAAAAGAATTTAACTGCAATCCGGTTAGTTTGTGAGTAAAGTTGTTGTGTGGCGTGTTGTTGGTTTTTTGGTGATGGATGAGCTAACTGTTGAATATTCGATGGACAAGTAGTGGACAAGTGAGTGTTTGGGTTTTTCACTGCCGAAATCGTAGTTTTTCAATATACCTCTCGTTAAATTTAAGCTGACGTGCTTTTTTAATTTATGTGGTGATTGCTAAGAAAGTTCAAACAAGCAAAATTATGGACTTGAAAAATTTGAAGAAAAACAATGAATTTGAAAATTGTAATGGCGACACAAATAATGGGGTCAAAGAAACCTCTCAAACAGTTACTAAAAGTGAAAGTAATGGAATAAAGACAAATACCAAAAACATGCAACGGAACAATTCAATGATTTATGTTATCTTCGCGTCATTGCTCTTCGATTTATTGGCATTTACAATAATATTGCCTTTACTGCCATCCTTGTTGGAATACTATCAGAATAATGACAGTTCCGGGCTCTACAATATCCTCACACAAAAAATTCGTTGGTTTCAGAAGGCTGTAGGAGCTCCAGAACGTTTTACATCAGTGTTATTTGGCGGATTTTTAGGCTCAATGTTTAGTTTTCTTCAATTTGTTGTCAGCCCAATTGCAGGCGGTCTTTCCGATTATTATGGACGCAAGCCAATACTAATTATCTGTGCAGTAGGTGCATTTTAGTACTGGCGAGTTTGCATATGCGTAATAATTTCAATAATATTTTTTTATTCTTAACAGGCCGGTATTGCATTATCTTATCTTTTATGGGCGTTGTCGCATAACTTTGCGCTCTTCGTTTTGGCACGATTTGTTGGTGGATTAAGCAAAGGGAATATATCGTTAAGTATGTCGGTAATAACGGATGTGTCAAATGAGAAATCTAGAGGTCATGGTATGGCACTAGTTGGTGTAGCCTTTTCCTTAGGATTTATAATTGGTCCATTTATTGGTGCACTTTTCGCCATATTCTCAGACAAATCGACTGGGCCATGGTTTATAATGCCATCGCTTTTAGCTTTAGCTTTAGCAATTGGAGATTTATTTGTAATTAAATTCCTTTTAAAAGAAACGTTACCTAAGGTAAAATCGAGTGTTCAATCAATATTTCACCGGACTGAATCAATTTCGAATACATTAATTTCAGGAGAAACGTATCAAAGAATTAGGCTCAGCGATATCGTATGCTCTTCAGATGTTAAATGTGTCTTCCATTTTTAGGTAAGTTCGTTTCAGAGAGATGAAATATTTAAATATTTTGTTTTATTTATTTATGGATATTAGTTCTTAAAATCGAATTTGAATAGTTTGATTTAATTTCATTTTATTAAACCGGTTTAAGAAATTTATCAATTCAGCCAAATAATAAAACCAGTTCTAACAGCCAAAGTAAACCAGTTATAACAGGATAAACACTCTGAGGAACAAATACATGACTTCTGATTAAGCTAATTAAAGATTTCTCAAGAACCTCTCAAAATAATGATGTCATTATTTATCCTTTAACTTCTGTTTGTACAGTTTTTTTTAATAAACTATTTATTTCACTCCAATATAATGTGAAATGTGAATGGAAGCTACAACTTTTTTATTTAGCTTAGTTTTTTATTTATTTTATTTTGCTTGCAGAAGTATTTTATCATTAATATATTTTTATTTATAGTTCCTGTACATCAGAGTTCTACAATCTGTATTCGGCGGAACTCTGGTTCTTAATCAGTGCTTATACTACATCTCCACTGTAGATTAACTGCCTGATTAAGTGCTCTTGCCTAATTATGTTGGCAATCGACTCCAATCTTTCATGATCAGTTCCTTTTTGCAATATGCAATAATTGCAAATCAAATAATTTAACAGTATAATGTTTTGAAATTTTGAGAATATTGTTTTTAAATTAAAAGTCAGTAAATAATTTGTTTTATAGATTTTATATACTAATGCTGATTAATACATCGCTTTTTAACAGATATGGTCCGTTGTAATTGAAAATGAAACGATGTTAACCAAAAAGTTAGACAATGATTCGAAGACAAAGTTTTGCCTTCATTTGAAAATGATCAGAAGATTGAGAACATCTGCCTTATATAAACAGTTGCAAATGTATGTCACTGCTATTCTATATACAATAGCCAGCTTTTCAAACATTCATTCATACTGCCGGTGAATTATTTAAAAAAAATAGTTTATGAATAGAGATAATTAATTAAAAGCAAATTTTTAAACATGCACTTTTTTGGTCTGTATTTCTTTTATAGTTGTGATAAAATTGTGCTCTGTTTGATCAAAGCTCTCAGGGAAAATCTTGGGGGCTAAATTTCTGGTTGATTATTTGAGAACGATAGAAATAGAATGAATAGATAAATATTTACTCTTATTTATAAGCAAGGTGGTGATCTCTTATTTATAAGCAAGTGTGTGTAGGGGGGAATATTTATGTGTTTATTTTATACTTTGTTTTATATACTAAAAATATGCTACATACTCGTTTTTTTCTAGATTCTCTGCGATCAAAAATATTTCGAAAAAGGATATGAATTCACTGCGATCGATAGGATCGACTTATTTTCTTTATTTATTTTTATATTCTGCATTAGAGTTTACCGTTACTTTTTTAATGTACCATAAATTCGGTTATACCTCAATGGATCAAGCTAAAATGTTTGTTACCACAGGTAATTATTACAATATAATGACCCAGAAGAAGTTTAAATGAGCGCTTTTGATTAATTGAACAATTTGATCTCTTCTATTTTAGGCGTGATAATGACTATATTGCAAGGTTCTGTGGTACGTAGATTACCGAATAAAGTAGTTAAAAGTTCTGCTGTTTTCAGTTTGTATTTGATTGTTCCAGCATTTATTTGCGTTGGATTAGCCGAGAGTAGTGCAATGTTATATTTTGGCATGGTACTATTCGCGATATGTAAGCATATATCTTTTCAAATTGTATTTTATATTTTCCAAATCTTTTCTTTCAAATCTATATTATCGACAAAAAAATTTATTTAATTTAAAAAACAGCTACTGCCTTTGCAGTTACGTGCTTGACTACATTAGTCTCTAAATACGGTAACGACAATCAAAAAGGTTCCGTTTTGGGAATATTCCGATCCTTAGGTGCTTTAGCTAGAGCGCTGGGACCGATCGCAGGATCTATAGGTAAATAGTGGATTATAGCTTCTTTGGATTTTATTACTCTCCAGAAAAGGAATAAATTTAATTTGTTACAATATTTTGTATATTTGCCTTCAAGCATTTTGGTGTGTTGGATCTCGGCTGACGTACGTCCTTGGAGGTGTGTTACTTTTCTATCCTGCCTTGAAATTACAACGTACAAATATATAAATTTATTTACAATATTCCTAAAATGTATTGTATTTATTTATGCCGCAAAATCATTTTTGCTTTTTTTAAAAAATATAAATTACGTCGAATTTATCACCTGTCGTGATAAAAAACAAGTACTCTTATAATCAGATCCTGATTGAAGTTCGAGCAAAATATTTGTGTAATTACATAATTCAAATTTTGAAAATTTATAAAATCGTCCCCTAGGTTCGAACCTTATATTTCACTTCCCCAAAAATTGCGGTTTATAACTTTCTTTTAGCTTGGCGACCTTCACCTCCAAAAGTTCATTACACATCCCGCTCGAAGGGTTCGTGCACAAAATAAAATTTATAATTGAACTGAAAAAAGTAGTATCAATTTAGCCTAGCCAAACATACGTATAAAAAAACTGAAATTATAAAATATTGAACGAAAACCTGATTAGGGTATGAGATAAACTACATATTGTACCTCGATTAGGCAATTACTGAATGCAGCAAACCATCACAAATTTCTACACATTTCCTATCAATAAGGGGAAAATTTGAAAATTCACTATAGTAAATAATTATGAATTCATTAATAATCGTTTCATTAATTTATTTATTTATTTTGAAAATTAATACGGACGAAAACCAATAAAAATTTCCAATAAAACCAATTTCAAAATAAACCAATAAAAATTCAATAAAATTTTCGGATTTGCTCTAGAAAACACAAAATTTTGGGTTTCCAAAACGAGTAACGTCATGGAGCCAATTTTGAGAAAATAAGTTAATGCGCGACTTCCATAATAAACGAATAATTATTCGTTCTTTAGCCGTTTGCTAAACTACACTTTTTCAGTATAAATCTATGTATGATGGTCCAATTAGAGCAATTGTACGCTGACGGGCCGGTACGACCGCACAAGAGGTATAGATATAGGACATTCTTGATATTTGTTTATTTCTCCGACAGGGTTGGATATTGATAAAATTTGGAACGATTTTCCGTCATCCCTAGTCAAATTTGGTTTGTAGACAAACCGGTTTCGGCGATGTGCCATCTTCAGTGTCTGTTTTCGTTCTGAGCAGTCTGTATTTGGCTAAGTTGTATCCTTCCTGTAATTTTGTCTGCATTTTGTTTTTGTTATCGTCGGGTACGTGTTTGTATGTATTGTGCGAGCAGAATACATGCGAGGAAACAGAAAGTCCTGCTCGCACAACACATACAAACACGCACCCGACGATAACAAAAACAAAATGCAGACAAAATTACAGGAAGGATACAACTTAGGCAAATACAGACTGCTCAGAACGAAAACAGACACTGAAGATGGCACGTCGCCGAAACCGGTTTGTCTACAAACCAAATTTGACTAGGGATGACGGAAAATCGTTCCAAATTTTACCAACAGATATAGGACACTTCGCACTAATCCACATGCATTTGTTCTATGCGATCGCAAAATGGTACAAATTTAGCTGGTATTTGGTACTTATTTCTTAGGAAAAGCGTATTCGCGTCAACATCAATCAAAAACATGGGCACGAGTAGAAGATGCCCTGGATTTTAAGTGACAAAGGTTTGGTTAATACGGTAGAGTCTTCTGAGGATTTGGATTAATTTTTCACAAAATTTACTTCGTGATTGCTAAAAAATAGTTCAACAATGGATGGGGAGACAATTGTGTGGAAATTGATATTGTTTTTGATCTCTCAAACTTTTAAAATACAATATTTCGCACTGAGTTGAGGACTCACATACTGCTCTGTGAGACCCCAATCATATTACAATCATTGCAGAAATCACACCACTATTGTTTATGCATGGTGAAACATGTTGTTTTTTAATAAAAACTAATGCATAAAAACAAACAATTGCAAACAAAGCATATAAAATAGACGTCAAATCACTTTTTCGTGTGGTGAATTGAGTGTCCTATCTCTTTATCTCTGATTATGGGAAACCATATTAATATATCACCTCCATTCCTAACGTTTTATATAGGAACCAAAAAGAGCAGAGAGAGGTTATTAAAATAAAGTTTGACGGACATAAACCAAATTTCTATAGGTTTCGTATTACGTTACGTTACGGCTAGACTAGTTGAACCATAAGCCATACAATGTTGGGATTAATTGTTTGCAAAGATAATTAGTAGTTTATGACAGTTATACTTTGTAGTATGTTTTCGATTGGATCGCTTACCATTAAAGAGACTTGTTTCCGGAGACATGACTCCTCAATAGAAATGTTTTCCCAAGAGACAAAGTGAATTGTCATTGAAAATCAAGTGTCTCCCGTTATGTCTCATCAGTTGTATTGATGCTTTGGCCCATTGTATTCTGGATATGCCATCTTTGACAGTTAATTTTGTCAAGTCAAAATAACATGATGTTCCAATTTAATACGACATGTTGCCATCTACCAATTCTTTTTTCGATTTTTAAGAACTGACCGAACCACCGTGGAAGTATCAATTCACATTTACACATTTTTCGATTAATATTTTTATTTAATGTTGATGTTGTGTATAAATAATAAAAGAAGTTAGGTAAGACAATCGGGCTTTTTCTGTTTTAGAAAAATATTATAAAAAAGTCTGTATATCCTAAACTATCAATATACTTGGTTAATATTTATACCATTAGAACGCTTATAAAAACAATATATTTTTTAAATTATTATTGAAATATGTATAGATTATAGTATAAGTAAGGCTTTCTTATTAAACGCAAAACACATTTAGTACTATTTTTGTATATAAAATAATGTTTCCAAGGAATAAAGTTGTGACCCATATATATGCAACAGTTTAGTAGGTGTAGACATTTCTATTTCAAAAACAAATGAGCTGCAGCGCCGTTCCAATATCAGAGGGAATTTTTTTGGATTGGTGGACTTAGTCCCGTGAACACTAACACTAAAACGTAAAAATAAATTTGAATTATTTGTCTAAAGTAAACTTAAGCTATAATAAACTATGTATTTTTCAGGCGTTATTAATTTTTTTCTATATACTTCAAAATTTTGAACAACAATGTTTTCGTATTCTTAAATGTGTTATTGCGAATTTCTTATGGTTTCCTAGAAGTACAAAAAAATGGCAACATTATCCTCTTCTCTCAAATTTCTCTGCACAGCCATATTGAAGGAATTAACAGATATTTTTCGTTGTGTCGCCCTCCGAGCATACCTAAAGTTATAGGTGATTATTTTCGATAAATTCTCAAAGTGAAGATAAAATTCTTTTGCAATTAAATACAAATTTCTAAGCTTTCCATTAATCTGAAAACAACTAAACATTTCTTAGTTTCGATTGAAAACAACGAAAACAGTATAATTTATTAAACGCAAATAAAGTTGCCGCCCGTCATTTCACTAATTTAAATTCTCTTCTTTATTGCCCACTTTTGTGCGTGTGTTTGTTCTTTAGATTTTTCATTGTGCAATTGTCAAGAACGAGAAAGTTTCCGTAGCGCAGTTTGGAAAAAGTGTAGAAAGAAAATCATACAATCAAGATTATTGGAAAAGCCGAATTACAATACGAGCGTTGAAAAAAGGGAGAAAAGTGTAATCAGTAAATTGAAAAATATGGGTACAAGAGAAGATGAATACGATTATTTGTTCAAAGGTAAGACTAATTAAATTCACAAAAATACTAATTTAATACAGAAGTTGTTAATAGTTTAACTAGTCAGTGTTTTGCATGAATTGCAACTTGCGAACTTTGAATCACGCTTCTGAGAGCATTATTCTGGGTCGATAATTCCTATCATATGCTTCGTATATAATCGATAAAATTGAACCGAATTGTAAATATTTGTACAAAATTTCTCAGTTAAAATTATCATGTTAAGTTGTGATTAATTCATTGACACCCCCGCCTCATGATCTGCACAAATCATATACATTCGTTTCGGTCACATCGATGAACGATGTGATGACACGTAGTGCGATTTAGTTTAGGTGGTTTAGGTGCTGACCTTACAAGTTTGGATTTTTCTGCAAATTATTTTAACAGGAAGTCTATGTAGTAAACATTAGGAATAGCTTAACAAATAATTGCTCTTGGTTAGCTACAGAAATATTAATGATATCATTCTTATTTCTTTGCTTCAGCGAATTATTGACATTAATTGGGTTGCCATACCTTTAAACTATAGATAATATGACGTATTTACCTTCTTGTTGCAAAGCAAAGTGAAACATATGACAATATCCTGTTTCATTTAATTGCTTTGTCCTTGCCTTTTTATATGAATAATGCAATAATGAATTTGTAAATAAATTCAATACTGAGTTTCTTCCTTTGCCTTGAATACGAAATACTTTGGTTATTTTAATTCAGAAAAATAAAGATATATTAATTAATTAAAAAAACTGCAAAACTATATGCTATTTTAAATATGGCAAAAATCAAATTTTTAGTCATAACTGCACGATAATAGAAGTATTTTTCTGTGATGCAATATATATATATATATATATATATATATATATATATATATATATATATATATATATATATATATATATATATATATATATATATATATATATATATATATATATATATATATATATATATATATATATATATATATATATATATATATATATATATATATATATATATATATATATATATATATATATATATATATATATATATATATATATATATATATATATATATATATATATATATATATATATATATATATATATATATATATATATATATATATATATATATATATATATATATATATATATATATATATATATATATATATATATATATATATATATATATATATATATATATATATATATATATATATATATATATATATATATATATATATATATATATATATATATATATATATATATATATATATATATATATATATATATATATATATATATATATATATATATATATATATATATATATATATATATATATATATATATATATATATATATATATATATATATATATATATATATATATATATATATATATATATATATATATATATATATATATATATATATATATATATATATATATATATATATATATATATATATATATATATATATATATATATATATATATATATATATATATATATATATATATATATATATATATATATATATATATATATATATATATATATATATATATATATATATATATATATATATATATATATATATATATATATATATATATATATATATATATATATATATATATATATATATATATATATATATATATATATATATATATATATATATATATATATATATATATATATATATATATATATATATATATATATATATATATATATATATATATATATATATATATATATATATATATATATATATATATATATATATATATATATATATATATATATATATATATATATATATATATATATATATATATATATATATATATATATATATATATATATATATATATATATATATATATATATATATATATATATATATATTTTTTTTTTTTTTTTTTGTTCATGCATTTTAAACTTTTGAAGGAACTCCATTAATCATCAGCTATCATGAGATTAGTGTTCGCCTTTTATACTTCGATTTCAATGCATTTAAGAATCTGGGAACAGAAGTAATTCCAATTATAACAGAGAATTTTCTAAAATGAACTTTGTACGATGTACTTCACATACAAGGAAAAAGAGAGAATAAGAAATTTTTACTGGTATTAAAAGAATAATTTCAAAAATTCAATGAAGCAGCAAAAGTGTCCTATAATCAACTCAAAAATTATCGAATAGTCTGCATGGGATTTCATTTTTGTGGAACACATTTAATTCAGCCATTTGTGATAATTGTCGGGACATTCGATTATTAATTACAATAATATATTTATGCATTTTGATATATTTAACGACCACGATTTAATTAGAGTTAACGAGGTATTAGTTATAAGAAAATTGAAATAACTATAAAGTAATTGAATTGAGAATATTCAGACATATAATGTAATCTTAGTCAACAGCACTTATAAAAGATTAAAACCACCCCTTTTCTCATATATATGCATTTTCATATAGATGTTGATGTTTGTATGAATGCGTATTGAGTAAATGATAATTATTAAATGATAATAATTAAGACGCTTTTATTTTGATCAACAATGTGAAATATTTATAAAAACAGTTGCTTATTTTGTATACTTTGCTTTGTTTTGTAGTCGTTCTTATTGGGGATTCTGGAGTGGGAAAGAGTAATTTACTTTCACGCTTCACCCGAAACGAATTCAATTTGGAATCAAAATCAACAATTGGTGTTGAATTTGCGACCCGTAGCATAGAGGCAAGCATTATAGTATTATTAATATAATTCAGTATTTATTGCAATAAAATCAATCTTGAAATTATTGTTTTTAGGTCGACGGTAAAACAATTAAAGCCCAAATTTGGGATACTGCCGGACAGGAACGGTATCGAGCTATTACATCTGCATATTATCGTGGTGCAGTTGGTGCTCTTTTGGTTTATGATATTGCTAAACATTTGACTTATGAGAATGTCGAACGATGGTTGAGAGAATTGCGTGACCATGCTGATCAAAATATCGTTATTATGCTGGTAGGTAATAAGTCAGATCTACGACATCTGCGTTCGGTGTCGACGGAAGATGCAAAATTGTTTGCTGAACGAAATAGTCTAAGTTTTATAGAAACATCGGCATTAGATTCTACGAACGTTGAAACTGCATTCCAAAATATACTCTCAGGTACATTTGTAAAATAATTAAAAACATAATTTAAATTTCAATTGAATCTCTTTCGTAAAATCAAATCTAAATTTTACAGAGATTTATCGTATTGTATCTCAGAAGCAAATAAGAGATCCACCTGAAGGTGATGTAATTCGTCCAACAAACGTTGAGCCAATCGATGTAAAGCCGACTGTTACCGCTGATGTGCGTAAGCAGTGCTGTCAGTGACCGCCTCAAATCAATTATTTTTTAATTCATCTCTACTATTACATAATGTAAACTTCTTAGAAGCGGTTTATTTCGGAAAGTAATCAATAACAATTGTCGCTGCTGCAGCTTCTTTTTAAATGAAAAAATAGAGTTTTCTTCACTAAAAAGAACAACAATACAAAATATAATAAAAAAATTAAAACAAAACAAAAGCCACATTTTTGTTTAAAGTTAATTGAAAAACAAAGTTTTGTTAATTTTACTCCCTGCACATCAATTTTTTCATGAAATTAATTATATAGTTTCAAAGTGTTTCATTTTATCGCAATACATTTCTGTGAAAGATTTGCTCTTCTTTAATGAACACTTTATAAATATTTTTATTATTAAATCTAGAATTATCATACAAGCGTGCATATACATAAATAATAAATATATATGAAAAGCGAAAAACAAAAACAACAACCAACAAAAACAAACAAAACTATCTTATTGTATATGTTCTAGAAGAAAATAAAACATTTTTGAATTTAAAGTTTGAGATTTTTTAAAATGGATTTTTATATTTGAAAATATAGATTTAACATTCGCATTCACGCATTTAGAGCAAAGCACGAATTATGATAGCAATAAAATGCTTACAAAAATTTACGCTAAGAAACATTAAATTGCTATTAGTAGACGTATGTTGTCTTCAAAAGATATATTAAATTTATTATTTTAATAAAAAATAGCAGCACCTGCCGCCCCGCATATATTCGTAAGCCAATGAATAAAAGAGGTGTATTGAAAGAGAAAATAAAAATATTAAACAAAGTGTATTAATGAGTTTATTGCTAATGTAAATTAATTCATGGAAAATATGGCTTTAGGTATGCTTGGAGTAATTCCTCAAAGTAAATGGAATGGAGCGATTTTCATTAAAAATTGAGTTGACTATACTAATATTTATTTTTCCTGTTAACTGGTTTCGCTTATGCCTATTTTAAAAGTTAAATTTCAGCTCTCGTTAATTCTAAATTTATAAGTTGTTCATAATTATCATTATTTTCTTGGAATAATTGAAGTCTTAATTTTTTCAAACGAATTCCTCATAGCCGATTTGTAGTTCCAACAACTTTATTGCAATTCTAAAAGTCGGGAGTAACTCGAAATGATTTTGAAATTTAACATAATCAGTCAACTTAACCTAATAAACATCGCATGCTATAATTTTGTGAGTTAAGTTCATTAGTGAACACCTCTACTGAATTATAAATATTAAACACGACCAAACTTTCTTGACATATTGTTGACATATAAGTTTTGTTTTCATAATTTGCTAAAAAGTTGTGAGGTACACGAGGTTGCTTAATTTTCAATTTTATTGGAAACATATTATAAATATATAATCTAAAGACATGGGAAAAGCAAAGAAGAAATCCAGATCAAGAAAACATAACAACCCTGTGGCTAGTAAAGAGCCGACTGAACTGGTTGAAGCACCGCATTCATTTATAATACATCGCGGTCTGTCCTGTCCGTATATCACAGACTTGACTCACGATTTTCGTAAAGTTATGGAACCATTTACGGCGTCTAATCTGAGAGAGAAGAAAACGAATCGTATTAAAGATTTTGTTAGTATGAGTGGATTTTTTCGTGTTTCCCATATTGGTATCTTCAATAAAGCTTCGACGCAGTTGTCCTTCAAAATCCTCAGAACTCCACGGGGTCCAACCCTAACGTTCAAAGTATGTATCATGAAATGTTAATTCTGTAATATTATTGGTGGTTTTGTTTCTTAAAGGTTCATCAGTTCACTCTATCGCGAGACGTTATTGCTTCGAAAAAAAGACAGTTTGTGGATGATGAAATTTACAAAGAAGCACCGCTTGTTGTAATGAATAATTTTACTGGTGATGGAAAACACTTAAAACTCATGGCTACGACTTTTCAAAATATGTTTCCAGCTATTAATTTGGCACAAGTATGCATAGAGTTCTTCTATTTCTATTACTAGCACTAAAAGAATATGTTGGATGATTATAGGTGGACCTCGCCACCATTCGTCGTTGTGTTCTCTTCTCCTTCAGTTCAGAAACAAAGCTAATTGAGATGCGACATTATTCGATTCAGGTTATTCCCGTGGGTATAAGCAAGGGAGTAAAAAAGATTGTGATGGGAAAAATTCCCAACTTATCCAAATGTGAAGATGTTGCCGATTTTATAGTGCAGTACGTATCAATCGAATAGTTCTAATGTATCAAATGAAAATAATTGCTTTCGTTGCAGGGATGGAGGCGCTTCGGAATCGGAAGCTGAGGAAGATGAACAATCACAGTTCATTCTGCCACAGAACATTAAACGTAAGGGTAATATGGAAAATAATAAATCAGCAGTACGATTGTATGAAATAGGACCACGACTCACTCTTCAATTGATGAAAATTGAGGATGGTCTACTAACTGGCGAAGTTCTGTATCACGATCATATTATTAAAACGGAAGAGGAGAAAGAAGCGCTACGTGAAATGATCGAGAAAAAGCGCAAACTTAAGGAGCAACGCAAGAAAATTCAAGCTGAAAATCGAAAACGCAATTTACAGGAAAAAGATGTTCTTAAAAAGAAACGAAAATCAGTACAAGAAAATGAGCAAAACAGCGAATGTGATGATGATGCTGACTATTACAAACAGGAAGTGGGAAAAGAACCAGATGAAGGTAATTGTTGGATGGAATAATTTGATTAATTTCTCATTTTTCGTTTTCTTCTGTAGAATTATTTAAAACCAGTGAAAGCTCTGGTAAACGTTTAAATCTACCAAATAGTCTAAAGTATAAAAATAAAAAGCTGAAAATTACCAACGGAAAAGCAAAAAACAACAAAGAAAGGAAAGCTAAGAAGGTTCGATGATTTTTTATTTTGAATTTAGATTAAAGCGATTTTGAAGGAATAAAATTGTTTTATTTGTTATAAAGCGAGGTTTAGTTCAAGGGATTCTTATCACCTGTGCATATTTCAGCAAGTCTTTAATATATCTTCTGAGTAAGCCCTCTTTTTAAATATAATTATAAAGCGTAGAATAAGGTTATGGTTTAGCAATTTATTTCTATTCTTAATAATAATTAGTTTTTGAACATACGTTGCACCACGTTCTTATAATTGGATTTACTAGACTTCCAACTTGTCATAATATTTGCATACAGTTTGACGAAATCTTTGTTCTCTTCATAAGATGGCACCTTTTCAATGGTTGCAAGTGCTGCTTCGAATTCCTTAATATTGTAAAATGCCATTGCCCTGCGATAGCAGCTTTTGTCTGTTGGATGCTCTGTCGTTTCAACGAATTCGGTTATATGGAGTACATCCTCGTATCGTTTGTCTTGCAGCAAACATGCCGCCAAATTCGTTTGTATATTGATAAGTAAAGCTTTCATATCTTTACCATCAACGCCGTCTATTTCAGCTTTAAGATCATTAAATGGTTTATATGATAGCATAAGCTTAGCCGCACGGGCGAAGTAATAGTGCGCAAACTGCGGGTATTTTTTAAACATAATTACTCCATTTTCTTTATATTTCCGTGCCTGTTCATACATTTCTTTGACGTTGAATGTAAACAAATGCCGTCCTTCATTTATTTTATTCAGAGTTAAAATGAAACTAATATCACCCGAGCACTTTGTCTGAATGAAGCATTGCGCCGTTTCACCGACAATCATTTCCATCAGAATTTTTTCAACATAGCAATCGATCGGTGTTTGAGCTGAACCCATCTCGACCAATTGCTCCCTTGAAGGTACGTCATCACTTCCCAGGTAGGCAGTCGAACGTCCACTAATATTTTGTACATCGCGAACAGTTATCACAACTTTAGAGACTTCTGTAGGTTTTTCCAGCTGTTGAAAATTGATTTCCAAAACTTTTTTTCGAAGTCCATGCTGAGCCAAAATCCATTCATTGTCTTTATACCACTCCATGGTATTTTTTTATTTTCTTTCAGATTTGAGTACTCCGCGAAAGCAGAATTGGCAGGGTTGGCAAACAAGGTTCTTAAAATACGTTTACATCGGCCCTAAACGCCATTCTGTAATCACTCATTCGAAAAATGTTTACACCGCCTCATATGCATTCTGTCTGACAATTGAACAGCTGTTATATTGCGTCAAACAATCTAGTATTTATTCAATACTAAACACAATTTTATATACTTAAAATTTAGTAGTTTTAATTTTCGGAATACCGGTCCATTCGTGAAGTTCTCTATCTACAGGTCTATTGCCAGGGTTGGAATGCGCTTCTGTGAATAATTTATTTACTTGCTTTTTATTTTCCAAATGCGTGAGTGATTTCCAAATGCGAGATTTGAAAATGTGTACGGGATTATTGTATTCATTTGCAATTCATATTTAGAAATGAAAACTCTAAACTTCAACCGAACAAAACCAACATTGAAGCTTTACACATAAATTCAACAGACCATACAAAATGACCATTAAACGAATTTTTCATTTACAGCAACTACTGTCCTAGCTCCTTATCTCTGATATTCACATTTATCCTTCAGCCAAAATAAGATAAAAGTTC